>CM076573.1:816365641-816965641 GCA_034641835.2 Pinus albicaulis | reverse complement strand
TTTAATGTTATAACACCCCATAGAAAATTGTGGCACATTAATGGGATGTCATGGGCGAGGGAAATGGAAGTTGGTGCTCTTATACACTTGTATTGGGAATTCGATTCCTCCCCATGCAAGAAAGGAGTATTGACCTTGGATCTAGCTCATGTATTTGTGGTTGAATGCGATGGGTAGCTCATCATGGGTTTGCCATTTGATAGTTAATGCACTTGTATAGACTGAATTTATAGCAATGCTAAGATTTCCAACAGGTAAACTGAGAAATTTCTAGATAATTTTAACAAGAAATCATCCTACATTCTTATTAATTGGGATTATTTGCATATATTTTGGTTGCTAGTTTGAGACAAAAGGCTTATTTTTCATCTATAATTTCATATTTTTCACAGATAATTTTATTTCCTGGGTAAGAAGCACCCATGAAGCACCGCTTGAGGCAAGTTTCTTCTTGTTAGAATAATGATTAGAATTGGAAATAGTTAGAAGAAGGGGCATTGAGGCAATTTCCTTCTTTTGGGGCAATGAGAACATCCACTGAGTGGTCATCTAAGGAATACACACTAAATTTCAGGTTCGAGATTTATGGCTATGGCCCTATATTTCGGTTATCTCCATAGTAATTTATTTGGTTGTTACTATTAGTTATTTCTCCCCTTTCTGGTTGTCATATCTTTGTTGCACAAAATGTTTTTTCTAGTTTTTGGGATTTTTGGAGGCAATATCCCTCCTTTTGTAGTCTCACTGTGATATTCTAGTTTGCTTTTAGCTATTGTGTTTTTGTTTCCTTGGGATCCTACTCTAAGTCAAATTTTCTAGTCTTCTAATAGTGTTGGTCTCTTAGGATAATTTTTTGGTGTTTTCAAGGAAGTGAATTTTTTCTCTCTTCCTCCCATAACAACATTTTGTTCCTCAAATATTTTCCCTATGCCTCTAAGATACTTTCATCTAGCCTCTTTTGCCTTATTTTTCCCACTCTTTCCCTATTTTTTCTCTTGATTAATATCCTATCAACAATGGTCTATTTGGCTCATTCTTTTGTTCATAGGGGGAGAATAATTTATCAAACTCCCCCAACTTGTGGGCCCAATTCTTGACGGAAAGTTCAACAATATTAAATATGAGGTCCACCCCTCCACATATTCATAGGGAAATTGTACACATATAAAGTGAGGTTATAATTGAGTGGAAATTAATTATGGTGCAAATGTGGAAGAACAAGTTAGTGAATGGGTACTATTCTATAGGAATAATAGGACTAGACAAACAAGATACATGAAAATTGTGCAGATTTAATGGTAGCTAAAAAAATAATTGTAAATTATTAGTAAAATTCTCAGAAACGCAACAAAAAATTATATTTTGGATTGAATAAATGAAACAACATATAAATAAGAAATTGGAAGGGTATTGGTCCTTTCTAAGAAACTAGCTTTCATTTAGTTCTCCAGCTCCGACTAGGAGGGTGATCTACCTAACACCATTTAGGTTGAGCCTCCGTAAAAATTGTTTCTTCTTTTAATTTTGGATACATATGTTGATAGGAACCTGACTGTTGATCTGTAGACTATTTTGAATATTCCACTAGATAGTTCATTACAATAAATATTATAAAACTATATTTAAATATTAGAAATATACACTATTAGGGTTTTATTTCTCTTTATATTTGGATCTATAGATTACTATTAATTTAATATGCATGCAAATTAAAATTATGCAGAAAACAAAAAAAATAAAATAAAAACTCGCAAACCACGGTTTGACACAAGATATTAACTAGGAAATCCCTTGGGAAGAAAACCTAGCTAGAAGGTGAGGCCACTCTTCCCTCTTTCTCTATATAGAAAATGCCTTCAAATAAAAACAACTAAGGCGTGAAACCTGTGGGCTACTATAGTGCCCCAATCCTCTCTGTGTTCTCTCTCCCTATCCCTCTAAGCTATTTTTCTCATCTATGGAACAACTACACTAAAAAATAATGGAACCCCTTTTCCTCCTAGTGGCCCAAATATAACGTAACCCCATATCCTATTGGTGGTTAGGTTTGACTACCTCAACTCTTAACCAAATTTATAATATAGAATCTTATTATCATAATCATGTGGCTTCCCATTTTCCATGAATAATGGGGGTTGATGTGACATCCCCTTAAATTATGGTGCCAAAAGTAGGAAGGTCAACTTCTGGGTGGAATAACTTTTGCATATGTACTTGAGGATATTATTGCACCATTGGAAGGGTATCTATGTGTAGAATATGAAAAATGGTGTGGAACTAAGTTGGAAATCATTGTTTGATTCCTCAAAATGATCCCAGGAGGTTTCAGACCTCAATTTTCGAAAATGGATATCAATAGTAAAAATGGTCTTGTGATATGATTCCTCCACTTTTTCCTCTCTAGAAGCATCAATATGTATGGCAAAAAATATAATGATCCAATATGGATCAACTAAAACCATATATGTCGAAAGATATACTGGTGTATTGTGTCCTGGGTTAGTAGCTCGGGTTTTCAGGAGCAATGTTTGTTCTCCCATCCTCTTGGGTTTAATTACATGGAACATGTTTGGTCCATTATGATAAGGCTTAAAGAATAGACCACCCATGGAATAAGGTTTCCTAATGGGGTTTGAGACGTGTCGACTCTTGCTAAGGTATATATGGCTTGCAAACTATTGGATATGCTCTTGGTGTTATAGTGGAAGCTAATAGGTTTGATTGGATTACTTCAATGAGTTACCAATTCACCATGGTATAAAAAAATGTAAGCTTCTATATTGTTTTAGATTTTTTCTCTTTGATTTTTTTATCTAAACATAACTTATGGTGTATGCATTTTATTTGAGGAAGTAATATAATCACTAGATGGTGTGTGTGTGTGTGTGTGTGTTAAGGAAAATAACAATTTCTATGCACTGGTTCTAAGTAGGTATCATATACATATGTTTGATGCATAAATACTGGTCACACACACATAAACAAGTGTTGCATGCAGCTTTGTTCTTTCCAAATAAGTTTCAATATAAATGTATGATAACATTGATAGAGAATAATAACAAATGTTTTATCAAAAGTAAATTACCAATTTACAAAAGACAAAGAAAAAATGTTGTACTAGGAAAATAGAGATGAAATAATTTAAGTAATCTCAATTTCCTAACCTTCCCTTATGATCTCATAGTTCTAACTAATATTTCAATGTAATTCATTAAATAATAGTGATGAGTTAATATATGTTAACTAATAATATTAATTGACAACAAAATTAAAATTAAAATTATTATCACTAGTAATAATATTAATTATTAAGTAACAACAAAATATTTAGAAATCGGGAAATATTGAAAAAAAATATCTAGACATCACAACACAAATATTAAGATGGAAAAGTGATAAATATACTTCAATACACATAACATTATATCTTGAGAATTATTTTATCTCTAATTACCACTCTATGAATTTATATAGTTGTGAAGGTTTTTTCTCCTCTTTTTTATATATGTCTAAATATATCTCTCAAAAAAAATAATTGAGTTTTTTATTTTTATTTTTTTTATACACATTTTTTCATTAATGTTTTTCATAATATTAAAATTTGGTACGTTGGAACTTGTATTGGTTTGGAAAACTTTAGATTAATAAATCTAATATATAAAATATGTAAATATTTTATAATAATATCTTAAATTTATAAATTTTAATATCTAAATCCTTTTTAAAAGTGTAAGAGTATGAATGACCCATAATAAAATAAAAATGGTGGAAATCATTCAATATAAGATAGACTAAATAAATTACCCTAAGACTTTTAATTAATTCATATACATGTATGTTAAAAGGAAACTAATAATATTCAAAGAGTAAATGTAGTCTTGCTTTAACAGACACTAATAAGAAGTATCAAATATTATTGGTGTTTATTTTGTATTTAGAATAACAAATAATCTATTATATTTAGTTATAAAAAATACAATAGATATTGGAATGATAATCTAAGGTAAAAAAAATAGTCATAAGTATTGGATATATAAAAAAGTCTGATGAAAATAAAATATCTTTACTAAAAATCATAAGAAGTTTATTTATTTTTAATATAGAAAATTTCGTTAAAATAATTTTTAATATTTCATAAACTATGATCAAGTAAAAACATAAATTAATTTAACAACGATTTATACACAAAATTAATTTTATATATATATATATATATATATATATATATATATAAATTAATATATATATATATATTATTTACTTATTTGTAAAAGTTATATATTTATTTAATATTAAAAATTAATTGAAAATATTTATTAAAAAATAATATTTAAAAATTTGTGATAAGAAAAGGAAGTAAACAATTTAGCGTATAGATATTACCAGAAGTATAGAGAATTTATTAGATCTACATGGATTTATATACGTTATTTTATTGAACATGCGAGAGAGGTTATTTGCATAAACCTATTAATGAAGGCATTGAGTGAAGTTATGTATGGTGTGTAACACCATTTTCCCACATTTACCTAAGTAATTGTCTAAACGGGGTAAACATGTGACGAGAGGATACTATAATAATATTCAATCTTCTAGGTGACCTTAAGGAAGTGGAACTGACGGAAACAAAAAATACAAATCTTGTACAACAACAATAACACCCCAGGAGTTAACCCAACCATTCAGTCCTCTTACGCCTGGGTCACACTGACCTTTTGACCTCTTTGAGCCATAAACATAGGCACAGGCTTGCAAGCCAGCTTCCAAGAGGCTATAGCTGCAGGAAAAACACTACATGCTAACGTCCCCGGGATTTTAGCCACCTTTTCAGGCCCATAACCTAGTGCTCTACCCAGAACTTCATGAAAAGTTCAGAGATGATAAATAATAACACGACAATGGTACAAAAGCAATCACATCAACAAGAACTCATATGGACCCCTCCTAGCCATGACAAGAATTTTGTCAAACATGTCACAAACATTGAAACTACAGGTGTAGAAAACATATCTAAGCATAGGGGTCTCATACTTATCTGAGTATTTCTAAGAAGCATTTCTCCCCTACACATTAGCTGCAATACCATCTATTTGACCATATATACATTGTGCATTCATTTACAAGAAAAAAAATGGGTAGAGCCATATATCATCACTGTCAACATACATGCTTATGAACAACATAATAAAACATAAATACCATAGATACAACAAAAATACAATCTACATATAAACCAATGCATTTATACATCAAATACCAAAGGAATGAGCTCCTCATTAATGAATGTAGAAACCAACTAGAGATGGGACGTCCACGTTCCACCCGACCATATATTGGTTGAGCCAAATCTCTCTTAAGCCAATGACCCTTGTGCTATATTCCAAGAATAAATGTGGGATCTCATAAAACACATCAATCACAACCAATCCAAGGCTTCCAGAGGCTAAACCGACCTAACCCTCAACCAGTGATTCCACCTCACGGTTAGATATCAAAACCATCATGGATTGGTATCTACCCAAGTTGTTCTAGGGATCGAGAGTGTTTGTTCCAACCAGGGCTTCCAGGACTAGTAATTCAATCCCAACTGTTACACAGATTCCGAAGTGTTTTTCCAACCAACTCTTCCAAGACTAGTAAATCAATCCACCTAGGGCTTCCAGAGAGTTTTCCAACCAAGGCTTCTAGGACTAGTAAGTCAACCCACAATTTTCCGTCGGGCTTCCAGAGAATTTTTCCAACCAAGGCTTCCAGGAACTAATAACTCAACCCACAACTAAAGGAACATGAGAACCAACTAGAATACAAAAAATGAAAATGAACCCACAACACCATGGATTATATACAAGAAATAGAAAGGCTAGGAAAATCCACTGTCAATCTAGGAAATCCTCCATGCCAATGACAAATTATGACCAAGAAACCACATGCATACACCAAGCATGCCATAACTAGTGAGGAAAACATACATGAAACTCGGTACCTACAATCAAAACTCTTTGTAACTACTAATCTTGATGCCCTCTTGATATTTCGTTCTCTTCCTTTTCCTTCTTGCTCCAAATTACCAAGTATACCACACCCACCAAGAGTGCTCCAAGAAAAATATAAATATCCAAGAGTATGAGAGAGAGAGAGAATAGAATGAGAGCCATAAGTGTGAGCAAAATCTTGCCAACTGATCCTCATAAGCCTTTTTATCAATGAGGCCTCTTATTTCTTCAATTTCCATTATTTTCCTTCTCACATGAAACTTACGACCTTTCACCTTTATTTTCTCTAATTTTCCATTATTTTCATAAATAAAATATCAATTAATTCATCATGCCTTTCCAAAGCGTTTGCCAATTTCCTTTAGCCATGATAACCGAAATGAATACTCGCTAGGATTTTTTTCCTAACATTTAGCATGGAATACGTGTCCCAACAACCGTGGTTATTATTTTTAACTTTTATTACATGAAATTTTTAATAGGGTTGTTACAGAACCCTCCCCCTTGGGGGAACACTGTCCTCGGTGTTTAATCACACCTATAAGTTAGAAAATCGCTGAAAACTAAACATACTGCCCATGGAGCTTTATAACACAACTTGTTCTAGTATTTATAAAGACTATATTCTTAACATGAAAAACGTACCTCTTCAATCAACAAATAACCATACTTTATGTGGAGCTTTATAAAACCAACTCGATACAATATTTATAATAATGTACACATATACGCATGCAAATTTGATCAATCAAAAAATAAAAGGATACGATGCATGTACTCGCAACAAGGGAATCCAGAGGCTCACACCTCCACCCTAAAAGCAATACCAAGATTCACCTCCTTCTCCGGAAGTCCAAAATCCACTACCAAAGTCAAATCTGCATCCAATGTCCAGCGCTACAATTTTGCACCACTTGTCCTCTCAGTGAATAGTTATCGAATCATTTTTCCAGGGCACACTTCGAATTTTCATTTGATTCCAGCTAGTGATGCTAATGAAAAAAAAAAATCCATCGCCGACCTTCTCTTCTCTGCTACATAATCTCTCAAGAAATTTGGTCACCCCCTTCTGTGCAATCACACACCTTCCAAGTTCTATTAGCACCCCGATCTCGGGAAGTCCATCCCTTGGCAAATATTCCTCACATCAAAAGATACAAAAACCAATGCATTCCCTACCTCAAAACCATCATACTGGTCATAGCATGTTCATGGAAATCAATGGACACTATTAGGTACCAATGTCCCACTATAGCCCTGCTCCTGAAGTACTTTACTAACACACTGCTTCTTGTTTTAATTCCTTTTTTTGTTGCTGCTAATGCTTGAAATCAATTTCAACCACCCAACTAGGAATTTCTGTGCTTCTTGTACCAAACACATAATTTACATTAGATTAAAAATAAATTTAATTAAATTCACATCATACCTCATTGTTAACTCATCAATAAGGTAAAATTTCAATTCTATTCAGTTCCTATCACAAAATTCAAACTTTTTGTTTGATCAAATCATAATGTATAAACATATCACATCTGGTTAGCTCAAAACACAACCATTAAAGGTCAAAATCAGGAATCACATGCAATAATCATAAATAACATGTAACCATCATAAGTTAGAATCGTAGATCACAAGCATAATAAAACTGAAATAAAATACTGATACTTATCCTTCATCGATCCTTACTTCTACCTTTGTTCTTTTGTACAAACACAGGATTGGTTGCCACACCTTACAAGCGACCAATTCCTTTGCTTCTATTCAATCACGTATAGATACACACAATGTACATCACAACACATACATCCACACACAACATACAAAACTATATAATACATGCACCTGCACCTAGCATACAACACATACGCCTACACCGAGTGTACAATACAACACAAAACGTACTCCTACACCGATGTATAAAACATACACCTACACAACACATACACCTACATCTGGTGTACAACACAACACAATACATATGCCTACACTAACATAAAACACATACATGTACACCCAGTATACAACACAACATAATACATATACATATACAGAGTACAACACAACGAATACACATGTCATGATACCACGACTACACCATGCACATACATAGTAACACATGCCCCCAGAAAATCATGTATGACATGCCCAAAATGCATGTATACTAGTACCATATTCACAACATGTATACAGTACCACCTGTACATAATATTACTTGCACAACATGTGTACAACATCACATGTACACGACACCACGTGTACTGTACACAATACCAAATATACATTGCACCACTTGCACAACATGTGTACAACATCACATGTACACGACATCGTATGCATGATGTATACATGAAAACACATGTACACAGGACCACATGCACGACATGTACACAAAACCACCTACACACAACACCATATGTACATAGCACTAATATACAACATGTCCATAACACCATGTGTACACAACACCACATATCCAACATGCGCGCAACATTACGTGCACACAACATAGCGTATCCAACGTGTGCATAGTACGGTATGTACACAACACCACATATCCAACATGTACATAACACCATTTATACCTAACACTGCATATACAATATGCACATAACACCATATATACAACAAATATACAAAATCATATGTACACAATACTACATATGTTACATGTACACATCACCATAGGTACAATCACTGACTATACATCATGTGAAACATATTTAAAACAATGGTACTTCTCATCCATAAACCAAACAATGACCCCAAAAGCAACCTTTATTCTAGTGTCTTTCCACTATCCATGCTTATCCTATCATGCTGCAGCTCACACAACTTTCACTTCACTGAGGTACCCCTCAGCATTACCTGTCCATAACATAAAAATGGGCATAGTAAAAACATATGATATCAATTCATATCCCCCTAATATTGAACTCATATGTCTATCAGGACTACTCTTCCAACTTGATTCCTCATAGCCAGGAACCTCTTCATGTCGTTCACCTGCATAAGAAATCATTCCTCCACAAGAATGATCTGTGACAACCCTGTCAGACAGTGTCATAGATACATACATACATACATACATACATACATATATAATAATTAGCATAAAAAAATCGACATCCTGTGAGACAATGACATACATACACACACATATATATAAACATTTAGCATCAAACAACCATGATCCATGACAGCCCTGTCAGACACGACATACATACATACATACATACATACATATATGTATACATATATAAACACCACCACAATCATGATCACAACATAATTACCATATAACATAAGGTCAATGTTAAGAGAACAACCTTTATCCGTGCACAACATCCACAACATTGAGAACCACAGTTCCCAACTTAGCCATGACACCTAATGCCTCAAATCCCTTTACTTAAAATTACTTGATTACCTTTCTCATGATTGTACTACTACCATCCATTTATCACAATGGACCCAACAAGTCCAACCGAATGTCATATTCTTATCTTCTGTTGCACTTACTCATGCACTAAGCTTCATATGTGTCTTTCATTACATGTTGGATTTTATCTAGCTCTCTCCGAACTCCATTAAATTTTCACTTTCCAAACCAATTCCCAAGAATATCAAACAAAAGGCAAGAACAAATAAGAATAAGACCATGAAAACCAAGGCAATACGACACCACAAAAAAATGGCATCATCATGCACTAGACACAATCAAGGCCACAAATCAAGTGCAAAAAATAACAAAAGACCAAAAGCACAAGAATAGCAGCAGACACCATGACCCAATCCCCCATGGGTACCCAAAGCTTCAAAGGGAAAGCTCAACCCGAGCCTTTTCAAAGATTTCATGGCAGTTTCTTTTTCTATTCAATCCCCTATACTGCCATAAACCCATAACTATTAGTGCATACATAAATATAGCAATATACTAGATATCTTACCTTGCTGTGCCAAGCACACTAACATGTAACTGAACATACATGTCATTCATATGTACCAAACATCAATACAACATATCTATCAATTCGAAATCAACTTTTACTAAGACTAACAACCATGTCATAATCAACAATCAACTCATCTTCGTCGTTCATAATACATAATGCTACAAATATCACCTACTTACACTCAAGTATATACCGGATATCTCAGCACATATGTGTTAGCACAACCATCTTAAAGAAAGATAATTCCTTCATGCAATATTACGGACACATATACTCATATTGTGCAATTAATCAAACATTCAAACAACTTGCAAACATACCATTTTAAATAAATCATCTAGACAATGTAATAAACACCAAATCACTCAAACACCAAATAAACGATATAATCAAACATTCAAGCACCAATTACACAACATAAGAAACTCATACCTTAATGTATCTTAGGAGACACTATCTTGTTTTCACAATCAATATATATTCGAAAAATATAACTTCTCAACATATCAAATCAAACATAAATAAGGTCATAATACCCATCAAAATAACTAGCTAACATGTTCACATCATAGGCTCATAAACACTTGTATTTTTTTCATAACAATCACATATGCACAATTAGTCTAGATTAATAGAACACAATGTCACCAATAAGTCATCTCATACCTGAATGTCATAACCCTAACCATCTTCCTAGGCTAATCCAATTTAGCATGATACAAGTAACATCAAGATCTTAATGCAATAAACCTAATCATGAAGTTGACTAACATAATAAATAACGAGGTAACATATAGCACACTCATCAACAACATATAACATAATCATCAAGTTAACTATCATGTAAAAATCAACAAGTTAACACATAACATACTTATCAACAACGTATAAAATAATCATGAAGTTAACTATCATGTAACAATCAACAAGTTAACACATAACATACTTATCAACAACATATGACATAATCATCAAGTTAATTAACATAAAACAACCATAATGCATATAAAAATAAGTTACCATCATTCATGACTATTTGACACATGTAAATATGACCACGCTGATTCAGTAGCATCTATCATGCATGTAACCATAACATCAATGTTAGCCCCCTAATTTTCTCTCTTTTTACCATTTTCCCTTTCCTAAATCATAACCATTTACCTCTGTTTTACCTCTTTTATGCACCCTCATCTTGCACCAGTCCAAGCACGGTCACATATTTCGTATAAAATTTATTTTTCATATTTTCAATTCAACTTAGAATTTATTAATTATTTATTAGATGATTTCTTACTTTTAATCATTCTTTGTAACTTATCGATATCTCCTATGTTTATTTGGTAGTTAGAGTACTTACCATGACCGCTGATCCTAGTGCAGGATCAGATCTTGCACCGTTGCCAGCACAAAAAATCCTTGCAGCAGATCCGAACCTCCTTGATCACCGCCTCATCTTGAGCCGCTTCAGCCACGACAGCAGAGTGATCCAAAGGCAACCGAGACCAAATCCATGAAGGGCGAAAGCTAGAGATTAGCTACGGCCAGTTCTGCTAACTGTCTAATTTTGAAGACCGAAAAAGCTAAATTCTGCGTTTGGTTATGTAATCAGTTAAAGGATCTATTTTGGCCTTTGGCCAAAGGTCTATATAATGTAGAATGTAAATACGATTAAAGGGGGCGAGAAAAGTTTTTGATAGTAGAGGAGAATAGAAACACAGCTGAGAGGCGGTAGCAGGTCGTTGTATTTTTTTATCGCCCAAATCTGGGCTAGATGATGTATTAATGTATGTACTTGCCTCATTGAATCAATAAAAGGAGCTCCGCCTTATGTTTCAAAAATTATATTTTTGTATTGAGTTGATGAATTGATTAAGTTACTGAGCAGTGTTTCCATTTAAAAGGGAAACGTGTTGGTTGGCTAGGGCCCAGCCAACCCAGCACGTTTACCCCATTTCTTGTTTTCTTGTAATTTGTGTTTACATTTTCAAGTGTTATTTAATCTTAAGCACATGTATTCCTATCTGAGTGCAAGCGGATCCATTGTGTGAAGTAGATAACTTTCATTTTCTTGCAATTTCTGTTCCTGCAATTGATTTCAGATTGGTTTTCCTCCGCCTGGTCCAAGCAGGAGAAATGAACCTGCACCAGTGTATGTTGGTGTGATATCTCTTTTTCTACAAATTCTGTTTGATTGGTTTTTCCCCGCTTGGTCTAAGCAGGAGGAATGAACTTGCACTAGTGCACGTTGGTGTGATGCAGCAACCTTTTTTAGCTTAACTTCTCGCAACCCTCTTTCTTTCATTAAATGCTTATGACAGGATAAATATATATAT
The DNA here is from genome assembly GCA_034641835.2 of Pinus albicaulis. Taxonomy (NCBI): domain Eukaryota; kingdom Viridiplantae; phylum Streptophyta; class Pinopsida; order Pinales; family Pinaceae; genus Pinus; species Pinus albicaulis. Next base: position 816,953,356 of record CM076573.1, on the reverse strand, counting down.
TGATTGTTTCTTTATTTATACATTTTGTTAATACTTGAAACATTCACTTCTTATGTGTGCAATTTCATTTAACAGTATAATAGCACTTGCAATAATTAAACACTCATTCTCAGAATTAAATGCTAAGTGCAGGAAGCTCTTATCCGGTGCAAGAACTCGTTTCTTGCCACGGGATCTGAGTGCTTTGAACCTGGACAAGTTCAAGCCCTTGCATGAAGTAAAAAAGCCTTTAGTAAAGAAACTATCTATACCTTCTGCATAAATCTCTTTTCCTGCACTAGTGCAAGCAGACTGCGAAAGTGCAGGACAGATTAGTGCAAGAAGGAAATCTCTAAAGGAGCAGATTTAAGGGTCCATATGATGAGACTGATAAGTATCTCTACTAAAGAAAAACACATACTCAATATTTAAACAATAATCAGCTGGAGTGACTACCTTTTATCTTTAATTCCCTCTTGCAAATGCATTCTTTCTTATTCTAGTCTTAGATTATTTTTGATGATTTAAGTTGCCTTCTTTTCTCTTTTTTATTTTATTCTGCAATATTTCCTTTAAATAAAGTAGGGATTTATATTAGGGAGATTCATACCATCTCTGGAATTGCCTGTGCTTCGTCTCTAAGTTTACGAATCCCTCGGGTTGACAAATTAAGTGTTGAGGAGTTTGCTTAAGTGTAATTCCTGCACCCAACATTTTGGCGGCATTGCCGGGGAGGCGATTTGATTTGGTAAGAATTTTCTGATTATACAATAGAGGTAATTTTTCCTTTATTTTTGCATTATTGTTTGGAAAAAGATTCTTTGAAGGAATTTTACTAGTGTTAATTGATTTTTGACAACATTTTTACTAGAAGTTGTTGCTATTTTTATTTTCTTGAAATGAATGCCTAGAAAAGGTAAGGGTTCGAAGCCCACTAAGGGCCAAAATAATTTTGAAAACAATTCTCATATTGGGTTTCCTTCCATAAGCAGGAAGCCCAATATAATTCAAACCCATCATGCAAGAACAATCCACCTGGATTCTGGTGCCAAAAGGCTCAGGTGTGGATCAGCCTGTTGAGAGCGGTACAAGTAAAAGGGAAACAATGGTGGACCATGAAGATCATTTGGAAGAGACTGCTGAAAACCAGGTAAGTAGAGAACAATCCAATTTTGTGTTTCCAATTATGGATCCTGATACTATGGCACAAATGAAGAATATTCCACCATCAACTCTCCCTCATTTCCATCGTAAAGTTCATGAATATACTGACTCTTTTCTATTCGAGTTTGATATTCTGTGTAAAGTTATGATTATTCAACTGACGCTCAGAAGTTATGATTATTTCTTGTTACTCTCAAGGACTCAGCTTTACATTGGTTTATGGGGTTAGGAGGAAACACTATAAAATCTTGGGATCAGATGAAGAGAGTGTTTTTGTCTAAATATCAAGAATATTGCAAAACTCGGGACATGCAGGATTAGATTTTTACAATCATACAGGATGATGATGAAACTCTTGAAGATTAGCTGGAAAGATTTATGTATATTTTACAAAGGTCGAAACTTAAGTTTCATCCCATTACTATTATAACCTTGTTCTTAAGAGGACTTACTGATAATGCTAGAAATAATTTAAATCTGTTAGGACAAGGTGATATTTCTCAGCAAACTTTTGAAAAAATTTGTAAATTATGTAGGAAATTTTCAAGAAATCAGTATAGATTTGGTAGTGGAACTCGAAACAGAAATAGAAAAAATAAATCTACTGATGCTATGATTATTGGATTAGAAAATAAAATGGAAAACATGAAAATTGATATAATGAATATTGTTACCAAACATTTAGACTCTTTAAAATTCCAGCAAAAACTCATAAAATAACAAGAGTCATTATGTATTTTCTGTCCTAAATGTAGAGACAAGCATCCTCCTAAAGAGTGTCCTCTTAATTTGAAAGAAACTAATAAGTGTGCTATTTGTGCAGAAGACCATGTCATAGAAAAATGTCCCTCTATACCTAGACTTAAAGCTGTATTTACAGGGGGACATACTGAAGCTAAATACTTGTATGCTATGGGAGCAAGAAGGAATTGGCCTCAGGTAGGTGCAGGTATGGCTCTTGAATTTTCTCCACACTATTTTGGTTATAATTCACATGCATATTCTTATCCTAACACTAATCAGTAGTGGTAGTATGGGAATCAATATCAGCATAGGAAACCTTCTCAACCATGGAAACAAGGTTGGAAAGGACCAACTCATTTTTCATATTCCCACCAGCCACCTATGCAGTCATATCCATCTACACATACACCTTATTCAATGCCTCAACTTCCGAGTCAGTCTACTCCAACGTTGCCTTTACCTCCACCCTTTTGACCTCCTCAGTTGCCTGCTGAACCTATGCCCAATCCTAACAATAATAAAGCAGTGCAAATGATCTATGTAACAAACCCACCTTTACCATTCAAATACCAGTCTATTCCAGTTTGGGTTCATGATATTAAATTATATCGGGAAGGACTATAACATTAGAAAATCAGAAGCAACCTATGGTGATTATTGAAGAGAAAGGAGAAGAGGAAACTCTTAACCATTCTCTGAAAGCTGTCACTAAGTAGCCTTACCCTCTGAATCCTTTCCATATTCTTCCAACTAGCCTCCCTTCCCAGAGAGGCTAGTAATGGAAAGAAGTGAGCTTATTTCTGAGACTAGTTTGACATCTGAACTTCAGAATATTTTCATTAAGATACCTTTGCTTCAAGCCATTAAAGAGATCCCCATTTGTACTAATATTATTAAGGAACTCTGTCTCAAGAAACCTGGGAGGAAGAGATTGGAACCCCAAACCATTCAATTTGTTGGTAGGGCAGCATAGTTGATTACGAGATGTGTGTCTATGGAAAAATATATTGATCTTGGAAACCTTGTTGTCTCAGTTCAGATTGGTAATGTCCTTGTCTCTAATTTTCTTATAGACCCGGGGGCAACCATTAATTTCATGACTAAGCAAACCATGGATCAAATTCAGTTATCTCATCTTTGCACTACTCCCACTGTGCTTGAATTGGCAGATAGATATAAAAATAAGCCAGAAGGAGTATTGGATGATGTGATCATCTCATTAGATTCTTGGGAATATCCTGTTGATTTCATTATGCTTCATCCAAAGAACCCAGTAGGAGGACATTCCTTGAACTTGGGTTGACCATGGCTTGCTACAGCTGATGCTTATATTGGATTTTGTTCTAATGATATGTATATTTCGCATGGAGATTCTAGGAAGAAAGTTACCTTATACCCCGCTGCCAGATCCATTCAGGATCTTCGAGATACTTTATGGTTGGATAAAAGTAGTGATGAGGAGACTAAGCCTATTTCCCTTCTCCGTCATTATACTGGGTATTCACAAGAAGATGAGATTCAAGATTTCCTGAATAATCTAGACACTATGCCTAATTTTGAGCCATTGAACCAGATTTTCAGACTAGATTTTCAAGATAATCATGATTCTCATTTTTTTGTATCGCTGCATTTGACCACTTCCTTGAGTACTCCTGAGCCTAATACCACTCTTGTTGAGATTAACCTTGGTAAATCCTTGCATATTAGTTTAGATTTGGACTCATCTCAGCAGGAGAAGCTTGTGAATTTGTTGCAAAACCATCTTAGTGCCTTTGCTTGGGGCTATGAAGATATGAACGGTATCCCTCTTGAAACTTATACACATCATATCTATATTCAGGAAGGAACCCGACTTTTCCAACAACCCCAAAGGCAAATGAATCTAGCTCTAAGAGATATTGTGAAGGAATAAGTACAAAAACTCTTGGATGCCGGTTTTATCTATCCTATTTTTGACAGTCAGTGGGTCTCTCCATTAGTGATAGTACCTAAGAAATATGGAAGGTGGCATATTTTTATTGATTATCGAGAATTAAACAAAGCCACTCTCAAATATTACTTCCCTCTCCCTTTCATTGACAAGGTGCTTGATACCCTTACAGGAAAGAAATATTTTTCCTTTTTGGATGGCTTCAGTGGTTATAACCAGATACAGATTGCACCCGAAGATCAGGACAAAAGTACTTTTACATGTCCATGGGGTACATTTGCTTATAAAGTGCTTCCCTTTAGTTTATGTAATGCCCCGAATACCTTTCAAAGCCAGTCCTGGTTATTTTTGCTGATCTAGAATTTGTGGAAATTTATATGGATGACTTTTCTGTGTTTGGTGATTCTTTTTAGGAAGCTTTCAAAAATCTGGAGAAAGTACTTCTTCATTATCAGGAAGCCCATCTCGCTTTGAGTGACAAGAAATATAGATTAATGTGCAAAGTGGGAGTGGTACTTGGCCATTTGATTTCTAATAAAGGTATCCAGGTTGATCCAACAAAGATTGAAATTATTCTACATCCTCTTGCACCCAAAACTCAAAGGGAAGTAAGAGGTTTTTTAGGACATGCTGGTTACTATAGAAGATTCATTGAAATTTTTTCTAAGATAGCTGCCCCTCTTTTCCGACTTCTAGCTAATACTAGTGAATTTTCTTGGTCCACAGCTTGCCAACAGTCTTTTGAAACATTGAAGGAAAAGTTGGTGCAGGCACCAGTTTTGAGAGGTCCTAACTGGTCCCTGCCTTTTCACATTTCCTTTGATGCTGCAGATTTGGAAATTGGTGCATATTTAAGATAAGAGGAAAATAAGCAATCCTATGCTATTTATTATATTAGTAAGAATTTTTCTTCCGCTGAAATGAGTTATACAGTTACAGAGAAAGAGTTTTTAGCTATAATTTTTGCAATTAATAAGTTCAGACACTATATTATAGGATATGAAGTATTTGTGCATACTGATCATTCTGCGATTAAATATTTGATGAAAAAACCATTGACTAGCGGTAGAGTGACTAGGTGGTTGCTATTGTTGCAGGAATTTAATGTTATTGTTGTTGATAGACCAGGGAAATCTAATGTTGTAGCAGATTTTCTTTCTAGATTAGATAATCTTGGTGAAGTAACTCCTGTTAATGATGATTTTCCAAATGAACATATTTTTGCTATGTCAATAGATTCTCCATGGTTTGCTGACATTACTAATTACTTGGTTACTAGGAAAACACCACCCCACTTGTCTGCTCGTGAAAAGCGGAATATTATTCAGAAAAGTGTTGCATATTCCTAGATTCAAGGAGATCTCTTTTACACTGGTCCAGATCTAATTATCTGTAGATGTGTAAGAGAGGAGGAAGTGTTTGACATATTGAAATCTGCTCATGATGAACCTTGTGGAGGCCACTTCGTTGATAAGCGGACTGCATATAAAGTATTGTGTGCTCGTTACTTTTGGCCTTGTTTAAGGATTTCAAACAGTATTTCAGGCGATGTGATAGTTGTCAATGAATGGGCTAGCCTAATCAAACCAATGAAATGCCTTTATGCCCCCAAGTTATGATTGAGCCATTTGAAAAATGGGCTATTAATTTTATAGGGCCAATAAATCCAACGTCATTAAGTAAAAAGCATATTCTGGTTTGTACAGATTTTTTTTACAAAATGGGTAGAAGCCAAAGTTGTTTCCTTTGCTACAGAAAAAGTTGTTGTTGATTTTCTTTTTACTGAAATCTTTACTAGATTTGGTGTGCCTAGAGAAATTGTTTCTGACAATGGTCCACAATTTATTTCTAATCTGGTACAGGGTGTGATGGAGAAATACAAGATCCAGCACAAGAAATCCATGCCGTATCACCCGTAAGAAAATGGCCAGGTGGAATCCACAAACAAAGTGATCGAGTACATTCTTACAAAGATAGTAAACATGCATGGGAAAGACTGGGCTGAAAGATTACCAGAGGCTTTGTGGGCATACAGAACCACATGGAGAAATAGCATGGGACATACACCATATGAGTTGGTATATGGCAAACAGGTTCTGTTACCAATTGAATTCCAGATCAAAACTTTCAGAATTGCAGTTCAGTTAGGACTAGATCTCTCTAAGGCACAACAACAATGTCTTCTCCAATTAAATGAGTTAGAAGAATTTCGTAGGGATGCTATTCAGCAGAACATACTAATTTAGCAACAACGCAAAATGTGGCATGACAAGTCTATTCAGAAAAAGCAATTCCAACCAGGTGATTGGGTGCTCCTTTATGATTCTAGATTTAAAATTTTTAAAGGGAAATTCCATACACGTTGGATGGGACCTTATGAAGTGATCTGAGTATTCGAGAATGGAGTAGTAGAAGTTAAAACTATTGATGGACAAAATTCAGTATTCCTGGTAAATGGACACAGATTAAAGAAGTATTTTCAGCCACTTGCCAGGAAAGATTTTACATACCAAGTCCAACAGCAATTTGGGACGGTAGTGGTGAATGGTGATACCAAATTTTTGAAAATACGAGTTCTTCTTCTTCTTATATATATATATATAATTTTTTTTTTTAAATAAAATGTAAATAAAAAATATTTTCCTGTAATTATGAAAATCAGTTCATTGACATGATTGCAGAAGGATCAACCTAAAAACTAGCTTGCTGGCAGGAAGATCAAAAACTTCTAATAAAAAGAGAATATTGCGTGATCTTTAGATATGCTAGTGACAACCAAGTAAAAGCAGGTTCAGTAGAACCAACCTTTGTATGATTGGGGTAATTAGCATGGATATTTTTATTCAAGTAACGCTTAATTCTCGCTGCAGTTATTTTTCTTGCACCAGTGCAGACAGACCTTCCCGAATTTTTTTTGCCTTTCTTAATATCTCATTTCGTAATATTCCCTAAGTTTCTTCTTCAATTCCAAATGATTAACCTTCCCATATTCTTCTGAATTTACCCTGTCCATTTCGTAAAACCCACTTTACCCTTGAATTTTTTTCCCTATCCCACTTCTGTTTATCCCCTCTTATGGTACTATTCCTGGAATCCCTGTAATAGAATTACTTCCCATTCTGAAATTTCCTTTTTCCCACTTCTTTATTCCCTCATGAATTGTAGGATATCGTGTACAAAGGGAAAAAAGATATGCTCTGAAACATCAAGAAAGGGCGAAGAAAATTTCCAGTATAAATTGAGGAAGTCATGTTGGAAGTCCAGCCTATATTTTATTTAAATTCCCTGTTCTTTTTTTTATATATTATGCTTGCACTAGTGCAAGCACGTCGTCCTATATAATAAGTGCAAGCCGAATGATACCAGCAAGATGGCATAATTTAAGCGGTGCAAGAAGACCAGTGCAAGCATGCACCCTATTAGAAACAGAGTACAATTTGTTCTTTTCATAGCATATGTCATAGGAAAGTGGTCATCATGAAGGCTTATGAGAAATCCTTTCACTTAGTTGAGAAGTACTTGTGCTATCATATTAACTAGGAGAAAATTTAAAGTACAAGGTGTTTTTAAGTTAAGAGTCATGATCATTTTTTAATGAATGCTAAAGTTCTTTTTTTGAATTATGAAGGAGTGTGGAAATGTTTAACCATTGATTGGATATAATTTCCCTTTCTGCCATAATCCTAGATGTCCTTCGCTTCTAATGATTACCTCACATAGCCGTTAAAAACGTCGATGCAAGTACCAATTCGGCATGACCTCAAAGATGTCGTGAATTCACAGCTATTTCAGTGGAATGAATGGGTGATAAGATGGAAGGGATGGTGGATAGTTGGATCCTTGTCTATAAGAACCAATTTTCCTGGTGTTGCATGTAAATTCTTGATTGTTCATAACCATTAAGTAGTGATGTTGCCTGTTCAAAGCGAACCTTCGTCTCTTAGTATGGTAGAACAAACTGTTGAGTTTTGCAATAGTCTTGCACTATTGCGAGACTCAGGCTTTCTTCAATTCTTGCAAAAGTTTGACGGGCACGACCATGAAGTGGCCCTATAGTTTTCTAGAAGTTTCAAAAATGGCCGAGTACAAATTGGGCCTCTAAAATTTAAGGTTACGGAAGAGTTTATAGCAGTAGCGACAGGCTTGGAAAGTACTGGTGAGCAGTGGTTTAAAAATCAGAAACTAGAGAGGAATCGATGACATCATTTCGTTTTCAACAAGAACATGAAGGTAGATTGGAAGAATGGAATTCCGCGCAGTGACCTGCTGGGATAGTGGCAGGACCTCCTTTTCATCCTACGAAAATTCATAACCTGTGAGGGTAGGTACTCCCTCAATTTTGTGTACCATTTTAGGATGTTGCAGCATTTTGAAGGTGGCCAACATGTCCGGTGGAGGATTGATTTCCCCTATTTTTTGCTTAAGAGCTTGGAAAAAATGGCCAAAGTTGTGCGAGATTCATGGGCAGACCAGGCTGACAAGAAATTATATCACCACGGTTTGATAAAGATTTTGATCTAGAAACAATTAGAAATTAAAGGCATGACCTGGGAGGCACTGTTAAAATAGCTACATAAAAAGAAAGTTGCTGGAAAGGAGACAGAGGACCTCACCAACACAAGCAAGGGTCTGAGTAAGAATGAAAAGGGGAGTCCTTCTTGCACCAATGCAAAAAGGAAATGACCCGGAAAATCAACAGAAGAAAAGGCCCCATCTCCAAAGAAGAAGAAGACAGCTAGCACACCTGTTGAAGAGACTCCTTCTACAACACCAGTATAGGCACAAACACCCGAAGAATACAACTTGTCAGTCCTTGCAGACGCAATAAAATCTGTAGAAGTCGAAGATGACACTCTCTTGGCCGATTTCATTAAAAAGGCCCGGAAAAAGAAAGAGGAATCTAGTGCAGGAAAAGAACCACAGGACGTCAAATCCCCTCCTGCACCAGTGCAAGAAGAAGAAGAGAAAGAAGAAGAAGAAGAAGAAGAATAAGAAGAAGAAGAAGAAGAAAAAGAACCAGAAGAAGAAGAAGAAGAAAAAGAAGAAGAAGAAAAGGAAGAAGAGTTTGCTGAAACTATGAGGGATACTGAGATCCCTGAGGAAGACACAGCCCCTGTCGAGACAAAATATTTGGTAAATCCTGATTCTCGGATAGTTGAACTAGAGCTTCAAGTGCATAACTTAAAGCAGCTCATAGCTAAAGCGCAGGAGGATAAAGAACATAGTAGAGAAGAATTAACTGCAGAGATCCAGAAAAAGAAAGGAGAAGTTAGAGTTTGGAAGTACCATGCTGCGCAATGTTTCAAGCGAATTAAAAAGGTGAAAAAGAAGCTAAAGAACATTAGAAAGAAGAAGTTTGAAACATTGCAAGCTGATGTCAGTATGTCAGAGCAGGATTGAGTTGGAATGCTCAAAGTTTTGAAGGTTTTTTGCAAAGGTAAAGAGTTGTGTGAGGACACACAACAACTTAGGGATAGGAGAATGTTAGCCCCCTAATTTGCTTTCTTTTTACCATTTTACCCTTCCTAAATCATAACCATTTACCTCTGTTTTACCTCTTTTATGCACCCTCATCTTGCACCAGTCCAAGCACGGTGACATATTTTGTATAAACTTTATTTTTCATATTTTCAATTCAACTTAGCATTTATTAATTATTTATTAGATGATTTCTTACTTTTAATCATTCTTTGTAACTTATCGATATCTCCTATGTTTATTTGGTAATTAGAGTACTTACCGTGACTGCCGATCCTAGTGCAGGATTAGATTTTGCACCATTGCTAGCACAACAAATCCTTACAGCAGATCCGAACCTCCTTGATCACCGCCTCGTCTTGAGCTGCTTCAGCCACGACAACAGAGTGATCCAAAGGCAGCCGAGACCAAATCCCCGAAGGGCGAAAGCTGGAGATTAGCTACAGCCAGTTCTGCTAACTGTCTAATTTTGAAGACCGAAAAAGCTAAATTCTGTGTTTGGTTATGTAATCAATTAAAGGATCTATTTTGGCCTTTGGCCAAAGGTATATTTAATGTAGAATGTAAATAGGATTAAAGGGGGGGGGGGGGAGAAAAGTTTTTGATAGTAGAGGAGAACAGAAACACAGCCGAGAGGCGATAGCAGGTCGTTTATTTTGTTATCGCCCAAATCAGGGCTGGACGATGTATTAATGTATGTACTTGCCTCAATGAATCAATAAAAGGAGCTCCACCTCATGTTTCGAAAATTATATTTTGTATTGAGTTGATGAATTGATTAAGGTACTGAGCAGCGTTTCCATTTAAAAGGGAAACATGCTGGTTGGATAGGGCCCAGCCAACCCAGCATGTTTACCCCATTTCTTGTTTTCTTGTAATTTGTGTTTACATTGTCAAATGTGATTTAATATTAAGCACATGTATTCCTGTCTGAGTGCAAGCGGATCTGTTGTGTGAAGTAGATAATTTTCCTTTTCCTGTAATTTTTGTTCCTGCACTTGATTTCATATTGGTTTTCCTCCACCTAGTCCAAGCAGGAGAAATGAACCTACACCAGTGCACGTTGGTGTGATATCTCTTTTTCTGCAAATTCTGTTTGATTGGTTTTTCCCCGCCTGGTTTAAGCAGGAGGAATGAAGCTGCACGAGTGCACGATGGTGTGATGCAGAAAAACTTTCTTAGTTTAACTTCACGCAACCCTCTTTCTTTCATTAAATGCTTATGACAGGATAAATATATATATTGATTGTTTCTTTATTTATGCATTCTGTTAAGACTAGAAACATTCACTTTTTATGTGTGGAATTTGATTTAATAGTATAATAGCACTTGCAATAATTAAACACTCATTCTAAGAATTAAATGCTAAGTGCAGGAAGCTATGATCTAGTGCAAGAACTCATTTCTTGCCACGGGATCTGAGTGCTTTGAACCTGGACAAGTTCAAGCCCTTGCATGAAGTAAAAAAGCCTTTATTAAAGACACTATCTATACCTTCTGCATAAATCTCTGTTCCTGCACTAGTGCAAGTAGATTGCGAAAGTGCGGGGCATATTATTGCAAGAAGGAAATCTCTAAAGGAGTAGATTTAAGGGTCCATCTGATGAGACTGCTAAGTGTCTCTGCTAAAGAAAAACACATACTCAGTAGTTAAACAATAATTAGCCGGAGTGATTTCCTTTTATCTTTAATTCCCTCTTGCAAATGCATTCTTTCTTGTTCCAGTCTTAGATTGTTTTTGATGATTCAAGTTGCCTTCTTTTCTCTTTTTAATTTGATTCTGCAATCTTTCCTTTAAAGAAAGTAGGGATTTATATTAGGGATATTCATACCATCTCTGGCATTGCCTGTGCTTCGTCTCTAAGTTTACGAATCCCCCGGGTTGACAAATTAAGTGTTAATGAGTTTGCTTAAGTGTAATTCCTACACCCAACAATCAATAGAATGAAAGGCATATAGATAACCATAATGCATATGAGTCTATGCCTACACTGATCAAATAGCATTTATTATAAATGTAGCCATAATAATAATAGAATGACAAACATATAAGTAATCGTAATGCTTACAGCAGCCATGAATCACAAACCTACATGCCAAACATACAACTTGTATGACGATATGTTCACACCCCAAAGTCTATTGTTGCAACGTCACATTAATGATATGCATCTCTTTCTTTATCTCAACCAACACATTAGCATCATAACATACCAATATCATCATGATGACCTAAATTCATACAATGACCTTATGCAAAACAACCTCAATCAAATCAATGCAAAATTGACCATACATACCCACTTGACATCTATAACCAATCATGAACAGCCAATGCATGTTCAACATATGAAATCACACAAGAAATAATACATGGATAACACCGAAGAATGATGAATATGTAACCCTAGCATAAGCAAGAAATGCATGTACAATATATGAAAATATGTAAGCAAGCACGCACGAAAAATACACAAGCATGAGCATCACATAACTAGTCATACACTCATGACAACATGTTGACAAAAACACCATCAACACTTCCATGGTGACACCACTGCCACCATGGCCAACACAACACAGATGCAACAATAAAATATAAACCACAAGCATACTAAACACATATGTAATCAACATAAATGCATGATCAACACATCGCCCATCCAGTCCAAGGGTTGAACCATGCTATGATAGCACTCGGTAACACCCTTTTCCCACATCTACCCAAGTAATCGGTGAATCGGGGTAAACATGTGACGAGATGCTACTATAATGAGATTAAACGTCCTAGGTGACCGTAAGGAAGTGGAACTGACGAAAACATAACATACAAACCTTAAAAAACAACAATAACACCCCCAAGAGTTAACCCAACCATTCATGCCTCTTACCCCTGGGTCACACTGACCTTTTGACCTCTTTGAGTCATAAATGCGGGCACAAGCTTGCAACCGAGCACCCAAGGCCCCAATTCCTCGGTTCTGTGCCAATGTCCCTGGGATTTAAGCCACATTTTTAGGCCTAGAACCCAGTTCTCCTCCTAGAACTTCATGAAAAGTTCAAAGATGATAATAATAACAGGAAAATGATACAAAAGAAATCACATAAAAAAGAACTCAGCTAGACCCACCTAGCCATAACAAGAATTTTGTAAAACATGTCACAAACATTGAAACTATAGGTGTAAAAAACATATCTGAGCATAGGAGTCTCATAATTATCTAAGTATCGCTAAGAAGCATTGACCCCCTACGTCATTAACAGTAATACCATCTATTTTACCATAGATACATTGTGCATTCATTTACAAGAAAAAACATGGGTAGAGCCAAGTATCATCACTATCAACATACATGCTTATAACCAACCTAATAGTTCGACATCAATACCATGGATACAAAAAAATATAATCCACATATAAACCAATGCACCTATACATCAAATACCAAAGGAATGAGCTCTTCATTAATGAATGTAAAAACCAAATAGATATGGGAATTCCACATTCCACCCAACTGTAATTGAATGAGCTAAATATCTCTTCATCCAATAACCCCCGTGCCATATTCCAAGCATGAATGCGAGATCTCATAAAACACATCAATCACAACCAATCTAGGGCTTTGAGAGGCCAAACCTCCTCAACCCTCAACTAGTGATTCCACCTCACGGTCGAACATCACAACCATTATGGATTGGTCTATACCAAATTTGTTCTAGGCATTGAGAGTGTTTGTTCCAACCAGGGCTTTTGGGACTAGTAACTCAACCCCCACTATTATAGGGCTTCTAGAGCATTTGTCCAACTAGGGCTTCTAGGACTAGTAACTCAACCCACCTAGGGCTTCCAAAGTGTTTGTCCAGCCAAGGCTTCCAGGATTAGTAACTAAACCCATAGTTTTATGTTGGGCTTCTAGAGCATTTGTCCAACCATGGATTCCAGGACTAGTAAGTCAACCCACAGTTGTCTGTTGGGCTTCTAGAGCATTTTTCCAACCAAGGCTTCTAAGAGCTAATAACTCAACCCACAACTAAAGGAACATGAGAATACACCTGATGACTTGAGGGGTCTTGACCTAGGTTTAGAGTTAATTTTAACCAATAAAACCCTCTTACTACTGGCCCTTTTGGTAGTGACCTACTTGCGCAGGTCAAAGTCTCACCCGAAGCAGTATGGGGGGGTGTTGGAACCAGGTTTCAACACCTTGAATCGACCTCACTTGATTCACGCTCACCTGAATGTTGTTGGCCTTCAACTGAAACACCTGAAACACTGATTATAATGCTTCTACATAAACCTTGTACTACTCTTCCATTGTTGTCCATTTATATTCAGAGGTTTATGTGACTGCATCTACGATCTTGTCCAGGTCATCTTCTGTCAAGGTGACATTTTCGGTGCCTCCGAACTTCGAGCCTTTCCTCTTCTTGCACGCACCCTTGGAAGATTTTGCATCATGCTTCATTCCTCTTAGAGACTCTACTCTAATTCCATCCAGACCATCTAGGCCTCCAAGGTCCAAGTCTGCTTCCCCTTCAGGTTCTTGCTAAGTGTCTTTTTCTGCTTCCTTCTCGGAATATTTTTCATCGTCCTTTTCTGCGCCAATTTCTGCATCTTTTTTGGTGCGCTACTCTACTTCTTTGTCTTTTCCCCCTGTGTTGTCTCTTTTCTGGATGTGGATGTTGTGACGGGTTGGGTGGAGCTGAGCCCAACCTTCCATGCTGCTGGCTAGGTCGCAATGACCTAGTCGATCTCTACCTCTGTCACCATAAATGGCAAGTTGTACCAAATGAGGTCATTGTGTGCTTGAATCTACACATGGTGCATGGTTACTTGAAAATCTGCGATACCTCGGTACTTCTGATACGTAGCAGGGGATAGTCTGGGTCGGGAGTGTATAACGGCTACCAGCGCACCTTCAAAGAGAATCCAGGATTTTTTTTCCCCTTCACTTGTTTTGGGTCAGAAAAATCCCGCAGATTGGTGTAGCGCGCCCCCGTCTTCTTCCCTGGAGGATTGATAGGTCCAAAAACATCTATAGCCCATTTATCAAATGCTTGTAGTGCCATTTGTGGTTGCAAGGGAATTTCATATCTATGCGAGGGCTTCCTCGTTCTCTGTCATGCATCACAGGCTCGACAATATGCATGTGGATCACTGTGTAGTGTGGGTCACCATAACCCAACACGCAACACCTTCTGCGTAGTATCCTTCCCTGCATAGTGGCCTCCTACCATCTGTCCATGAGCCTTAGCCAAGATGTCTTGTCTCTCATGTTCCAAAACATACCTTATTAATACTTCATCTGCTCCCAACTTGTAGAATTGACCAACAATTAGGGTAAAATCAGTTGCGCACGAAATCGACACCTTCTTTTGTTGCACCGAATATTCAGCAGGCCCGCTTCTAGTGGTCAGAAAGTGAATAATATCAACAAGGTGTTCATCAACCACTTTGATAGCGAAGAGATATGCATCAGGTAATCCATCCTTCAGACTGGTTGGTTCCTCTCCATTTTCAATGTGTGATAGATAATCAGGTCCAACATTCAATCTACCAGGCTTCACAATGATTTCAAAATCGTATTCCTGAAATAGCAACAACCATCTACAAATATGCCCCCCAACACAGGCTTACTGACCAGGTATTTCAAAGCAGAATGGTCAGTGAAAATCTTGAAGTGCCCTCCTAGCCGATAATTCCTATATTTTTGCAGAGCATAGACCATGGCCAATCCTTCCCTTTCTATGGTTGATTAATTGTGCTCTACATTAGAGAGCTTACTACCAGAAAAAGCAACGGGGTGTTCAATGTCTCCTTCTCGTGGTTGCACTAAAACAACTCCAAGTGCTATACCAGATGCATCCACATCTACGTGGAAGACCTTAGACCAGTTTGGGAATACTAGAATAGGTGCAATAACCATATTTTCCTTTAGTAGCTCAAATCTCTTCTGACATTCCTCATCCAAGAAAACTGACACATCCTTCTTCAATAATTTCTGCATAGTTGCAGTGATTAGAGCATAGCCCTTAATGAACTTTTTGTAATATTCGGTGTGTCTTGGGATGGAGTGCAACTATTTTTCATTAGTGGGGACTTCTAGGTTAATGATAATTGCAATCTTGGCTTGATCTACCATCAATCCCTGCTGGCATACAATATGGCCCAACAAGATTCCAAAAGGAACGAAGAATATGCATTTATTCAAGTTAAGAGAAATCTGGTGTTTCCTACAAGTGTCAAGCATCATGCGCAAGTTGGACACATGCTTATTTACAAGCCCAAACATAGTCCAGCCATCAAAATACACCTCCAAGAACTTATGGATGAATTCTTTGAACGCAACTACTACTATACGCAAGAATATAGTAGGTGCATTCTTCAATCCTAAAGGCATGACTGTGTATTGGAAAGACCCCCATTATGTTGCAAAGGTAGTATTTCTTTAGTCTTCTGGCACAATTCTGATCTAATAATACCGTTAAAATCCATCTAAAAAAGAATAAGCCTCTTTTCCTCCCACATTATCCAAGATCTCATTTGAAAATGGAGTAGGGAAGGGGTCATGCACACATGCATCATTCAACTTGCGCAAATCTACAAAAATCCTCATTTCTCTGTTGGTGTTTTTTTCTTGAACAACCATTAGGCTCACCCAATTAGACTGCTCTACAGGGTGCTATAGGTTTAATGATTCATGCAGCAACCATGTTTTCTAATTCCTCTTTCACTTTCTGCTTATACTTGGGATTTAATCGGTATGGTAACTGCTTGACAGGGCACACATCTGGTTTCAAAGTGATATTCATAATGCCTAAGTCTCCTATAATCCATTAATCTCATAGAATTTTGTGGGAAATAGGTCCTGATACTCTATCAGTAGCTTCACAACCTTCCCTACTGTGTCATCATCCCAATAATCCCCTATTTTGGCCAACTTGGGTTGTTCCTCTATCCAAATGTTGACTTCCTTTAACTTCAGAGGCTTAGTTACATCTACCATTCCCAGGGAGGGTCCTGCTACTGCGTGCTCCCCCTCAGACTTAGAGATGTTGATATTTTTGGGATCTTCCTCATTATCTTCTACTGACAGGTTCCTACAATTGACAATATCTTGCATCTGCGCTTCCTGGGATGGCGCAACACACTCTATCCAACGTCGAGAGTCAATAAAGACAAGCACTTCTATATCCTATAGGGCTTCATTCGATCCCTTCAATCCCCCGACCATGCCAAAGGTTGATAGAAAATTATTAGTCATTGTAGTCCAATGGCGAGTCCCTCGATAGAACTCCATTTCCAAATACCATGTAATAGGTATCGGTTCCAACGAATGGAAAAACATATGAACCCATTTTTTCCATGTCTTATCATTCCAAACCTCCATCCACATGGTCAGGTGTTTGCGCGGGTCACCCTGGCCATAGAAGAGCTTAGTTGGTGGGGTAGCGAGTGGCTCAAAGCACAACTTCATCATTTTGGTGCATTCCTCCTAGCCCTTAAAACTTCCTTTATGTGTATCTCGCCAACGTGCTAGGCAAAATCAAGTCTCGAGAACCTCTGTTCTTCTGGGACAACCTTTTCCAAATTTTCCAAAAAAATTACAACACTATTAGAACCATCAAAATAGGGTAATTCTCTTACCTCTGAGGAGATGCATCATAAATTTTTAGTGATATTGAGGTAGCGTAGCGTAGAAACATCATGCAACTGATTCTGTCAGATCTCCATTTCTCCATCTGAATCTGAGAAACACAAGCTATATTTTTCTCAATTCACCATTCCATCAACTGTAGGGTTGATCCAATCCTCATCCCGTGCAGTCAGCTTGTGGATATGGCCGACATCATCTCCTTCATGCATTGGTTATGTATATCTTTCTCCTTCTTCCGAATCCAAAGGTACTATTACCCGTGTACCATAATTTTCAAAGATAATATTCTTGCACTTCAAATTGATGATGCTTCCCATATCGATGGCCCAATCCAACCATAGCAGCGCTAGAAAGGGGGCTGCATCATCCATAATTTGTATCACTTCAAAGTCCCTGCGTACTTTTACTCCAACAATGTCTACCAGAACTCATGGGAGTCTTCCAAGTGGGATGATATTCTATTGATTGGCATGCGTAGCTAAATGGTGGACCATTCCAGCTTTGGTTCTCCCATCTTCTACTAAGTCTTCTTAGGTAGCACATTTGCTTCAGACCCTAAGTCCAAAATGACTTGATCCATCTCATACTCTCCAATTTGCATGGTCATGCACATCTCCTAATCAGTTCTCTTCTTGTTCTTATAGATCTTTATCACGGCCTTAGTCTTAGTTCGAGGCAATTCTTTGTCTGTGTAGTTGTCTATTAGGTCCTGAATATTGTCTACTACTTTCTGGTTACGCAATAACTTAATAAAGGCTTGTAGAAAATGTTTTACTTCATCATCAATCTTTTCTTCCATGATAGACTTTGATGTTGATGCACCTGCAACAACAAAATCCTTCCTGGCTTCAATAAAAGTCTCCTTTTCCTTCAGCAGGTTGAGTCCTTCCTTCTTTTCAGAGGCCTTCCGAATAAATGGCTCTGCATCAGCCTTCTTTCCCTCATCTCCTCTGGTGGAAACACCACTACGTTTAATTATATTTACACCTGGATCATCATCGTACGACTCAAATTTAACCATTTTTATGTTCTGAGTAGGTGTCTACTGTTTCTTTTCCTGCATTATAGTAATTAAAATAGGAAAGTCTTCAATAACATGATCAAATTATCTACAATACCCACAAGACTGTCATGCAGGGTTTAGGCAGTCACGTGCATAATGTCTAGCATCTCCACAGTTATAGAAAATTAATTGTCCTCTTCCACGACCTGCTCCTCCACCTCTCCCCCCTCCTCTTCCTCTTGCCAGGGATCCTCCATGCCCAGAGGGAGATGCTGGTGAAGATGGGTTAGCCTGCACCCTATAGAGGTTTCCATTTTCTATCATCAGGTCGAATGTGCAGCAGTGGTGCTCATCGTGACCAATTGAAGAACAAAACCTGCACCATTTCTGCTTCAGCTCTAGCACATAACTTCCTAATCGAGGGAAATGGTCTGTATCGTGCCATCCAACTACTCTACAATCAACACACCATAGTGTGTGAGTACCACTCGACCTCGCAACATCCCTGGGGCATAGTGGATTTAGCCCTCTCGCTTGCATGTAATCTGAGAACAAAGTTCACTGATCTTTGGTGTGGTCGGAACCCTTACAACGAATACACCACACATCTACACCAACTTTCTTTACTCTATCTCTGTGCAAGTTCTAAATCTCCAGGTGCATTAACTCCAACTGATTTTGGATTTTCAAAGTTTCGAACTGATCATCTGCTCTAGGTGCAACTTCTAGTTTCATAGCAACTTCCAAAGCTTCGGCCTGAGAATCGATCTTCTGCTGATTCATAGGCTCGCATAGATTTGGAAAGAGCATGTCAATAAACCATTCCTTATGCTTCTTATCATCATTGATAAATCCTCCCTCACTGATAGTGAACTTGAGCCGATGATCCGTTTCCCAAACAGATTCATTTGGTTCTTTCTTGATGTCCTTCAACTCTGTTACACATTGTGAGTAGGACTTTGGCTTTCTGAATTGTTGTTTCAAAGCATCCTCAATTTTAGCAACAATGGGATCAACGTGCTGAGTCATATATCCCATAAACTAATCTAACGCATGACCTTCAAACTCCATAGCCAACTACGCTCTCCTGAAAACCCAGTGTTAACATTTTGCACGGTCCATACTGCATTGGCAATAAACCAAAACCTATCCATGTCCTCATCTCCCACACCCTTGAAGGTGGGTAGCTTTATATGCATAGCCATATCTTCTTCTGGTGGTGGTGTTGGTGGGGTAGGAGATGTCTTACCCCTCCATGAGTTCAAATGTGGAATAGCAGGAGGGCTACCCCTGGCGTGCATGCCTCATCGCTTTATATATAACTATCGGGTGAGTTTCTCAGAGGTCTTTATACAGATCTGTCTCCTATTTGATTAACCCGATAATACTTTCCATTGCGCATAGTGCTTTGTAACTTATCTAGGGTCATTCACTTAGTGTGATTGCACAAAACGCCCTTTTCACACAATAGCATCTTAATCAGCAAAGGCAGAGAGCATATGAATTTTCCTCTCAGTCCTTTGAATAACCTCCATTCAGCTTCAGAATATGACACAAACTGATCTACTGCAAACTATGTTACAAACCCACCCAAAATGTTGTCAACCCAATGATCTACAGTCTGGTTGAGTGTCCATTGAGTGATATTATCGTCCTTCCAGCAAGTTTGGAACTCAACTAATCTTGACAACCACTCGTGGAATTCTTGTGCAAAGGTCACAAAGAAGATCTCGTGAAAATCTATGAAAATATATTTCTGCTTCCAATATTCAGCAGATAAGTTATTACTTTTGTTTTCCTTGAGGGAAAATTCTTTCATTTTCTT
Source organism: Pinus albicaulis (assembly GCA_034641835.2). NCBI lineage: Eukaryota > Viridiplantae > Streptophyta > Pinopsida > Pinales > Pinaceae > Pinus > Pinus albicaulis. Next base: position 816,933,575 of record CM076573.1, on the reverse strand, counting down.
CTCAAACCAGTCTTTTAACTCAAGCTTTGATGGCCACCACATCTCCCAGTCTCTCTCAAAATGATCGTGGTCCCACCAACAAAACCATTTTTTGGCTTGAGGGGTTGTGACCCAGGTTAAGAGTTAATGTTAACCAACAAAACCCTCTTACTATTGGCCCTTTCAGTAGTGACCTACTTGCGCAGGTCAAAGTCTCACCTGAAGTAGTATGGGGGGGTGTTGGAACCAGGTTTCCGCATCCTGAGAGAGAATTAAATGATGTGGATGTCTTCAGATCTTCACAACAGAAACCCTAACCAGAAACCCTATTAGGCAGATCTAGGTTAGTTTACGCACGTTATCCTGCGCGCACACAAATAAGGCTCTGCGATCCCTTCAATAGTCTTAATACATAACATTTAGGTTTGACAGTAATAGATCTATGCATTCAACATTCATATAAGGAAGAACACATTTACGCAACCGATCCAAATAGAGATAATGTAGTAAACAGAAATAATACATCAAAACCGATCATAAAGCAAAACATAGATGCATTTGATACTCAGAATTATCCCAAAACAATCCTTTATTCATTCACCGTTCATATCATCCTTACAATACGTCAGTTCCACCTGTGCACACAACCAGTGGGGTCCGCACATAGCAGGACTAAGATATCTGTGCACACAACCAACAAGAGCCTTCTAAAGCCAGAAAAATTCGCTTTACAGCTCAGAATATCACACCAAAACTTACTTCAACTTAAAAATTCTTTTCTATCGACTCAATCTATACTTCTATTTATATCTTTAGCCTCCGCTCATCTAAGGTCCGCAAACTGTGGTCTGTGACCCCTAGTTCTACCTCTTTTCCCATTACAACTCATGAGGGGCTTTGACCCACCTCAAATCCCCTTGACCTATGCCTTGCTTACCACGCATGACTTAAATTACAAAAAATACTATAAATTTGTCCAAAATTGTGGTCCTAAGGTACCCTGCTCCAGCACAACCAGAAAACAAACAATGAAAATGAACCCACAACACCATGACTATTCAGGAAATGGCAAGGCTAGGAAAATCCACTGTCAATCAAGGAAATCCTCCATGCCAATGACATATCATGACCAAGAAACCAAATGCATACACCAAGCATGCCATAACTAGTGAGGAAAAGATACATGCAACTCAGTACCTGTAATCAAAACCCATTGTAGTTGTTGATCTCGATGTCCTCTTGCGCTTTCCTACTCTTCCTTTTCCTTCTTGCTCCAAATTACCAAGTATACCACACCCTCTAGGAGTGCTCCACGAAAACTCTAAGTATCTAAGAGTATGAGAGAGAGAGAGAGAGAGAGAGAGAGAGAATAAAATGAGAGTCATAAGTGAGAAAATCTTGCCAACTGATCGTCAGAAGCCTTTTTATCAATGAGGCTTTTATTTTCTTCAATTTCCATTATTTTCCTTCATTTTCCTTCTCACATGCAACATGTGACCTTTCACCTTCTTTTTCTCGTATTTTTCATTATTTTCATAAATAAAATTCCAATTAATGCCTCATGCCTTTCCGAATTTCCTTTGGCATTTCCTTTTCCAATTTCTTTTAGCCATAATAACCAAAATGAACACTCGCTAAGATACTTTGCCCAACATATAGCTTGGAAGTGTCCCATCAATTGTGATTATTATTTTTAACTTTTATTACAAGGAATTTTCACTAGAGCTGTTACATGGTGTGTGTTTATTGTTGTGATAATTTATCAAATTATATTAATGTTTTTAAGCTTTATTGTGTAGTGTATTTTTTTTCAAGATTAAAAGTGAATTAAAAATTTAGAAAAAACATTAAAATTATAAATATTAATATTAAATATTTAAATGATATAATATATATTTGTGTGTGTGTGTGTAGATTTGTTGTTTTGTGGAGATTTGATACATATTTTAAATTTTTTAAATTAAAAAAAAAAAAAAAAATTGAAAATAAAAACCAACTTTAAAATAATAAAAGTATTCCTAGTGGTCTTTGATAGATGGTGACTAGATGTCTTGTTAAGATACTCATAGATATTAAGTCACCATTTCAATTCTTCTGTTCAAGTGTCATTCTTGAACATGAACTTCACCAATATCAAACTTAAAAAACAATAATTAAAGTATTCTTGAACATTACTCACTATTAAAATTAAAAAATACTCCAACCAGAAAAATATTTTATGTGAATCATAAATATAATCTCAAAAATCATTATGAATCACAAAAATCCAATAAAAAAATAAAATACTCTATTCAATCCATACACATTATTAAAAGGTTCAATTCCTCTGCATTTCCTCCAATTTCGTGTGGGCAACTATTTAGCCACACATTGCACATTTCCGTAGGATATGTTCAGTGTTTGTAACCTCGTGTACACCAATGTGACTCCACGAATGACAGTGCTGCTGCTAATAAAAGCCCGACATGATAAAATTTGTAGGAGAAGATGCACATGGAGTCGGGGGCCACATTGTCACTGTATGTACAGTGCATGGTAAGCTTCAAAAATTTCAGCCACAGGAGTCGATCCCGGCCCCTTCTCGACACCGCCATTTGCTCGTGCACCCAACAGGTCCAAGGATCGAATCCCGAGAGTACCAGTAGGAGGTATTTGGTATAGAAAACTTAACGAGCAAAGGGAGGTCGATGACTGCGAGTCCGCCAGGAAGACTGCAAACTCGAATAATATTATAAATTTCGAAACACATAAGTTGATAGTAATATTATGAGACGTATAAATTAGTCGTATTTTTTTTATGAAATGTTTTCAATTTGATAAAATAATTTTTTGTTTAATAGAGAATTAATAGAACGTCTATGAGATTTGACGGCCGAACAAAACGTAGAGTATCTACTGCACGTAATAATTTTTTAAAATAATGAAATATGATGACATCGATGACGATTTAAGAACGTATAAATTGATATTAATATTTGAAATTTGGCAGAATTATATTCGGCCCACGTCGAATCCTTGTATTTGCGAATTTTTCGCGTACCAACCATCTTTCACATCACAACATACCGTATCATAAGTATTATTCTTGAACATCCTAGATGGAAAGAGTAATAGAGATTTATTTATTTACGACTAATTTAATTAAGTGGGGTTAATGAAAGAATTTTTTAGTTTTATTTTTCAAACAATTAATATAAAAAAAGTTTTTTTTTTTTGGGCTCGTGAAGTTGGGTCTTTCGAATTGAATACAATTGAATACACAGAAGCTCTGATCAACTTGATATATAATATTTTAAAAATATTAATGTTATAAATAAAAATATTTTAATATTTATATTATTTTTTATATTTTAATATAAAAGATGTATGCATTTTTAGCTTTGAGGTTTGAAGGATAGTTTAATTGGTTGAGTTCTCTTTATTAAAGTATATTTGTTATTAAAAGGTCATAAGCACATTTGCTATTAAAAAGTCATAAGAGGTCATAAATTCAATTCTCTCAACACTCTTCAGAAACAAATTGAGATCAAACTTGAAAATAATACTTTCAAATTAAAATATTTATATATATATATATATATATATATATATATATATATATATATATATAACATTAGATAAATTTTAACTACCAACATTATCATCTAAAAAAATCTATTTTACATCCAAATGAAAGAAGGTAATATTCTTTGAATTAGAGTGAGTTTTTTCTTCTAATATTATTAAAAAAAAAAAAAACGATTCATAAATATATATAAATTCAATACTAAAATTTAAATAAATTTATATTATCAAATAATTAATTTATCTTTATAATAAATAAAATAGATTGTGATATTAATCATACAAATGATACCTGAAAACATATTATTCACCAGCAAATTTTATAAGTCTTTATATAAAATTATAACAGTTGACTAATCAGATGAAGACCAGGATCAAGAACTCAATATAAAAACCTATCACTCGACGAACACGATCATATCAGTGTCAAGAACACGATAGCTAGTATTATTCTCTAAAGATAATATGGAAATATTTTCTTTATTAATATAAAATGCAAAGTTTCACAAGATAATAATGTTGCTGTTTCACATTAATTAGCTGTACTACTTTGTAACTCTTTAAAATCTGCCCAATATCTCTATAAAATTTCCAGTGAGAAAAAGTATCAAAAATGATTTATGATCTAATTTTATTAGTTTCTTGTTTCTTAAAATCTATGATTTACGGCTTCATAAATTATTTATGTTAAATATATTTTATATGATTTTTATTATATAATTATGTTTTATTATATAATTATTATGAACAAAGTAGGGAATTGAACATGTGACTTAATATTTAGGAATGTTTTAAAGTCATACTTGATTATTCTCTATTCAAGACTCTATAAACTATTTTTATAAAATATTAATATAGATTAATATGTAGAATAATTTTAATGAAAAGTAAACATTTAAGTTTGTTTGATTATATAATTTTGTTAAAATAATTAAGAATTTATATATCATATAAGGAAAATGTATGGATAACATTTCTAATAAATTTATTACTGTTTAAACTAGTGAATTTTAGATTGGTTAAATACATACATACATACATATATACATATATATATGTATATATAATTTTTGGTTCTCTCTTCTCTAACATATTTGGATGAAGAGTGGTTAAAATCTCAATCATAATAGTGGTTGGTAACCTCAAGGGATTCAAATAAATATGAATTTGTGTTCTATGATCTTTACTTTGGAAATATGCTCTAGGTAGATGGTTCAACTATTTGAGCTAACCATTGACCAAAAGGTATAGTATAGGTACCCAAGGGTAATATAGTAGAATAATAATAAAAATAATAATCATTCAATGTAATATGGGCTATGTCCACTATATTATTAAAAGTGTTGCCTGCAATAGTCCATGCCAAATACATTTGAATATAAATATATGCTAACTTTGGAAAGGATAAAATGTTGTAAGAAGAAAATATAAATGAAATAATTTCATGTAATCTCAATTTCATATTCCAATGAAATCTCTCCTTATGTTGATATAGCTCTCAGTAGTGGTTTTTTTATATATATTAACATATTTTTTATTAAAGAATAGTAATGAGTTAGTATATATTAACTAATAGCAATTGATATATTAATTAATAACAAAATTATAAATAATTATCACACATAATAATTAAGGTTTCATATTCATCTTGAATCCTATATATGAGTTAATTTCTCCATTCTTGACCATGTAACCCAAAAAGGAATATAAAACTAAGTAAATCATATAACCATGAGATAAATTAATCCTGTTGAGAGCTATATTTTATAATCAATAGAAATCAAAATATACATTATTTCTCCCAATATTCTAGCTAGGCCTTAAGGAATTTCAATATAGTAAAATTTAAGATTCTATTTAGGTGAAATATGATACATGATAAACCATCCAAAGTGTCCTAATACATTTATGCCTCATGTTACATGCTTATGCTTACATGAAAGTAGGCATAAATAGTTACCATATAATAAATACAAATGAGACCAAAACATTTTGTTTGATCCTAAGTAAATGTGAATGATTCCTTCACTTTGATACCCAAGGCATGTAACCTAGGTATAACAATTTCCATAATGATAATTTCTAATTCATAATAGCCCAAAGGGCTCCTAAACTTTATAATATACCCAAAGGAATTTAAACTTCCTTGCTTGATCATGGGATATACTTCATAGTTGTCCCAACTAAGGAAATTCACCATATCATTCTAAGGATTCATTATATGGAAGAGTTCCAAGTCTTCTTATCCCAAATCAGGTATGGATTTTAGCTACTCAAACCACACATATATTCTTATAAGTCTATTATCAATAACATTGATTTGAAGTGATATAAAAAGTCATCATCATATCCCTATAACAAATTTCACTAGTTCATTTTTAATAGATTATATTATATATTTTATTGAGATTCTTGTAACTAGGTCTTCCCTTATAGAATAGGGCCATGCTTCTTATATTCACATTTATAACTTATTTGAGTTATTTATCCTTGAGTGAAATATCAAGGAAATAATTTTCATGGTTGTTACAACATATCTCTATGGATTTAAGACCCTTTGTGAGTATTCTATTTTGAGCTAGCCATCATGGTTGTTGAAGATGTTGAGGGGCAGTCTTCCCCTATCCTTAATGAAATTTCTTTTAAGATGTCTATTATAGCCATGCCATGAGAATTAACCAAAGATTAGAAATTCACCATGGTTCCTATGCTCATTAAATATGCTAAATATACGTATGTATCCACACATATGCAGTATGCAAACGTAATCAACACTCAACATGATACACATAGACACTATTGGTCCAAAAAATCATTTCCATTTTGTTTAACGTAAATTACATTGAAAAGTACAAACCACAAAGGTACTTATCTAATTAAGATAAATGGATACCTGCAAGTGATGAGGGTGAGGCATTTTTCCACTCTAACATAGGCTCATATGCCTATTATATTCCTTTTCAACTATCCCGTTCCCATATAGACCTTGAAAAATCAATGGAAATTTCTCTCATTCAGTAAAATGTGGTTCATGAATTCCACTCTCATTCATACTTGGAAAATAAAAAAGTTTCCCATCAAACCCTTTAATCCAAGAGGTTTCTCAAAACATGGGAGATTTCTTATTTGGCTTATATGGCACAAGGAATATTATTCATTATTCAAATAGTCCCTTGGATACATGCCCTCTTAGTGCCTCTATACTCTAGCAAGTAAGCATACAAAATGCATCTATTCCTTGTAGTTCAAATTTGGGCACTTGTGTTAAATTTTGTCAACTAGAAAACATATTAGATGACCCCCCATCGATTTTACATTAGCCAAAAATATTCTTGACACAAATTTTCATCCATATTTAGTCCCCAGTTTGATCTGTGAGCCTCCCCTACACTTAGACATGCCAACTTTGCATCCTTTGTCTTCTTTCCTAATATTTTGTGTGTATCCTTTTCAAATTCATTATTAAAATCCACAAATCCATTTGTTAATATTAGAAGCTTTTGCATGAGTAATTTTCCCATACCTTGAAGGAAAAATTTGGGTACAAACCCAAATACTTTCATAATTTTGTGGCGCTTGTGGTTAAATTGCCAATTTCCTCACCATTGATTCCTTCAAAACTTTTTATTCTTTTTAAAATTATTTAGCTCAACAAAACTAATTCAAGGCATGGATTATTTCAAGAGTCATTTTTTTACTATTCCTTTAATTATTTAGTTGAAAAAATATATTTCTTTCCATGGGTTATTTCAATAGGAAAACATTTTCCACTATTTACCTTTACCATCCTCCTCTCATGGCTCATCATCATATTAGGGTTACATCCTTCATCGAGTTTTCGACTTTTTAATAAAAAAATGAATTGCATATTTATTTTGTTTTGGTTTTAACCCATTCCACATTTACGTGCCATCACAAGAAATGCTAATTAAAATTAATTACAATGCTAATGGGGAATCAAGGCAGAAGTGTTGCAATCCCCTCACCCTTAAAGGAACACCATCCTTGGTTTTCACATCTTTCCAAGTGTCATTTCAACAAAAAATCATCAACCCATGTATATTTTTAGTAGCAACAAACCATCCCATGTGTTACACAATTTTTTGGTCATCTAACCTGTTACTATTAGATGGACCTAAGTACACCATGTAAGACCAATTTTACCCTAAGTAAAATTGCTTTCACTATGAAACATAACTTAGTAAACCACCTTTATTAAGTTGTTTATGGTCTAAACAGGAAACCCCCTGAGGAAATATTAAATAAATCTACATTTGTTTGATTTTACTCAAGGAATAATTAGTTAAAAAATAGTTTAATTAATATTCCTGGTCATATTTAACCCAAAACAAGAAAATTAATTAGATAAATCACTATTTATCTTATTATTTTCTAGGAATAATTATTTAAACCTTATTTAAATAATATTCCTTGTTAAATTTGACTAAATCATTTATAAATAATTGAATAAATCATTATTTATTTAATTATTACTCAACCACATCCTTAAAATAATAAATAAATCGTTTATTTATTTATTATTTACAAATAAAGGGATTTGACCAAATTCAAATTCTTTTTCCCTCCAACAAATATAATAAAATATTCCATAAAAGTTGGATCTAGATTTGGTTAATAATATTTTAATTATGCGCCAATATCTAGACTAACTCAATATTTTGCTATAAATAGAAGGGGTTTTCCATTCACTCACTACCTTTTGTTGCCTAAAGATCAATCTGGATCTATACTTTTGGTCTGACTTTGATCCTTCATCATTGTCATATTTTGCTACCATTTTTCTTGTGAGCTCCCTTTGAGTTCCATTTTTTGTCTAGGTTTTCTACACCATCAAGAGAGAGGATTTTAGATCTGAAGTGCTAAGGACTTACAGAACCCATCCCATTGGGAGAACAAGGAGAACATAGTTACCAGTCCTCCTCAATGGATTGGATCTGGGGTCATAACACTTCAGTCCCTCTCTTGGTGAACTAAACAAAAATGGAATAAAGAGAATACAAGAAAATATTGCTAAAATATGATAATGATGGTAGATCAAAGTTATAGATTCAAATGACAACTAAAACAGATGAATGTGGAAAAAAACCCTTCTATTTATAACAAAATATTGAGTTAATCTAGATATTGGTGCATAATTAAAATATTATTAACCAATTGTAGATCCAACTTTTATGGAATATTTTATTGTATTTGTTGGAGGGAAAAATAATTTGACTTGGGTCAAATCCCTTTATTTGTAAATAATAAATAAATAAATGATTTATTTATTATTTTAAGGATGTGGTTGAGTAATAATCAAATAAATAATGATTATTTAATTATTTATGAGTGATTTAGTCAAATTTAACAAGGAATATTATTTAAATAAGGTTTAAATAATTATTCCTAGAAAATAATAAGATAAATAATAATTTATCTAATTAATTTTCCTGTTTTGGGTTAAATATGACTAGGAATATTAGTGAAACTATTGTTTAACTAATTATTCCTTGAGTAAAATCAAACAAATGTGGATTTATTTAATATTTCCTCATGGGGTTTCCTGTTTAGACCATAAACAACTTAATAAAGGTGGTTTACTAAGTTATTTTTCATAGTGAAAGCAATTTTACTTAGGGTAAAATTGGTCTTACATGGTGTAATTAGGTCCATCTAATAGTAACAGGTTAGATGACCAAAAAATGGTGTAACGCCATGTATCTTTGGGTCATTACAAAAATGCACATATTTCCTTTTTAACTATGTCAACATCGTTATCATTTTACTTCAAGTGCTTCAATAATGACATTCAATTTCATAGTCTCGCAACCTAAACCATACTTGAGTAATTAATTTGCATAGTGTAGTAATCCAAAATTGTGGCATTATATCCATTGGTTACATCAAAAAGTCATTGAATATAATCTTTTTGTAGCTATTTTCATATATCCATTAACTTATTCACGTGTGCTTTCAACTCCACAATGTAGAATGCATTTCAAAATAATTACAAAATTTCAATACAATACTTATCTATATGGATTTCCTTTGAATCACAAGGCTCACACAAGTAACAAGTTAAACTCACTACTTGCTTGGACACACCCAAATGCACTCATGACCTGAATGAGCATGTGACATATATTTTTATTTTTTTCATTAACAATTCATTCAAATATCTTCTTCCTTTCAGTCATTCACCCTTATAGGTGCAGGAAATCCCCTCCACTACTATAGAGTCCCTTGGGAAATATACCTTGATAAGGATTTCTTGCACAGGAAGGCCAAAGAGACTCATAATGTCTTATAGCTAAGACAACCCTATAGCTTGTCATATCACAAAAAAATTTATGTGTCATTACTCATGGTGATTAAGGCATACCATAGGGTCTTGTGTCACCACAATGGCCTCGTTCCTAGGATTTTGTCTTTATATATATCATGTATCCTCCATAAGTAGCTACATCATCTCACCTTAGATATGCATATAGTTCCCCAGATATTTATCATGCAATTTTCAATAATAAATTTTATTTTATAAACTTTCTTCATACAAAATCCATCTCTCACAAACATGAGTATCTTATCATAATTTTTGGCTCCTTTTAGGTGATAATATTATTGTGCTTCATCATGGGATTATATTCCATGCCATACCCAATAATTATACCTACAATCTACATTTTCACTTAGTCAATTATTGTTACTTTTTCATGCATAAAATCCTTTCAATATTTCATTTAAAATAGCCATTAAATTGGCTTCAAAATATTCACATAGTCAATCATTTAATAATTTCAGTTTCATACCATACAATTGAAAGGAAACAACCATTTCATTATATAAATACATATCATTATTATCACAAGATGTGTTTTCTTTTCCATTATTGCAAAAATTTGCAATGCTTTCAATCATAAAGGTTTATAGTTACATACTCACTCTCTCCACTATGATACATATGCTAGAATTATTATGCCATTGATGTCCCTAGTATACATTTGTGGGGTAAAGTATTCACACCCTTCATTTCAATACTCATTGATTCTCAAAATCATTGGTAATCATTATTTTTCATGAAACTTAGTAATTCTAATGTTTGTCCCACACAATAATGCATGCATTCATTGTATCAAGCATATATATTAATAGATTTTAATAATTTCTCATGTCGATAGCTTCATACATCTATCATAATCCACTATTTATTATATGACAAGCATAAATTCACATTTTAGCCATTCCATGGCTATTCATATACACTAATCACAATTTATATCCATGTGCCTTACTAACACTCTTAGCATCATACATCACCTTGGCTATTCATATCTTCTAATGCACCCAACCCCATAAATCACCTTAAGGAGGTGGAGGTTATAAATGTTTTATTTCTTTTAAGAACTTTATACTCCACTTCAAAGGCCTCCATCATCATCTACTCATTGAGAGTTTTCCTACGATGTAAAATTTGTCCCAATTTGATTATAGGATAGCAAGTTATGGTCCTCAGAGGATTTTTGTTCTAGCAACATGTCGTCATGTCCATACATCTAACACCTGGTAGATGGTAACCGATGTTGATGTGTCACCTCAAGGGTGTGCTTTACTGGAACCAAGTCACTTAGATATGCTATGTCATTTCCCCATTAACCACATAAATTAATTTTATGTTTATTGATATGGGGTTATAATTTTTTTTTTTTGTATAAATATTTTAATTTGGATTACGAATTACTAATTATGTCTAGTCCAAATCTTTGGATCAATTTTGAAGAAAAAAATTATTTTAATAATCTCCTTTTGGCCCCATCCTATGGCGAGTAGAGGATCGTTCACTTTTTACTTTGACCTACTATTTTTCAACATTATACAAAGCTCAGTCTAAGATATAGTCTTATTTTTAGTTAATAAGGTGAAACCTCAAAAAAAAAATATCTCTACAACATTTACCTCCACATTTCTGTGTCATTTAACTTTCACCCTTATTTCCACATCATTTAATTTTCACTACCCATACTTAGTTTATTTTCCATTATTGGTATGCTATGCGAAAGATTAATGCTAGTTTATTTTCCATTATCGGTATGCTATGCAGAGGATTAATGCATGCCCATACTTAGCATTGAATTTCTCTTACACCTTTCAAAAGCATTAGAGTTAGCCAAAATTCCAAGGTTACTTAGGCTAATTATATGTGTTGGAAAAGGTACCCCTCAAAGAAGGAAGTTGGAGAAAGAAACTACAGACCAAGGAGAGAAGTGCACAACGTGAAGTGCATTTTGAGTCTTAGGGGCTTTGGGGTGGGTCAAAGCCCCTTATTTTGTAAAGGGATGGGAATATTTTTTGAACGTTGAACTCTGCCCATGGTTTTTGGACCATGATATTTTAATGTGAAAGACTATATAAGGACTCTAGGATAAAAGTCATAAAAAATTCAATTAATGAGATGCACTTGGATGTAACGTTGTTTTGAGTCTGAGTCTATGGTTTTGGGTTAGAGGAAGGGCTCCTACAACTGAGTGCGCGAGGACATTAGGAAGTATGCATTTGAGTGCATAGACCCCTACAGCTGAGTCCGCAGACCCCTATAGCTGAGTGCGCAGGGTGGAATTGATTGTATGAGAAATATCTTAGTATTAATGAAGTATTTTTGAAGACAGATTAGTGTTTTGAGTTGATGTGTTTTCTTTACTTTTATTTTATTTTATATGTGCTAAGTAGGGGTTTGATCTATAATTTCATAGCGAAGTTCTATTTGTGGTTGTTTACATTGTTTTATGCTTGACTAAGTATGATGGCACAATCTGCAAGTGAGTTTAATAGATGTGTTGAACATCGACGGTATAGTTGATAGATTTTTTCTGCGAAGCTCTTCTAAGTATAGAAAGGAGTAAAATCCCTAAAGACACAATCTATTGTCCCTCTAGATGCAGAAACCTAATTCTAGCATTCCCCTATATTGCCTTGGGTGAGACTCGAGTCTGCGCAAGAAGATCATTGCTGAAAGGGCTGGTAATAGTGGGTTTTGTTGGTTTCCGTAACCATATTTGAACTTGGGTCTAGGACCCATCAAGGAAAAAAATTGTTCCGTTGCTGTGACCGGGATTTGGCCGAGGGATAACTGGATGTGGCATCTATCTAAGAAAGAGATTCAAGGCTGGGTAGATATAAAAGAACACGAGTTTTTTTGTGCAAGAAAACAAAAATCCCCACATATTTACTGAATATTCATTACAAAAGCATATCTTAACATATCAGTACGAGATATTTTTCTCGTCATTTTCTAGCGAGCTATACGAGTGGTTATCGAGAATAGCTACGTAAATGATACATTTCAACAATAAGACTACTATGTGGACTCCAGAGTTGATCAAGAAGTTGAAGAAGGCTGATAACGAGATCATAAGGGCTGTTGATTATTAGATTGATAGTATCCTTGGAGGTTTTCTTATTGAGTTCGTGATTGATACCTTAGTATCCTATAACGAAGACGAGCACAACTTTTTCAAAGTTCCACGTGGTAAGTACCTAAATTCACTGAAGTTCTAGATTAAAATTCTATTGTGTGAAAAGGGTGTACTACGAATGTACTCAGATTTATGTTTGGAGAAAGAGATCCTAGTGCTATGTGAAGTGGTAAAAGATTTAGGAAAAAATTGGGTACTTATGTTGAAACTGAATATATTCTGTTGTTTAGATTTGAAGGAGGAGAAAGCAACCCCGCTACACCGAGAAGTGTGTTGCTGAGATCTGAAAATCATCAAAGTGCTGCAGATATTCCCCAACCTTCCACCCCCGTCATCACCCACCTCCATTTCGTTCCTCCACTTCCACCTCAACCTGCCCCATTCACCATGGCCCAACTACCAAAGATGCATGTGTTCGAGGGATCAGATGATCTTGAACAATTCTGGTTTGTTGTAGAAGCATTATGGATTTTGAAGAATATTACAGATGAAAATATGAAGAAAGCGAAGTTGGTTACACCGTTGCAAGATAGAGCATTGTCATGGTATATGAAATATACTACAATGAACGCAAATGCTACATTGGCTGAGACGAATACTGCGTTTAATGTCAAGTTGAAGAAATCAAAGTCACATTCACAGTGTATTACAAAGATAAATGAAATTAAGCAGTTGGTTACTGAGACTATGTGGGAGGTAGACCAGAGATTTAAGACATTACTAAGAAAAATCATCTTCAAGATCCTTGAATAACAACATAAAGAATGGTTTATTGTTGTGTTTTTGCTTCATCTCAGATTTCCATTATCACAAAAAAAGATTGCAACCCAAGCAAAAGAGCTAGAAATTGTGATGGAGCTCAAAGCTTCACTGGTAGCTGATACTAGCGTAGGAGTTCAACAGATTCATACCTAGTTGGCGAGCTTGCATATGGATCTCCAAGATTTAAATAAGGGGAAGTAGGTTCAACCTGATATGAGGTTATGAGTTTGGTGTATAAAGTGCAAAGTGAAAGGTCACTATAAGGATCAATTCCCTGTGTTTCGTGATTATTTGGGCCTTGGGATGTCACGTCCTCTAAAGCCTGGACCAAGTACTGGACCAAGTGTAGGTCCAAATGTCTGGTGTAGCATATGCGAATTTGTAGGCCAACACTTTAAAGATTATTGTCATCTGCTGCAAAGTATATCAAATCGTCGAAGAATTTTTTCTGTTATTACTGCAGTTCGGTGGGACATGATGACAAGCATTGTCAGAGCTACAACCTAATGATGAAGAGTCCTAAAGCATATCGAGTACAAGCCAAAGGTCGTGAAGATCCAGGTTCGCTGAAAACGCGCAGAGGTTTCCAAGGCTAAGGGTGTGGCTGAGGAGGAGGCTCTGGGCGTGGATGCAACTAAACCATATGTTACAACTCCGGACAACCTGGGAATTTTATAGGGATTTTCACAATCCTACTGCATCTTCCTGTAAGTATTATTAATAAATTTATCATGAAATCGAAGATTGTCCCATTTTATTAGCTAAAATGTAGGAGAAGTGCAACCAGTAGCTAGCTCAGAACATACAAATGATGAGGGATGAACCACGCGAGGCAGATCCGAACGTTAACATAGTAATGTGTAATGGTGTGAATACCGAAGAAGACCACGCAGAAGGAAAGCAACCTATGACAAAGACATGGGTTCGGAAAGCTAAAGATAATATTTTTGGGTTCAATATACAACATGAGAAAGAGACATTCTTATAAGTGAAGAAGAAATTTATGACTCCTGAAGCTTCGACATCAACCACACAATGACCATTTTTGCCGCTGAAGAATAAAATTGAGGAGAATAATGAAGCAAAGGAAGTTGATCCATCCATATTGGCATTCTATTTGCATATGTGAATGAAATTGCTAAGGGATTAGAAGGGTGTCGAGGGGTTACAGGAGCTGGTAGATAACTGGGCTGGCAAGGAAGAGCCATGATTAGAACAGTGCACATTAAACAAAGTGTACAAATATAAGAAAATAATTGAGTGTGAGATGCGATTGAATGCGCAAATCAGAGATTCTGAGATGGATCAAGTCATTCTAGATCTGGGACCAGATGCCAACGTTCTACTAAAAGAGACAAGGGAACAGATGAGAAGGCCTAAGCTGCAATTTTCACCAATTCAACCGAGGATGGAAAACGAGCAGAAGATCATTCCTATGGGCCAATTGCAGGGATTTAACATAGATATTGATGGAGAAAGCATGTTAGCCAACTTTGAAGTTATTGGTATCGTTGAAAATATCAATCCCTATCCTCCGTTGCTCTAATTTTACTGGGCTTACGACATGGATGCTATAATCAACTTGAAGAATAGGTAGATGATATTTTAAAGGAATGGTACTAGGGTTTTTGTGCCATTAGATCCAACTGAAGGTGCGTGCTATATGGAGCCTGTCTAGCATGAATATGGGGATGGTGATATTGATTAGATTGATAAGCTTTTTCCGCAGGATGAAGATTGGATTAACCCCACTACTAATGGCAGAATATGTTGGGAGTGCGATAGTACGTGCATTTAAAACTCTGATGAAGAGTTGGAACATTGACAGAATCGCTTACATGAAGTAACTACGAAGCGATGTAATAGGGTTACCAAATCACTTTGCAGTGTCACATCGGAGCTGCGTGACTTGCCATTTTTTGAGGAAACAAGGAATGTTGTCTTATTTTTAGAAGAATTTGAATAGAGGATGTTGAAAGACCAAAGATATGAAGTTTTGGACTTTACATTGAGGTCTAATCTGGTCCGATGGTGGGGTGTGCACAGGGAACATTTTGGATGATGGAAGGAGTTTTTCAAATTGATAAGGCTTAGGTTTGGTCATGTAGACACGAAAATCGTAGATAAGTATGAGGGTTAGAATGATCTGCGCAAGAATTTACCTCATTGGACCACAACTTAGGGTGAATAACCTCCACTAGAGTGGATGCAAATTTTATTTCATTCCTTGGGTATTATACCTCAATAGTGGTATCTGGAAATTGAGCTGTGCCATGGCACTATATATTGGTATGTAATGAATGAAGGTTTCTTATTGACCTATGTCTTTTTCGATGGCTAGGAGTGTATTAATGAGGTTCTTCAATAACTCAAAGTAGGAGTATCTGAATTACTGTTGAGCAAAAAAATCTGGTACAACTTGATTGGCTTGCGCAGATGGAACAAGCCCAAGAATGTTACAATCAGTCTAGTTTAAAATACCTGGTCAACAAGTTTGTGTTGGGGGAGGAGATTTGCAAGTGCCTACTTGAAAGAGAGCATAGGAATATAAAAAATTCTTCTGAAGGGTGGCTTATGCATAGTAGAAGTACTGTGGAGAATGGGGAACGAGGGCGCATATGTAGGAAACTGCGTCGAGGGAGGCAGAACTGCGCCAAATGGGTGAGTCAGGTGAAGGTATTCTTAACATTGATCGTTGGAACAATGACTGTTGATTGGAAAATGATTTGGCCCTTAAAAGGAGTGGGAGGGATGCATTTAATAGGCATATATGGGCGGATATGGTGCCAAATCTGCATTTATGAGGTGTATCTGAAGGCGATGATGGAGGTTGAATTTGAATTTTTCTATAAAGAAGGAATCTCACTCCCCATTTGAACACTTTGCATGAAAATATTTAGAAGTGAGATTTGGTGTCTACAAGAGTGCCGAGTGAGCTACTGCATATCAGAGAAGATATACAAGGAGATTGAGTAGGAGTTTCTTCACAGAGGATTAGGATTCATCAAGATAGTCATGCCACTTGCAATTTTCACACAGCTAAGGTCACTGAGGAAGAAAACGATTGTGGGCATATCACCATCCAAAACGCTGAAGAATTCGGTGTTAATATCATTTTCCCAGAAGAAAATAACTAAGGAAAAAAGGATTAAGGGGGCCCAAGACTGGCAGAAGAAGGTTGTTGAGATCGAAGAGTCCAACAAAGAAGAATTTTCCCCTGAGGAAATCGATGGGGAGGAGGTCGAACCTATATCTAGCTTGCCTTTGTATATCCCACCATGGAAGTTGGATGCTAAGAAACCGACAAAGGATCTAGACGCAGTTAAGTACAATATCTTTATGCCAATCATTCCAGCTGAGGTGTCGCTCGAAGGGGATTTATTGGGAAAGGTTCCTCAATTGCATATGGAGGATTGGGACTTCAACGATTGCAATAAATAGCCATAGTTTGAGCCAAGCCGATATCTATGCCAACAAACCTATGAAGGTAGAATAGCAAGATTGGATCCTATGAAGTGGGCAGCCTATATCCAGGATGCAAGGATACTCAACATGTTGTATGTGCCACATTTTGGGCAAAGTATAATTAACACTATTTGTGGACACCGACTATTGGAATTAGTGTGCGGCAACTACTTGTGACTAGGGAAGAAGATCCCTATTGACATAATGCTAATGCAAAAGATTAAAACCCTTCCTTTCCTTGACTTGGACCCCGCAAAATCATTTTTGGCCAAATATCAGGAAAAGCAACTAACAAAATAGATGAAGAAAGATTTCAGTCTTATGAAGGGAACCCGAGGTTATTCAATTAAATCCATGTCTGATAGATTAGTGTGATTTTCCACACACATTTTAGTAGGAAAAATTATAAGAAAGAGCCGTGTAGAGGAGGTTTCTCCACCAGTAATATCGTTAGTTACGGAGTGCGACAAAGGTGTATTTTAGAATTGTGTGGGGTATCTATGTAGTGAGTTCCTCGCAGACTGAAGAGAAGCTAAATAAGAGGTAAAAAAGTTACACTACATGTGGCTCTTGCTATTAATATCATTGATGGCTTGGAGGGAGCCTGAGGAATCACAATTCTCCCCTACGGACCCTGATCTGTGTGAGGTTTCTAGATATGCCTCGTTATTGCATTCGTAGGAGCCAACCAGGGTCATGGCGAACAATTTTTTCTGGTTGTTTTATTGCCCAAATCCGCCTTAGGCTGAAGGAAGGCGAGATTCAGGGTAACACCAAACCACGCTCAGTCTGGTAGCTAGCCCTACCAGAACAGGAAAGGGCTCTCTCCAGGTCAATCTCAACGAAAAGTATTCAATAGGGCTTGAGATGACTGAAATGAGTGCTAATTTTAGGTTAGGTATATTAATCAAGGAGTTTGATTTTGATTTTTAGGGTTTTTGCTGGAAAAAGGGAAAGGAAATTTTTGGGCTTGGGGATGAGGCCAAATTCTTGCAGAGTTCAAGTTGGGGCAGGGAAAGAAATGAATTTGATGTCTTAGATTCAATGAATGGATGGAAAAGACTGCTGAGGAGCTGAAGAGGGAAAGAGGGTGCAAGGATCCTCTTCAAAATGAAGAAAACGTATAAAATTAAACAAAAGTTTAAGGCAGAGCACCAGCAAACTAATGAATTCTACCTTAGTTACTCATTTGTTTAATTTCAGAAGCAAAGAGAAGGGAAATGACATACATAAAAAATTAATGAAACTTACAGATACATAGAGAAAAACATCATCAAAACTCAAAGCCACAAGGATCCCAACAAGTGCTACAAAACTCTGGTCTTTCCTTTGCCAAAAATACTGAAATGAATATACAATGAGGTGCCAAACTATTCCCAAGAGTCCAACCTCTGAAAATGATTAAAGAACTACATGATATAGACAATCCTAAGCCCTTTCCATGCCTCTATGGGTCGAGCTCATCCTTCTAGGAGCTGTTTCAACCAATTCTAAACATGGAACTGAAATCTAGGCAGCCAAACAACTTGCCTCTATATGCTAGGAAACTGATTCATTCATTTAATTTTCATTTTTTAGTGAATGAATCCTCTAGAAAAATTAAATATATGCCAAAATTACATCATGGTTACCAAATTACATCATGATAGATCAATCATCACATGAAAAAGTAAAGCTAGTCAAAACTGGGTGAATTTCTAAGCTGAAGAGTGAAAATGAGGCAAAATTTCTCTATGCGCCGCGCTCAAAAACTCAATGCGTCGTGCCACTTTGAGCCTATTTTTGGGGCACTTCCTAAAGTCCAAATTGATCTCATGATAGCTCGTTGGAAAGCCCCATCTATCTGCTATCCAACCCAAGTGGCATTTTTGGATTTAGATGTCATTTTCCCTCCAAAACTGCAATCTCCCAAGACTGGTTCCTGCTGGTGAAAAAAGTGGTAGAAAGGCCATTTTCAAAGTGTTTTTGGCCCTTTAGGCAACCCAGAATTTGATGAAATGCTTCGGCCATTCCTAAAAATACATAATATATCATAAAAAACCCAAAATTGCAAATTTTTCCTCTAGAATATCTCCCAAACGTAAGCGCGCGTCAGGTGGCACGACGCGTCGGGCGGAAAAACCTATTTTGTGACCAAAAATTCAAAAATGACAAATTTTTTTCCAAATTCCTTGAAATTTGGGCTGGAGGTCCATAATCAAGTATCATGCTCAACCAACGAAGCTTTGGCCAAGATTTGAAGTGGATCAGGCCTTTCACGACGTTTCAGTTCCCTCTTGGTGCATGCAGTTTCAGTGGTTGAGTCACTGTTTTGTTCATTGGATGTGTCGGTCATGGTGTCACAAGGTATGTATCAAGTGTATGTTTGATTTGTTTGGAAATGAGAAATTGGTGCCTTTGACTCAAATTTCCAAGTGTGTACTGATCTGTATGAGGTGAAAACAAAAATGTGGTGTATTTTCCTCCAATTTCCAAATGTGTGACAAGACTATGGGAAATATGGACAGTGGGAAAAAGGGTTTCTGTCAAGTAAATTTAAAATGAAGGACAGTCACTTGAAATTTTTTGGATATGGGATTTGGGGATTTTATAAATGATATGAGAGAGAAAGGATGATAGGGATGGTAGGGTTTAGGGATAGGGGTAGTAGGACTTTAGGAATAAGTTATTTTGAAGATGAAAGGGGTAAGGAATGAACTGTAGTGAGATGAACTATAGTGATATAATGATAGTGAGAGGGAAAAAAAAAGGTGGGAAACAAAAGGATTTGGCACCAAATTACTTTTTGTAACACCAACTCAAAACCTTAAGAAGTAATTTTTCAACACAATGATATGGTTTATGTTTGGCATTCGAATTTCTAAAAACCAACCTTTCAAACCATACCCAACACTGATCAATGGCATATTTCAAGATGATTTGACTCATTTAGAGAAGAGGGGCCAAGAAATTTTGAAATTTCGTTGAAAGAAATGAGAGATTTGGGGTATCTGTCATGTGTGCCGCGTGTAACCCCAGTGCACCGCGTAGGCTATATGCGTCGCGCACGCACAATTTTGCACTGCAGAATGTGGCTCTATGCACCATGCACACCATGTGCGCCGCACCACCCTTCTATGCGCCGTGCCTGCAATTTCACCAACAATTTCAATTTTCACGTTGAATTTTGTTTCCTCCATGGTTTGTCTTAACTTCAATGATGTCTTTGATACTTCTTGACATGGAAATGATTTATGAAGACACCAAAATATCTTTATGGCATGAGCTTTGATTTTTAATTTGAAATAACCCACTTGCTAATATTGCAGACTTTGGCACTTTTGACAAAACTTTGTTTTTCTTGTTTCCTCTGATTTTTTGAACTAATGATGATTCTCTTTTCTGTTCTTTGCAGGGGTAGCAGGTATAGGATTCAGAAAAGGATGACCAACGGCTGCATTTGAAGTGCTTCATGGCGGAAAGATACATATTTATTACAAAAAACAAATTTGACAATTTCTTCTTCAAAACAGAGTTTTGAAGAAGAAACATCCTCGAGCATATTTGAAAACGTAAATCTTGAAATGACACTTGTTGAAAACATCCTCATGGCATACGGGCATTATTTAACATTATTGAAGACCAAACCCTAGACCTAGAAACTGAAAGACTCTGACCAAAATAACCATCTATGACTATAAATGACATGAATTGAACTTTGATGAATCTTGAGAAAATTTGACCAACCCAGTAGGTACAAGCATGAGGAAAAATGAGAGAACAAAACCCTTTCGTCAGACAATGGCATTGAACCTTAACGGAATGTAGATGAATGAGTGGAATGAGACACCTAAACAATGCAATGCAATAAGAGAAATGATCTCTGATGGAGGGATGTAAAGGCCGACTCTAACATTGGCTCCAATGTGGATGGTAGCTCCTTGGAGGTGTCAAGAACTACAGATCTTTGGAAAGCAGACAATTCTTTCATCCATTGGGCAATGGAATCAAAAACTCAAGCTGAAATGCATGACTAAAAACAGATGACTTGACGACACAAATTGACTCTCACTCAACTAAGAACTGACTCGATATTTAAACACAACCGACAAACTGGAAAAGATGCTCAAAGTAGAGCTTATTCAATACAACCTACTCTAATTGTTCCATTCATCACCTGATCAAGTGAAATGGAACATCCAATGCAACCACGTAAGCATCTTGGCTGCTATTTGATTTCTTCCCAAATGCTTTCTGATGCTTTCTGATGCTTTCATAGCTGGAAATTAAGATTTTCCTCACATCTGTATTGTCTTTCTTTGGTGACAGCAACAAGCTGTCAAAAGGATCCTGCAATTCATGAATAACCAAGCTCTATAGTTGATTCCAAACAGAACAAAAGCCTCCTTTATCAATCTCCTCATATGATTGCAAACCTTGATATAGGCTTTGTAATGAAAAATCTATTAAACAAGACAATGAAGGCGGCTTTTGAATAAGATTATTATCAACATTCTTTTCTGTCACATGGTTAGCCAATGGAGAAGAAATTTTATAGAAACAATCATCCAACATACGAGCAATAGGATCATCAAAAACTTGAGAAGACTAATGCGATGTATCCATTGAAACTGCCTGACATCCTACTGGCTGTTCATCTTTTTCTTGAGAGATATTATGAAGATTCTGCTTTATAAAATGAAATGCTTCGAAACAAAAGGGTACAGAATCCTCTTGCATCATTAAATCATGTATTTCATCTTCCATGCCTTCATCTGTAATCTGACCTTCCATTGCGTTTGGTGGCTGCAAATATGGAGCTAGGGAGAGTTTTGTATCCAAAATGATTTCCTCAGTCATTTCAGGGGAATATTTCTCATTAACAACTTGCTCAAGAATTTCGCTATCTGTCTCATCCTCAACATTAACACTGAGATATTGTTGATTTCCTATAGGCTGGTCATTTGAAGATTTACTATGCAATTTACCCTTCAAAAACTGGAATGATTCAAAACAAAATGGTACGGAGTCACCTTGTATCATTTGATCATATGTACCAGCTTCCATGTCCTCATCTGCAACTTGAAAATCAATGGCTTTTGGGGATTGCAAATATGAATATGAGAAATCTTGAACAAAGTTTTCATTGCACTCAAGATGGTCCAGATCAAGGCTTGTTGGCAGTTGATTTATGATTGCATGAAAATTGTCTCTGATGAACTGAAACGAGTCAAAAAAAAGAGGCAAAGATCCTTCACTTACTTCAAAATTTGCTGCACTTTCCTCATCATTGTCATAGCTGATATGTATCAGTTGATCATTGTAGACAAGCTGCTGAAAGTGAACTTCCTCCTTGCACAAACTAGCTGCTGATTTGTCTGCAATATTAGTTTATGTTTGGAGAACGTAATCATCATCATACCGATAAAACTGAGGCAAATCATCATTATAAAACACATCATCAAGCATACATGTCATATCAACAGTTGTCTCTTCTTCAAGATGATCTATAAAGCAATCACTATGACAACTGGGATAAGAATCAAAATGTTTTGGATCAACAACTTGTTCTTCTTCAATCCGCAAGTCATGGGTTTGAATGCTATACTCATTCCTTTTGGTGTTCTTTTGCATCATCTCTTCTACTGCACTTACCAACATGTCAAGCTTTACCTCTAGAGATATCAATTTCTCCGGATCCATGTTTTTCATCTTTTCTTCCTTCAACCTTGCCCTTCGGATCAACAAATGAGCCTCTACATTTACTGCGCTGTTCTGCATCTCGTGGAGTGTTGCAATATTCATTTCTCTTAGCTAAAACTCCATTTCCATATCAAAAGCACCTGGGTAGTGCAAGAGAGCAGATCTAGGAGAAGGTCTTATATCAGCTGGCATCGAAAAATATAATTGGTTAAATCTAGAAGAAAATTGTTGTACTGTCTACCCTGGCAGTATTTTCAGCTGGTTATACTCTTCTATAATTACGAAAAGGTTCTGTCTGATCACCCACCTGTCCAGGAAAACTTTGACAAACTGCTGGAAATCTGAGATGCTCGCATCAGGCAGGGCTTTGAACCAACTCTTCACTTGGCCTTGAAAAGAAAGAGCAAAAAGCCTAATACTAACATCTTCTTCATCAACTTCAAAAAGTTCTAGAAAAGTCTCAACATTCTGCACATGTTGCTCAGCGTTGACATTCTTACAGTCACCATCAAATCTTGGTAGATATAAGTCATAATTTTTAGGGAAAGCATGAAGAACAGAAGGTAAAACAAGAGGTTTATACCGATCTGGAATTTTACAAGGTGTAGGGATATGTACAAATGCTACAGAATCAGTCTTAGTCTCTTGAGGTTCATTAGTTTGACGATGGTCATCACAAGATGTGGGAAAATTAAGGAGGCTAGGATCAAAGGGAAACTCAGTATTTACACTTTTTGAAACGATCAAGTGAAGATTTTGATCACCTTTATCATACAACAAATTCTAAAAAAATCTTAGGACAGCTTCAAGAACAACAAAGAAGTAATTTACAAGAAAGTAGACTAGATCCTGAATAACATTCCACTTTGGATACCTGAACTTTGTGTAAGATCTTTCCATTTTCTCAGAGAGAGAGTTAGTCCTCTAGTGGAGTCTCTACGAGAGTCACCAGGTGAATGATTTTAGCCTTCTTATGTCTGATCGATGTCCACCATCAACAATCAGATCTGAACTTGATACATGTACTGGGGAAATTTACAAGTTAAGTGTCATGTTCGCAAGCTAAACCGGAGATTAACTGAAGCAGCGTTTATCTACTTCTGCTAATGCAAAGCAAGAGCGTTTCGAAGGCTACCTGGCTAACTTCAGGCTCCGTCTGTAGCTTATAAAATAACTAAAACCAACAAGCAAACCATTTTCTTCCCCAGTATGGTCGCCACTATGTTATTGCCCAAATCCACCTTAGGCTGAAGGAAGGCGAGATTCAGGGTAACACCAAACCATGCTCAGTCTGGTAGCTAGCCCTACCATAACAGGAGAGGGCTCTCTCCGGGTCAATCTCAGCGAAAAGTATTCAATAGCGCTTGAGATGACTGAAATGAGTGCTAATTTTAGGCTATGTATATTAATCAAGGAGTTTGATTTTAATTTTTAGGGTTTTTGTTGGAAAAAGGGAAAGGAAATTTTTGGGCTTGGGGATGAGGCCAAATTCTTGCAGAGTTCAAGTTGGGGCAGAGAAGGCAATGAATTTGATGTCTTAGATTCAATGAATGGATGGAAAATACTGCTGAGGAGCTGAAGATGGAAAGAGGGTGCAAGGATCCTTTTCAAACTGATGAAAACGTATAAAACTAAATAAAAGTTTAAGGCAAAGCACCAGCAAACTAATGAATTCTACCTTAGTTACTCATTTGTTTAATTTCAGAAGCAAAGAGAAGGGAAATGGCATACATAAAAAATTAATGAAACTTATAGATACATAGAGAAAAACATCATCAAAACTCAAAGCCACAAGGATCCCAACAAGTGTTGCAAAACTCTGGTCTTTCCTTTGCCAAAAATACTGAAATGAATATACAATGAGGTGCCAAACTATTCCCAAGAGTCCAAACTCTGACAATGATTGAAGAAATACATGATATAGACAAGCCTAACCCCTTCCCATGCATCTAGGGGTCGAGCTCATCCTTCTAGGAGCTATTTCAACCAATTCTAAACATGGAACTGAAATCTAGGCAGCCAAACAACTTGCCTCTATATGCTAGGAAACTGATTCATTCATTTAATTTTCACTTTTTAGTGAATGAATCCTCTAGAACAAGTAAATATATGCCAAAATTACATCATGGTTACCAATTTAAATATTGATATATCAATCATCACATGAAAAAGTAAAGCTAGTCAAAACTGGGCGAATTTCTGAGCTGAAGAGTGAAAATGAAGCAAAATTTCTCTATGTGCCGCGCTCAAAAACTCAATGTGTCGCGCCACTTTGAGCCTGTGTTTGGGGCACTTCCTGAAGTCCAAATCGAGCTCATGATAGCTTGTTGGAAAGCCCTTTCTGTCTTCTATCCAACCCAAGTGGACTTTTGGGATTTGGATGTCATTTGTCTCTCCAAAACGGCAATCTCCCAAGACTGGTTCCTGTTGGTGCAAAAAGTGGCAGAAAGGCCATTTTCAAGGTGTTTTTGGCCCTTTAGGCAGCCCATAATTTGATGAAATGCTTAGGCCATTCCTGAACATACATAATATATCATAAAAAACCCAAAAATGCAAATTTTTCCTCCAGAAGATCTCCCAAACGTAAGCGCGCGTCAGGTGGCGCAACGCGTCAGGCGGAAAAACCTGTTTTGTGACCAAAAATTCAAAAATGACAAAATTTTCTCCAAATTCCTTGAAATTTGGGCTAGAGGTCCATAATCAGGTATCATGCTCAGCCAACGAAGCTTCGGCCAAGATTTGAAGTGGATCAGGCCTTTCATGACGTTTTAGTGCCCTCTTGGTGCATGCAGTTTCAGTGGTTGAGTCACTGTCTTGTTCATTGGATGTGTCGGTCATGGTGTCGCAAGGTATGTATCAAGTGTATGTTTGATTTGTTTGGAAATGAGAAATTGGTGCCTTTGACTCAAATTTCCAAGTGTGTACGGATCTGTATGAGGTGAAAACAAAAATGTGGTGTATTTGCCTCCAATTTCCAAATGTGTGAAAAGACTATGGGAAATATGGACAGTGTGAAAAAGGGTTTCTATCAAGTAAATTTAAAATGTAGGACAGTCACTTGACATGTTTGGGATATGGGATTTGGGAATTTTATAAATGATATGAGAGAGAAAGGATGATAGGGATGGTAGGGTTTAGGGATAGGGGTAGTAGGACTTTAGGAATAAGTTATTTTGAGGATGAAAGGGGTAAGGAATGAACTGTAGTGAGATGAACTATAGTGATATAATGATAGTGAGAGGGAAAAAAAAAGGTGGGAAACAAAAGGATTTGGCACCAAATTACTTTTTGTAACACCAACTCAAAACCTTAAGAAGTAATTTTTCAACACAATGATATGGTTTATGTTTGGCATTCAAATTTCTAAAAACCAACCTTTCAAACCATACCCAACACTGATCAATGGCATATTTCAAGATGATTTGACTCATTTAGAGAAGAGGGGCCAAGAAATTTTGAAATTTCGTTGAAATAAATGAGAGATTTGGGGTATCTGTCCTGTGCGCCGCGCATAACCCCAGTGTGCCACGCAGGCACAATTTTGCACTGCGGAATACAGCTTTATGTGCCGCTCACACCATATGCACTGCGCCACCCTTCTATGCGCCGCACCTGCAATTTCACCAACAATTTCGATTTTCACGTTGACTTTTGTTTCCTCCATGGTTTGTCTTAACTTCAATGATGTCTTTGATACTTCTTGACATGGAAATGATTTATGAAGACACCAAAATATCTTTATGGCATGAGCTTTGATTTTTAATTTGAAATAACCCACTTGCTAATATCGCAGACTTTGGCACTTTTGACAAAACTTTGTTTTGCTTGTTTCCTCTGATTTTTTGAACTAATGATGATTCTCTTTTCTGTTCTTTGCAGGGGTAGCAGGCATAGGATTTGGCAAAGGATGACCAGCAGCTGCATTTGAAGTGCTTCATGACAGAAAGATACATATTTATTACAAAAAACAAATTTGACAATTTCTTCTTCAAAATAGAGTTTTGAAGAAGAAACATCCTCGAGCATATTTGACGATGTAAATCTTGAAATGACACTTTTTTAAAACATCCTCATGGCCTGCGGGCATTATTTAACATTACTGAAGACCAAACCCTAGACCTAGAAACTGAAAGACTCTTTTTGACCAAAATAACCATCTATGACTATAAATGACATGAACTGAACTTTGATGAATCTTGAGAAAATTTGACCAACCCAGCAGGTACAAGCATGAGGAAAAATGAGAGAACAAAACCCTTCCGTCAGACAATGGCATTGAACCTTAATGGAATGCAGATGAATGAGAGGAATGAGACACCTAAACAATGCAATGTAATAAGAGAAATGATCTCTGACGAAGGGATGTAAAGACCGACTCTAACAGGTTGGATTCAAAATGAGTTTGCGTACTGTGATTATCCAAAAGCCCTAGCTATCACCATTTATTGTGAACCAATACTGGTAGATGATGGAGTTCAAAGAATATTTCCACCAAATTCATATTTAGGGGAAGAAGTACCTCGTTGGAATTTGGTACGAGCTTCCGTACCTAGTCAAGGAAGAGGATGTTGAAGCCATCATTAGTGAATGGTGAAGAGATTGGTTAAATCTACTTAATGAATCCATGAAGTAGGAAGGGACGAGCAGTTTGAAGCCCCCTATAAATAAGGGAAAGAAGGAAATCGAAAAGCTTCAAAATAAATTTACATTTGTTCTCGGTACATAGACAACAATGAAAGTTCAGAAAGAGACGCAGATTCTCGAGACAAGAGGAAGTGACGCTTAGCGCAATGAAAAAATGATTGATCCATCTGACCCTCACTCCCCTTTTACTACTAAAAGATGACATCCACAGAAGGGTGGCACAAGTAAGAAGGTGAAGTTTGATAGGTTCCCCAACCCGAAAGCAATGGTCCTCACTGAGTGGGAGCTCGATGAAATATGAGATATTGTCAAGAAATTCATAGAGAATCTATGGGGTAATATTTAAAAACAATACAAGAAGGTGTTGGAAGATGTCCATAAGGGCCTAAAATACTTGTAGGTTCAGACGAGCGTAGTCCAGGAGAGCATGAGTCAAGTGAGCAGGCTGCAAGCAAGCATGACTAAAGTAAGCGAGGAAAAAATAGGTGCAAGTACAACAATGCATGAAATGGTTCTAACCACTGATACCTGCATAGTTCAGATCCCTACAGGTGTATTAAGTTTTGTTACTATAGAAAAAATGAAGCAGGTATTGCACTAGTAGAATGCAAGGCTTAATCTTGTTGCATTTCCTCTACAGACATTTCATGAGTTCCACAAAGGCATGTCTAAAGAACTGTAGATTGAGAACACCATGCCTTATTAATCATTCAAGATGTTAAGCGAGATTGACAATACATGGCTGAAGAAAAGAAGATGGTTTTACAAGAGTGCGATGCTGAAACTGTGCATAGACAAAGGCTAGAGGAAGCCATCTCCAAGGCTTGCAGCGAGCTACCAGAGCTCTAGATTCAGGCTGCAACACCGCTAGAGGAAAAGGTGGCCAAGCTTGTGACCACAATAAAGGAATCCAAAGCCAAGGTCGATGAAGTGTGTCTTGAATTAAATATGAAGTTAGTTCAGTTACAGTTGTAGTTGGAGCCTGCCACTCCACCAGAGGTCTGAGAGCAACACACAACAGAGCTCAAGGTTGGCACTGAACAGATTGAACCTACCATCTAGGAGTACAAAACCATTTTTGGAGATGTCGTAGATTGATGGGCCTCACTACAGGAGGACCCTTAGGTACAGAAGATAGACGAAAATTTTTGAGAGAAGCTAGAGTAGATGGACCAGATTAATGTCACAGTAAAGACCTTAGCATTGATGCTTCGATATACCCATCTCAAAGTGGGTAAATTATTTCAAGAATAGGTCGATAATTTGGGCAGGAAGGAGGAGCTAATTATAGCTAGAATGAAGCCATGTGAATATGAGTCCAGTGAGTTATCCCAAAATGTGGAAAATTTAAGAAGAATACAACTGGGCTAGTCATAGAGAGACTGCTAAGTGCAGACCGAGATTTTGAAAAGAAGTGCACTGAATTGGTTCCACCATTGAAGGATTCCTTGAGTGGTATCAAAGCAAATATCGATGGTGCACCACTCGCTAGAAAATGAAGAGAAAAATATCTCGTACTTATATGTAAAGATATTCTTTTTTAACTAATCTTAGATATGCGTGAATTTATGTTTTCTTGCACAACATAATCACATTCTTCTAGATCTACCAAGTCTTGAATCTCTTTCTTATACGGATGCCACATCCAACTATCCCTCAGTCAGATCCCAGTCCCGACAATGGAACCATTTGTTGGCTTGATGGGGCCTATACCCAGGTTCAAATATGGTTGTGTGAACCAACAAAACCCACTATTACTGACCCTTTCGGCAATGATCTTCTTTCAGAGACCAAGGTCTGAGTTGAGAAAATATAGGGGATTCTAGAAACAGGTTTCTACATCCAGAGGGATAATGGACTGTGGCTTTAGGGCTTCTCTTCCTTTCTATACTTGGAATATCTTAGCAAAACAGATCTATCAACTGTACCATTGTTTTTCAACACATCTGTTAAACTCACTTGCAGACTGCGAGATCTTACTTATTCAAACACAAAAAAAATGTAAATAACCACAGACAAAAATTTGCTATGCAATTATATATCAAAACCCTTAGCACAGATAACATAAAATATAATTAAAGCAAACACATCAACTCAAAACACTATGTCTTCAAAAGTACTTCATTAATGATAAAGTATTTCTCCTACAGTCAAATTCCACCCTGCGCACTTAGCTACAGGGGTTTGCGCACTTAGCTACAAGCTACATAAGGTCTCTGCGCACTCAGTTGTAGGAGCATTTCATCTAACTCAAAACCACAAACTCAAACTCAGAACAATGTTACATCTAAGTGCATCTCATCAATTGACTTTTTTATGACTTCTATCTTAGACTCCTTATATAGTATTTTTCATTACAATAACATGGTCTGAAAACCATGGGTGGATTTCAAAGTTCACAAAATATTCCAATCCCTTTAAAAAACAAGGGGCTTTTACCCACCCCAAATCCTCTAAGACTCAAAATTTACTTCACGTTGCGCGCTTCGCTCCTTGATCTACAGAGTCTTTCTCCAACTTCTTTATTCAAGGGGTACCTTGTGCAAAAACATGGTATTATAAAATTAATATAATATATTTTCATCAACAAAGTAAGTAAAACTTATTTCAAGGAGGATAAAATATAAGGTATTAACTCAATACAATTTTTTAACAAGTAAAAACTTCAAAATTTTATTTTGACATTTGTCTTCTTTCATATAGTAAACGAAGATAAGATTAATTCTTTTGATATTTTTCATTTAAATAAAAAAGAGGTTATGGGAGATATATCTCAAAATATGCCTTGCATGGCAACAATAATTGTGTTGTAACCCTTTAATACCTTTTATGTGTGGACTCCTTGGTATAGTTTCTTGTGAGCCATCTCCATAGATTCCTCTTGGGACATTGAATGTGTTGGTATAGGTTTTGGATAACCTTTTTTGTGGGTCATATGGTCCTATAGAAACCCATAACATTCCAACCATGGATGAAGTAAAGTAAATGGTTCATTACCTTACCTATTTTATCATAACTCTCAACTATTTAGGTTCCACACTAAATACCAACATGTCTTACCTCAATGTGCAAGTCAACCTTTATTTAATATGATTGATAATTTAGAGGATAAGCATGACGAGGGTGGAAATATCTTAGGTGAAGAATATGATAAAGGTAAGCACATTTATGAGGATCAAGGTTACAAAAATAATCACTTCTTTTATTATTATTTTGAAATTTTGATGTATTTTGTTCCTAAAGTTGAAAATAATGACTTTTATGGGTTAAATTTGACAATTTGGATTAACCATTTACCTCAATTCCATAGTATATGAAATATTTAAGCTCCATTTTAGTGTCACATATATAGATAGGGAATATTGGGAATGGTGGAAAGTGCATCATAAATCTTCTCCAAGTTTGAAATCCACGTTTTCCAACATTTTAGGATACTAATTTTTTCAATCAACTTACCAAATTACACAAATCATGCATGATGAAAGAATATAATAATTATTTTTGGAATCAAGTTATTGTAAGAAAAAAAAATTAATTACCCATTTAAGCAAGGAATTATCAATGGTATTAGTAAGGAAATGAAAAATTAGTGGAGATGAACCACCCTACTACTTGGTTGTAGCTCACTCAACTCATTCTTCATGAAAAAGTTACATATCATATGCTTAGTCCAAATTCCATAATTATCTCCATGCCCATTCCCATATATGGTTTCTCCTCAACAACCTACTCCATCTTTCAAGGTCCTTAAGTTGAAATGGAAGAACACCAACTCAAGGTTCTCTATTATAACCATAATGAAAATATTGTACAATGCATAGATGTAAGGAACATAAATTGTTATGGCTAAAACTATGATGTCTCTAGAAGGGATGCTCTAAAATTGAAAGTGATAATATATCTACACCATATTGCAATATGAATGACGCTAAATGTGGGAAATTGAAATTTTTTTTTTTGGGGGATTGATGATGATATGTTAGGTATCCTTCCTAATTATTCCCCTTCCTACAAATTTTATTAAATATTGGCTTAAAGTACCATGGGTTTTATATAAATCGCCATGGCTATGTTAAGAAAAATAGGATTGGCATCTGGATAAGTAGAGAAATGGATTTATAAATGGTGAAATAAAAATTAATCAGGGACAAAAGGCTTGTGTTATGAAAATTAGTATTAAAGGGAACTCTAATTTATTGGATGTCTCTAACATTCATCAAGAAAGGTGTTATTGAGAAGATAAAGAGTAATGATTTGGATTAATCAAGCTAGGGTATAAAGAAAAGTGTGATATAACATGCATTAAATGGAACAAAAATGAAATCAATAAGGAATTTTTGTAGATGGGGACTCAAGAATATTCATTAATTTTCAAAATACCTAGTTGAAAAATGTAGATGGATATTGATTATAGTAAGGGCCTTTTAGGTCAAGCTGTAACTTAAAAAAATGTAGAATTTGATAATATTGGATTAGAAAACATATGTATTATCATTATGATTTCATCACATGGAAGATAGTAGTATTTACATTTGCATTTATTAGTTAGTGGCTTGTACAAAAGCTATGCAAGGAGAATAGACTTATACTAGGAGGATATATTTCAAATAACTATCATGAGAATTATAGACTCTAAAAAAATTAGTGATTTATTTGAGTGAGAAGTTATTGTTCTATAGGAAAAAGTGGAGAAACATAAGTAATTGTATTATATGATGAGGATTCTATATCTTAGGAAGGACACATGTCTTCTTTAAGAACTAATCAAGTTCAATAAATTCTTCTGAAGTTTAATTGATTTTGTTAAAGAACTTAGTTGGTGGAGATTATACCACTCAATTGGGTTATAATGTTCTACATGAGGATGCTATTGTGGTAAAAATTAAAGTGGTGTTGTAAGATTATACGGAAGTTCGAATTCCCTTTCATGATGAATATTTTTATGTGGTTGGTTCTCAAAAAAATGGTTCTTACTCAAGAAAAAATACAAAATAGGAGTAGGCATAGTCCTAATAGTTGTTTGCTTTGCACTAAAGCTAAGGATTTTATTGTGCATTTTATTTTTTCCCCTTTATTTTCTGAGTATGGAAAATCCATAGAGTTCATTATTGTGCTTAAATATGTCTAAAAAAGACCTTCGTTACAATTTTTTATTAGGAATTGGCATGAGAGTAAAAATGTTAAAAACCTTTTCCACTCATTATTTCATGGGGTATCTTGATTGCTAATAATACCAGTTTATTTGATATCCTCATTACAAATATATAATCTTCTTCAAAATCACTGCATATTCTTAGTATTTTTAAATAAACAAGAGTTGAAAAGCATCTAATAAAAAATGTTATGGAAGAGCTAGATAAATTTAGAGTTTGAGTTCATTTTGATGGTGCTTCTTAAGCAGCCTCATAGGTTGGCGGGGATGGTAGTATCTTATTCTTAATGAGACTCACAGGTTGGTGGGGATGGTGGTATCTTATTCTTAATGAAGGAACAAGTATTAATGTTTAAGGTTAGATAAATAAAAATCACAGATAAATTTGTAAAATTAATGGTTCCAAAGTTAATTCTCATGCTTGCGGTTATAAAAGGTGTCCATAAAATACAAATTTTTGGTTATATTCCTTTTGTGATAAAGTGGATGCAAGGGTTATATTCTTCAGAGAATATTTTGTGGATGCCCATATTTGATGAGATCCAAATAATAACATCTAGTTTTAATCATATATATTTTCTCCATGTTTATGGGGAGAGGAATGAAATTTCAAATGAATTATCAAAGGATAAATGGTTGATGGTAACAAGTAAATTGCTCATTTAGGAGGATGAATGTGGGAAATCCTATGAATTTGATCATCAAAATTTTTATTTAATGTTATAAAATGACATACATATTATTTTTTTATGAGGGGCTATAGGACAATATTTGGCTTTGATTTGAGGATATATGTTGATATATGTATTGATATGTGTGCTCACTACTAAGCTTTGGTACTTGGAATTATAACTATGATTATTTTTAATAACTCTAATGTATGGTATCATGGATCATTATTTAACAATTTTATTTATTGTAATGTATGGTATTTTTTTGGGTGAATGTATTTTTGAAGTATGTTTGTCTAAGTGGTTCTATCACTGGGGAAGTTATTTACAATGACATTTCTTAAATATTCTAAAATTAAAACAAAAGTAAAAATATGGAAAAATATTTAATAAGAACATATTAGAATATTATTTTATTTTTTATTAAATTATACACACACATTCCCTAGGCAAAAAACACAAATCATTCTTTACCACAGTCATAAATATTGATCCACTTAAAGTTATGTTAAGAATTATAATTATCATTTTTTTTGGTAAATAAAGACATTATATTGCATTATGGAAAGCAATAGTACATAATGAAATCTGACCTAAAAATGGATGCAAACAGAAAATAGAGCATGTTAGAAGATCGATAGAGAAAAAATTACAGGGCACATAAAAGGAATGTTGACATTAACAACTAAGAATAGTGATAAAAAAAATCAATAGTCACCACCATCGCCGAGAAAAATCTCCATAACAGAAGGTGAAAACATTCCATAATCGACATAGATACCAATACAAAAATATGCATGAAGAGAACCCTTTTCTAACTAGTTTTAACTTTCCAAAAGGGCACCAATACTCCAAACACGAGTAAACCAAAATATCACCAAGAATTCACTACTGCCATGAGATAGGCATGATCAAACAATTACCATTTCCATAACCAACCATCGCAAAATGAAGAAATACTAGGTAACCATAAGAGATTCTTATTTTGACATAAATGGTCCTAATGGTTATGAACATGAGTTTCCTCCTAAGAGGTCATAGGTTAAAAAATAGAGGTGGGTATAGTATGTATGCCTTCATATACTTAGCAGTTAAATCACTACGTAGAGGTGGGTCCTTTTCCCCACAAACAAGGGGGTATCATACACCAATTTTGTGTTTGTCTTGGTCATGAACTTAAAATTGGATAATAATAATAATAATAATAAGCAACATGGGTTATGGAGAACTAGACAATAGTGTTACAACAAGGTCTCTAGGAGGGTCCGTGAGATCCCTTGTAGTCGAATATGAGACCAAGTGTTTCTCCAGACGACTACGACATGCACCAATGTCATTGATTTTGAATCTTACATTCCTTAATATTCGCTTAATGTCCTGTAGTCCAAATAAAATGTTATAGCTATGAATTTTCTTGTCTTTAAATACAAACTGTAGTAGAGAATTCAACTATAAATGCATAGATAAGGAATTCAAGAAGAAAAATCCCCTTTTTCAAATTTTTCCAGGGTCAAGAACCCCAAGTAAATTTTCATTGCCAACCTTCGAGTCTAAAAAATATGAGCATTCCTAAAACTCCTTAAATTCCAGAATCATTAATTTTCCACACATCCAAAAGTACAAAATCAAAGAAAAACAAAATTAAATCACATAAAAACATGCAACCTCGTCTAACTCCAACATTTTAAATTTATTTTTAATATTTTCTAATAGATATCATATATTAATAAATAAATAAATAAATATATATATATTAATTGATATTTAGCTTAATTATAATTTTCCAATTAATTTATTATTATTATTGAATTATGTTAGAATAATATATTCCACATACATTTATATACTTTCCTTATTGTTTTATGAAATTATTTCCTTAATAAAAATGATTTAATATCAACAAACATGGAGACATAACAATGCATAACGCAAAAAGGGTCGAATACAATGATATTCCCATCAAAGGGAGAACAAACCCCCCCCAACACATATATATATATAAGTGAATTCCAAGATAATTTTAAACTTTTTTTCATGGTTTGTATATCACAAAATCCAAAAAATCCGCACGAAAGTTTATAGATGGACTAGAGGCTTAAATTTTTTATACATAGCCATTACCTTGTGTTTGACGATAGAGACAACAATATATTATGAAATGAGATAAAGAGAATATAGTTGCTAGGAAAGTACTTAAATTATACACAATATTACATAAAAAAATAATTATGGTCTAAATTAAAGAAATATATACCTTGAAGACTATTACTTACATATTACAAGCTACATAGAACTATAAGAAGAACTATAATTAGGGTAGAAGAACTATAATTAGGGTAGATAGATTGTGACAGAGAAATTAGGGTAGAAGAACTATAATTTTTTTTTTGGGATCTCGAAAGGTCGTTGAAGGGTGTTATGTGTAGAGTGATTGCATTGATGTCTAAGAGAAGTTATGAAATAAATTTTTGTTTTGGATTAGGTGAATCTTCTAATAATTAAATTGAGACCGTTGTAGTGTATCAAGGGTCAAGAATTTCATATTTAAGAAGTATCATGAATTTTTCAATGAAATGAGATTTAATAATTAATAAAATTAATCAATCTCTAAAAATTGCATTTTAGTAAGACTCAACTATAAAATTGATGGGGGGTGAAGAGATTTAAATTAATACAATTATTTAAGGGTGAAGAGAACTCCATAGTAACATTAATAGATTGAAAAATGAAGCATATGTTTTAGACATTAGATCAATAAGGATAAATGGGGAATTATTTCATCGTCCCATTTCCTATAGATATTAATTTTATAGTCATAACTATGGGACAAGTACTTGAATTAACAATGGATGATGCATGTTGAGACATGCCGTGGTGCTCATTCATTTTAAAGAGAAATATATTTATAACCTTGATTCCTTTAATACCTTCATCCATATTTCTTACAATGATAATAAAAATTCATAAATAAATAAAATTCTTAAAAGGGATATGTAAGTTGAATCCTTTGAGCTCTAAGTCGATAGACATACTTAGATAGACATAACTAGGGAAAATATTTGAATAAAACATGGAGTAATCATTTTGAGACATGTGATGGTGCT
This sequence comes from Pinus albicaulis, assembly GCA_034641835.2. Classification (NCBI taxonomy): domain Eukaryota; kingdom Viridiplantae; phylum Streptophyta; class Pinopsida; order Pinales; family Pinaceae; genus Pinus; species Pinus albicaulis. The sequence continues at coordinate 816,897,082 of CM076573.1, read as the reverse complement.
CATTAATTTTTATGAGACATATATTTATAACCTTTAATCCTCTAGTACTTTTATCCATATTGTTATCATTCATAATTTTGTGAACATTATTTGACATGGTCGTAGAGTTCACTCCTTAAAATGATAAGGTCTCTTTAAGTCTTTTTTTCAAATTGGTATAGGAAAATTTTATTTTTTTACATGTTTAACCTATCCTAAGGTTCATGCCACCTCCATTTAGGTAATTTCATATCCCATTAGTCATCATTAGGTGTCTGATTTCATTTCCCAAGCGTTTAAATTCAAAAAGGGCAGTTAAGCCAGTTTTACATCTTTTCGTAGTGTTTTACACTGAAATAATAGTTTTCACTAAAAAATTGCCTAATTGTTTCGTTGCGAAACTGTTAGAAAATGATCTAGCTATGCTACAAAAAACCGTGTTCTTGTCAGTCTTGTCAAACTTGATGCAAAGTGTCAGTTCATGATTGGAGGAGTTAGGGTGGAGGTCATTCGAGTCTGTTAGGGTTAATTCAAAAGTACAAGGTGATGTCTGAGGTCATCATTACCGTTTTAGCATGCATGTGTCATGATTAAGGCATGAGGTGTCATTAAAACCATAAAACCTTACCCACTTAGTCTTTTTGTCACACTCTGCTTTATCTTTTCATGTAATTGGAGTTCTGGAGAGATGCTTCATCGAGCCAAGCAGGTTGTTGGCAGATTAAAAGGTTGTAGGTGTCATCAAACAAGCGAGGTTGAGAAGATATAAAGCCATAATGGCTGCAAGGAAGAAAACTAACAAAGGTGGTCATTGCCACATATATGATCCCATGGACTTGAATTTTATCAATGAAGACCTAACTTCCATGGAGGTGCAGAAGAAGAGGTTGTTTGCAATTCTGTCAAAGGCTGCAGTGTTTTCATCTATAGGTTTCCAAGGATTTTGCTAAAATTTTCACTGGAACAACTTCAAAGGTGGGAATGTTGAACCTCACAGTAACACCAGACAACATTTCAGTAGCAACATGAATCCCTAGAGGAGGGGAACAATGGTTTAAAGGCATCAAGTTCACCATGCAGGATTGAAAAGAGTTCATCAAACCAAAGCATAGTGAAATTGATCTTACAAATGCCATCCCTAAGAGTTTCATGAAGGATAACTATTCAAAGCTACTAATGATCATCCAGAAGTATTTCACTTGTGAAGGAAGATTTCACATGGTATACTCCTACCACCTTAGGCTTCTTATGCATTTTGTGGGTAAGAGGTCACTTGACTTGCCCTTTTATTTATACAGAAGTCTAAGTAAAATGTCAGATAAGGTTCAAGTTAAAACATAAGGTAGTGAAACTTCTCTTTTTCACCATGGTTTGATTAAGTTGTTGTTGTTAGAGGATTTAAAGAGATTAGATAGAGATTGGACATCCTTTCTATTCATGAGTGGTCTTGAAGTTGATGTTATCACTCCTAAAAGAGTTTCCAAACCTAGATTGTTTAATTTCCGCAAATTGATGATCAATAGTAGAAGAGGTTATGTATTATGCATGAAGCTCAAATAGTGTGTGATCAGGATAATCTCGGTGAATAATTTAACAGTTATTCAATTTTCTACATGGTATTGGAGCGATATTGATCATTGAAGAAATTGCAAAACATTGAAACGATTGAGTTTTGTGATGGTGGAATTTGAATTTGCAGCAGTGTTTTCTTGGTGTCGAAGTTGAGATGTCTTTCAACGGATTGCGATTGGAGTATGCCCTTTAGGGTATCTCGAATTATATTGCATGGAAGGACAGGATGGAGGTGGTGCTAGATGACAATGGGTTGAAGGAGTTCATAGATGCTGAAGTCCCAAAGCCTACTTCTAGCAATGCTGTCGTAATTGAGGCTTGGAAAAAGAAGACAGCAAAGTGTCAAAGGATTCTGTTGGAGGGTGTGAAGGATCACATAGTGTCCAACCTTCATGGTAAGGCTTCTCCATTCCTGATGTGGAAAGCCTTGACAGATTTATTCCAAAGTAAGAGCGACCAGAGGAAGTTGGCGCTCAAGGATAAACTCATAAGCATAAAGATGGAGAAAGGCGACAGTATGCCCAAGTACCTCACGAAGTTCACCCAATGCAGGGATGAGCTGGGAAGTGTGGGGGTGACTGTAGATGATGAGGACTTGGTGAGCTTCACTATCCTCGGGCTTCCGAAGAGTTGGCATTCCTATCAGGACTCTGTCAATGGTCGGGAGAAATTGCCAGGATGGGAGTGACTTTGGTTGGATCTTGTGCAAGAGGAGATAAGGCGGAGTACCAGGGACGGATCGTCATCAAAGAACTTTGATGAAGAGAATTGCGCTGCGGTTGCCAAAGCGAAGAAGGGGAAGAGTAAGAAAGCTTCTCATTCTGGTGCGAAAGGAAAGAAGTAGGACATGTCCAAGGTGAAGTGCTTTCACTGTCACCAACACGGACATTATGCCACAAATTGTCATAAGAAGAAGAAAAATAAGCAGGCTGCTGGATCTGCAGCTGGAGAGGCTTTAGCCTCACAGTTTGAGCTAGATTTTTTGCTGATCGCATGCTTGGTTTCAAGTATGGTGGGATTAGTGTGGTTTCTGGATAGTGGTGCGTCTTTTCACATGACGGGAGATCGAGATTTGTTTACTGATCTGGATGAGAAAGATCTTGGAGTGCACATCGAGATGGGCGATGATGGTAGATACAGTACGACCGGTATCGGTACCATTTCCTTTGAGAGGGAGTCTGGTAAACCCTTCGTATTGAAGGAAGTGATGCATGTTCCAAGATTGAAGAAGAATCTTATCTCTGTGGCGATGTTAGAAGACAAGGGATATGATGTTGTCTTTAGCGAGGGAAAGGCTTTCCTGTGCAGTAAGGCAACTGGTGAGACCCATAGGATAGGGGTTCAAGTTAAGAACCTTTATCAATTGCAGGTAGATGGTTGCATAGCAATGGCAGGCAAGGCAGAAGGAGTGGTGAGCCGGGATGATGGCGAGTTGTGGCACCGGAGATTGGGCCACCTTCACCATGAAGCTTTGAAGATACTACAACAGATTTATACTGGGCTTCCTAAAGGCACTCTTGTGCAGTCAGATCAGTGCAAGGGGTGTACCTTGGGAAAATTTGTGAAAGCCACCTTTCACGAGAAGGATAGTCGCGCCACGACGATCCTTGAGAGAATTCACACAAACGTGTATGGAACTTTCTCAGTAGCTTCGACAACAAAGCACAGGTACTATGTGATCTTTGTTGATAATTTTTCTCGTAAGTGCTGGATCTTCTTCATGCAGAAGAAGAATGAGACATACTCAAAGTTTTGTGAGTTCAAGGCACTGGTTGAGAAAGAATCGGGGAAGCAGGTGAAGGCTCTAAGGAGCGACAATGGTGGTGAATTCATCTCTAGCAAATTCAAGGACTTTTGTAGTGCAGAAGGAATTCGAAGAGAGCTCATAGCACCTCATAACCCACAGCAGAACGAGGTTGCTGAGCAGAAGAACAGAACGATCGTGGTGTTGGAAATATGATGCAGAGTGTTGTCCTTGATGGAAACCTACTTGATGAAGTTGTCCTTGATGGAAACTGACTTGTCCTATTTGTTAATGATGTAAATATGATGTATCTACAGAGCAGTTCAGATGTAATAGAGAAAAGAAAAGTTGCAGAGAACAAAGGTAAAGACAGGAGCAAAACCTAAACTATCAATTGGCAAAATAGACAGAGAACAGATTGTTGATGGGCTGCAACCAAATATTATAGAGGAGAATTAATTTTTGTTAAGGGTGAAGTATTTTTGCAGAATAAAATTGAATAAAAAAACCAAAGACTTTAAATTTATGAAAAGGGAGGACAAGTGGTCCCCACCACTTTAGCGAAAATCGCAAGATCGCAATTTTTGTGTTTAAATGTCTTGTTGATGTGGATATTTGCGATATGCGATCATCGTGCCATCGCACGATCACACCATCGCATATTACAAAGTGTTCCTCCATATGTTTGATCGCAAATTTGCGATGCGATCCCATCGCAAATCACAAATGTTAACTTTGCGCACTTTTGTTTGATTGCGCCATTGCATATCGCACATCGAAAATGGCTGACTGCGATGTGGGCCCGGGGTCAAGGATTGAAGTCTGGGTTAAAAATTCATTTAAATTTGATTAAAATTAATGTTGCGGGGGTAGTGTAAAGTTTTAAAATAACTGAAATGTTATATGAATATATATTACTGCTGAGTCAGCGGCACTAAGCGAAGGAAAGGAATCACGTGCGGAATAAACAGTGAAAGCGGTTTCCGGTTTTCATCGCACTGCTCTCGACGGGCAAGTGGTATTTTAATTTTGGGAGCGATTCCATAGACTATTCGACGCGTGGCATAGGCGGACCCCTAAAACCACCAATTAAAGTGTGCCATCGCACGTTAATGTTCGATCAAAGAAGCCGAGCGATATTGTTGTGTGCCGTCGATATGAAGGGAAGCCATCAGATGGTGATTGCTTGATGAAGAGGCATGAATGATAATGAAGAGGCGCGAATATTAACCAAATTATGGCGGGCCATCGCACGTTAACGGTCGGCATCGGAGGTTGAGCGATATGCATATACGTCGTTGACCTGGAAGCTTGCTAATCTAATGGTGATCGGATGCTGGACTTGCGCGAAGTTTATTTATGGTACCGTGCACGTATTGGATTGGATATTGACTATATTTGTGTGTTCGAGGTCAAAATTTTTTCATAATATTATTTGTTTGAAAAGCGTTGATGCGAAGGGTTAACCTTAATCCCAAAGTTAAGCCCAAAGGTATTAAATTAATTATTTAATTACCAAGATCAATAGAACAGTGTGAGTTACTCAAGATATGGAGACCCTGTTGGATTATCTATTTTAACCTCGTTCAGGAATACCATTAGTGATTCATGGTTTTGACCCAAGGTTTTACTAAAAGCGAAGACTATATAAGGAGATGAGAATCATGAAGAAGTGTGTGCGTGCGAAAGGGTCAATAATAAACGAATCTCTTTTAGAGATATTTGTATGAATAAACTCTGATATATATGAATCTATGGCGCACCTGTGAATATGATGATTGATCAGGATCTTTAGATCAGATGATGATTAATTCCTGGTTCAATCATGAAGAACGTATAAGGGTTGTGAATGAATACTTCACTCTGAAATATATCTGTTTGGAATGGGTAACAGATTGCTGAATTAAGGATGCACCTCTGAAAAAAATAAATAAATTTGGTGGCCTGCAAGGTATGTTGTGTGGAAGCTATTGGATCCGGTTTGAATATTGATGAAACGTGGTCCGCAGTAGTGCTGAGGGTCAAAGCCTTCAGTGAGGGGGTTGTAGCTCCCTTCCAGGAGAGGTTGGTAAACGAGAGCAGGGGGTCATAGCTCCCTTCTAGGGGAGGCTGGTAAACGAGAGAAGGTTGTAGCCTTCTCCAGGTGGGTGCCTGCGTGCTGGTATAAGTCTGCACCAGCATATATTGTAAGACGTTTTCTCTATAATAAATATTGAAGACTGAGATTACAGCAACGGTGGTTTTCTCCCGAATTGGGTTTCCACCTTAAATCCTGGTGTTCATATGTGTTGTTTATGTTTGTTCTTTTATTTCTGTTCATGCTTAATGCTTATCTGATGCAATGCTCTAAGTAAAGACATAATAAGATATCTGGACATACATGATGGATGCAGTACTGTAACATATGGTTTTAAGAGAAAGAAAAGAAAAATTTTTCAGCCCTAAATACTGATTCACCCCCCCTCTCAGTATTTTTTCCAACAATTGGTTTCAGAGCTGGTCCTTCTGAAAAAAATCTTAGTCGCTAGAAGTAATATCAAGAAAGATGAGCAATCAAGACGGAATAACATCTATCAGGCCTCCGCTCTTTAATGGAAACAATTTAATATTTTGGAAAACAAGGATGAGATCCTATCTTCAGTCTCTGGGAGCAGAGGTATGGGAAATTTTTGAACAAGGATATCAATATCCAGCTGCAGTACCAACAGATCCAACGGAAAGAAAGAATTATGAAACAAATGCAAAGGCATTCAATGCTCTATTGGGAAGTCTAATTGAATCAGAATTCATCAAAGTCATGCAGCTGAATATAGCCAAAACAATATGGGACAAAATCATTCTAAGTTATGAAGGTGATGCAAAGGTAAAAAGTGCTAAACTCCAAACTCTCAGAATTCAATATGAGAATCTAAAAATGGATAATGAGGAGAGCATTGCCAATTTATTTTTACGTCTTGATGATATTGTATATCATATGAAAAATCTGGGAGAAACAATAACCGAATCTACCTTGGTTGAGAAAGTCTTAATATCACTAACAAAAATATTTGAGTCAAAGGTCTCTACTCTTGAAGAAAAGTAGGATCTTCAAAATCTTACTGTGGTGCAACTTCATGGCATACTAACTGCATATGAAATGATAAGAGGAGGACCATCAGAATTCAAAGAAGCAGTCTATATAACCTCTACAAAAGGGAAGGAAGTACAAAAAACCAGAAGGATCAGGATATATCTCAGAAGAAGATGAGATAAAATTTGTAAAGAAACTTCAACTTGGCACAGGACGGTTCAGAGGTAAGCTTCCTTTCAAATTTTTTGATTGTGGAAGAGTTGGTCATTATGCTGCTAAGTGTCCTTATAAAGAAATGCATAAAAAGGGAAAGGAAGTAGCAAAAAGGAATAATAATCGTTTCAACACTAGAAAGAGTTACTATACTCATGAAGATAGTGATGGGTTATCTGATAGTGAGGAAGAATGTGAACAAGATCTTAGACTTCTCATGGCATTCGAAAAAGAATCTAGAGAAGAAAAGGATACCTTTTTGGATGCTCTAGAAGACAGTGATTTTCTTAATGAAAACAATAAACTCAAAATTTGCTTAGAAGAGAGCAAAATAATCATAGAAACTCTAAAAAATCAGCTTGAAGATAAAGAGAAACAAAATGAGAAATTAGAGCGTGAAGTAGTAGATCTAAGAAAAGAACTTGAGAAAGTAAAGACTCTGAATCTTAGATTTGCTAAAGGGTCTGAAACCTTAGATGAGATTATCAAGGTACAACGTTCTCCTCTTATAAAGGCAGGTCTTGGATATATCAGAGAATCTTCTCAGGCTTTAGCACCAAATTATCTAAAAGGAGTTACAGCTGGTTTACAACATGCTGCCACTCAGCAAGGGAATAAAGAATCTTTACAGGTAAAGCATGATCATTTCAATTCAAGGAACACTAACAGGAATTTCTTTCAAAGAAACACCAATCAACAGATAAATTCATATAGAAGATCTTATGATCGCAGAAATTTCTTCTTCAATGGACAATGTTTCTCATGTCACAATTTTGGTCATAAAGTTGTTCAATGTGTAGCATATAGAACTATTATGACAAGAGAAGCAATAAAGAAAAGGATTGATATTGAAGCAAAGAAGAATACTTATAACAAATTTTCTCCTCTTCAAAATGAAGTTGAATGCACTTATTGCAATAACTTTGGCCATGAAGAATCTGAATGCAGGAGAAAAGTTTAGCCAAAAGAACATGTTCCTTCAAGCTCCAAAGTATGGAAAAAGAAGGAGTTACAGGTTGAAAATTGTGGCATAACGTTATTTTCAGAAGATGAAGAAAACCAATGGTACATTGATAGTGGATTCTCAAGACACATGACAAGTGATAAAGACAAAATTCTTGCATATAGTGCTCTAGAAAAGGAGAAGAATGTTACATTTGGAAATGATACTCCTGCGGTCATTAAAGGAAAAAGGTCTATTTTCTTAAAAGATAAGGTGAAAGCTAATGAAGTCATGTATGTGGATGGATTAAAGCATAACTTGTTAAGTGTAAGTCAAATGTGTGATCAAGGAATTGAAGTTGTCTTTAGTTCAAAAGAATGTGTGGTATGTGATCTTGATACAGGTAAATCAATTATAAAAGGAAAAAGAACTCCAAACAACCTGTATATATTGAAGAACTCCAAAGAGAAATGTTATTTTAGTAAATCTTCAGAAAATTGGCTATGGCATAGAAGGTTGGGGCATATGAGCTTCTCTCAAATCAACAAATCAAGCAGACTTAAAGCTGTTCGTGATCTTCCCAATATTATTCTACCTGAAAATATCATATGCAAATCTTGCCAATTTGGTAAGCAAACCAGGGTACAATTTAATGCCAAGGAAGGATCATCAAGTAAGCCTCTTGAACTCATTCATACTGACATATGTGGACCTATGAGGAAAAATTCACCCCGTGGTGAAGAATACTATATCTTATTCATTGATGATTTCTCTAGAATGTGTTGGATTGGGCTTCTTAAACACAAAGATGAAGCATTTGAGAAATTTCAGATCTTCAAAGCACTAGTTGAGAATGAATTAGAATTAGAAATCAAGTGTCTCAGATCTGATCGAGGAGGAGAATATAAATCCAAAGAATTTCTTGAATTCTGTGAACAACAAAACATGAAAAGACAATTCTCTATAGCTGGCACTCCACAATAGAATGGTGTTGCAGAAAGAATGAATAGAACAATTCAACAAATGGCTAGAGTTATGCTTGATGATTCCGGAACACCTGACACATTTTGGGGAGAAGCAGCACATACAGCAGCAAACATTCTCAACAAAGCACATGTTCGTGTAAATAGTGATAAAACTCCATATGAACTCTGGTATGGTAATCCTCCCACTATAAAGCATTTTATAATTTTTGGGAGCAAATGCTTTATCAAGAATAAAGATGAAAAACTTGGCAAGTTTGAACCCAGAGAAGATGAGGGAATATTTCTTGGTTACTCCTCTAGGAGTAAGGCATATAAATGTTACAATAAAAGACTTCGAAAGATTGTTGAATGTATTGATGTTGTTATTGATGAGTCTCCTGCAGCCCCAAAAGAAGAAAAGAAAACAACAGATGAAGATGACGAGGACACATATCCTTCTACATCAAACAGTAATGATACAAACAGTGCACCCAGTGAAGAACCTAAAGAGGAGTTGTCTGAAAAGGCTCCATCAAGATATGTTCAAAAGAATCATCCAGAATCTCAAATTTTGGGAGAAAATAAATCAGGTGTACAAACAAGAAGGACTCTTGTGGGATCTTCTAGCAATCTGGCATTTTTGTCCACTGCTGAACCTCACAGTGTCAGTCAAGCTAGCAAAGATGAATGTTGGATTTAAGCCATGAATGAAGAGCTTGATCAAATTGAAAAGAATCACACTTGGGATTTAGTACCAAGGCCTCATGACAAAAATGTCATTGGAACTAAATGGATATTCAAAAACAAGTTAAATGAGAATGAGGATGTTATAAGAAATAAAGCTAGACTTGTGTGCAAAGGGTATGCTCAACAAGAAGGTATAGACTTTGAAGAAACCTTTGCTCCTGTAGCCAGACTTGAAGCCATAAGAATTTTTCTTGCCTTTTCAAGCTTCCAACAAATCAAAGTCTATCAAATGGATGTTAAATCTGCTTTTCTCAATGGTGATCTAGAAGAAGAAGTCTATATAGAAAAACCAGAAGGATTCATATTGGGAAATGATGAAAAACTTGTTTTTAGACTTAAAAAGGCTCTATATGGTCTCAAACAAACTCCAAGGGCATGGTACTATCATCTTGACAAATATCTTCATCAACAAGGATTTTCAAAAGGGTCTGCTAATAGCAACTTATACACAAAAACTGAAAATGATAAACTATTGATTGTGGTTGTATATGTTGATGCTATCATTTTTGGAAGTAATAAAGAGTCTATGAGTCAGAAATTTTCTTCTGATATGCAGCAAGAATTCGAAATGTCTTTGCTTGGGGAACTAACATTATTTCTTGGCTTACAAGTGCAACAAGCAACAGATGGCATATTCTTGTCACAAGAAAAATATCTCAAGCAAATCCTGAAGAAGTATGGCATGGAATATTGCAAACCTGTAAGTACACCAATGATAACCGGATGTAATCTCAGTTCTAATGATGATTCCCCCACGGTGAATCAACCTGAATACAGATCTATGACAGGAAGTCTACTTTACCTCACTGGGACCAGACCAGACATCATGCATGCAGTTGGGATTGTTGGACGATTCCAAGCTAATCCAAAAGAGTCTCATCTTCAGGCTGTAAAAAGAATATTCAAATATCTACAAGGAACTCAAGACGTTGGACTATGGTATCCAAAGAATGCTGATCTTACTCTTCATGCATACACTGATGCAGATTGGGCTGGAAGTGTTGATGATCAAAAAAGCACTAGTGGTGGTGCATTCTATATGGGACCCCAGTTAGTATCTTGGTTTAGCAAGAAACAAAGCTCTATTGCCTTATCAACAACAGAAGCAGAATATGTGGCTGCTGCATCATGTTTCACTCAACTTCTCTGGATGATGCAAACCTTACAAGAATTTCAAATCAAATGTTCACCTCCTATCTCCATTATGTGTGAAAATACAAGTGCCATTAGTATCTCAAAGAATCTTGTTATGCATTCCAAGACCAAGCACATTCCCATCAAATATCACTTCTTACGTGAACAAGTGCTTGAACAAAAGGTAAAATTGGAGTATGTTCCCTCCAAAGAACAAGTTGCTGATATATTTACCAAACCTCTGCCCAGGGAAGCATTCGAATATCTCAGACATAAACTGGGAGTAGTCTCTGCCATGCATAGGATCAGATCTACTTAAATGTATAAGAATAAATTGGTTGTGAGGTGTTGTTAGGCATCTCTAAATGTACAGGCTAAGGGGGAGCATTGGTCATATGAAAAGGATGCATTGTTGGCATTTCTACAGTCATGTTGGTCATATTATGTTTGAAGATGCAGCATGATCTCAGGGGGAGCATGGTAACTTCAATACACATAAGATCTAACCTTGTTTTGCTCTGCCCTTTGCCCTTGATGTCAAAGCGGGAGAGTATCATGGTGTTTGAATAATGGTTATAATCAATTTATCTATCTGATGTGATGATCAAACACCATCATGGTTGCCATCCAGTCCAAAGGGGGAGATTATTGGCAATATGATGCCGAGTGTTGTCCTTGATGACAACCTACTTGATGAAGTTGTCCTTGATGGAAACTAACTTGTCCTATTTGTTAATGATGTAAATTTGATGTATCTAGAGAGCAGTTCATATGTAATAGAGAAAATCAAAGTTGCAAAGAACAAAGGTAAAGACAGGAGCAGCACCTAAACTATCAATTGGCAAAATAGAAAGAGAACAGATTGTTGATGGGCCGCAGCCAAATATTGCAGAGGAGAATTAATTTTTGTTAAGGGAAAAGTATTTTTGCAGAAGAAAATTGAATAAAACAACCAAAGACTTTAAATTTCTAAAAAGGGAGAACAAGTGGTCCCCACCACTTTAGCACAAATAGCAAGATCGCAAGTTTTGTGTTTAAATGTCTTATTGATGTGGATATTTGCGATATGCGATAATCACGCCATCGTACGATCGCACCATCGCATATTACAAAGTGTTCCGCCATATGTTTGATCACCAATTTGCGATGCGATCCCATCACAAATCACAAATGTTAACTTTGCACACTTTTGTTTTATCGCGCCATTGCATATCGCACATCGCAAATGGCCGACTGCGATGTGGGCCTGGGGTCAAGGATTGAAGTCCGGGTTAAAAATTCATTGAAATTTGATTAAAAGTAATGTTACGGGGGCAGTGTAAAGTTTTAAAATAACCAAAAGGTTATATTAATATATATTACTGCTGAGTCAGCGGCACTAAGCGAAGGAAAGGAATCAGGTGCGGAATAAACAGTGAAAGCGGTTTCCGGTTTTCATCGCACCGCTCTCGAAGGGCAAGTGGTATTTTAATTTTGGGAGAAATTCCATAGACTCTTCGATGCGTGGCATAGGCAGACCCCTAAAACCACCAATTAAAGTGTGCCATCACACGTTAATGTTTGACCAAAGAAGTCGAGCGATATTGTTGTGTGCCATCGATCTGAAGGGAAGCCATTGGACGGTGATCACTTGATGAAGAGGCACAAATGATAATGAAGAGGTGCGAAGATTAACCAAAGTACGACGGGTCATCGCACATTAACGGTCGACATCGGAGGTTGAGCGATATGCATATACGCCGTTGACCTGGAAGCTTGCTAATCTAATGGTGATCAGACGCTGGACTTGCGCAAAGTTTACTTATGGTACTGTGCGCGTATTGGATTGGCTATTGACTATATTTGTGTGTCCAGGGTCAAAAGTTTTTTATAAGATTATTTGTTTGAAAAGCATTGATGCGAAGGGTTGACCTTAATCCCAAAGTTAAGCCCAAAAGTAATAAATTAATTATTTAATTACCAAGATCAATAGCACAGTGTGAGTTACTCAAGATATTGAGACCCTGCTGGATTATCTATTTTAACCCCGTCCAAGAATACCATTAGCGATTCGTGGTTTTGACCCAAGGTTTTATTAAAAGTAAAAACTATATAAGGTGATGAGAAACATGAAGAAGTGTGTGCGTACGAAAGGGTCGATAATAAACGAATCTCTTTTAGAGATATATGGATGAATAAACTTTGATATATCTGAATCTATGGCGCACCTGTGAATATGATGATTGATCAAGATCTTTAGATTAGATGATGATTAATTCCTGGTTCAATCATGAAGAACGTATAAGGGTTGTGAATGAATACTTCACTCTGAAATATATCTGTTTGGAATGGGTAACAGATTGCTGAATTAAGGATGCACCTCTGAAGAAAATAAATAAATTTGGTGGCCTGCAAGGTATGTTGTGTGGAAGCTATTGGATCCAATTTGAATATTGATGAAACATGGTTCGCAGTAGTGCTGAGGGTCAAAGCCTTCAGTGAGGGGGTTGTAGCTCCCTTCCAGGAGAGGCTGGAAAAGGAGAGTAGGGGGTCATAGCTCCCTTCTAGGAGAGGCTGGTAAATGAGAGAAGGTTGTAGCCTTCTCCAGGTGGGTGCCTGCGTGCTGGTATAAGTCTGCACCAGCATATATTGTAAGATGTTTTCTCTAATATAAATATTGAAGACTGAGATTACAAAAACGGTGGTTTTCTCCCGAATTGGGTTTCCACCTTAAATCCTGGTGTTCATATGTGTTGTTTATGTTTGTTCTGTTATTTCTGTTCATGCTTAATGCTTATCTAATGCAATGCTCTAAGTAAAGACATAATAAGATATCTGGACATACATAATGGATGCAGTACTGTAACATATGGTTTTAAGAGAAAGAAAAGAAAAATTGTTCAGCCCTAAATACTGATTCATCCCCCCTCTCAGTATTTTTCCCAACACGTGGGTGCTGCACAGGCGATGTTGCATGATCAGGGCCTACCCATTCACTTGTGGGTGGAGGCATGCAATACTGCAGTATATGTGCAGAACCGTTGTCCTCATAGGATACTTGGCATGAGTACACCCGAGGAGGCGCTTTCTGGTAAGAGGCCTGATATTTCCCATTTGAGGATTTTTGGTTCACCTGTTTACATTCATGTGACGAAGGATGCCAAGAAGAATCTAGAGCCGACCGCAGAGGTTGGGATATTTTTGGGTACACTGATATGCCCCACAACTATCGTGTGTATTTGCTAGATAGTCGCTAGACTGTTGTGCGACGAGATATCAAATTTCAGGAAGAGAAAGCCATGAAGTGTTCGCTTGAGAGGGAGCTACACTTGCATGCAAAGGAGGAGCTATTAGTTCCTAAGGATGAGTCTCAGGATGTGGATCATCCACAAGAGGAGGTTAATGGAGTGGAAGAAACTACTCATGCAGCGCCAACCATCAGAGGGTGGAAGTGCATTACAGAAGTTGAGTGACTGGCTCAAGATGTAGAGAAGGTTATAGGAGCACCTACATCACAGCACAGAAAGAGATAGTCACCTGACCAGTATACTGGATACATGGCTCTTATGAGCAAGTGTATCATGACAGAGCCATCCTCTTTCGAGGAAGCTGTGGAGGACCCCGCATGGGTAGATGCCATGGTGGAAGAGTATGATTCGATTGTCAGAAACAGTGCATGGGAGATTGTCCCAAGGCTGGAAGGGAAATCAGTGGTGGGTTCGAGATGGATCTACAAAGTGAAGTAGGCAGCTGACGGGAGTGTGGAGAAGTACAAGGCAAGATTTGTTGCCCGAGGATTTTCACAGATTGAGGGGATCGATTATGAGGAGACCTTTGCACCTGTCGCAAGGTATTATTCCATATGGACGATTCTTGCTCTCTCAGCGCAGATGGGGTGGCACATTCATCAGATGGATGTGAAGACTACGTTCCTCAACGGAGTCATTGAGGAGGAGGTGTACATAGAGCAGCCCGAAGGTTTCGAGATATTCAGCAGCGAGTCGCATGTGTGCAGGCTCAAGAGAGCGTTGTATGGGTTGAAACAAGCACCTCGTGCTTGGTACACACGGATAGACAGTTATTTCACTAGACTTGGATTCTCCAAGAGTGAGGCGGATCCGAACCTATACCAGATTGTGGTGGAGGGTAAGTTGCTGATCATTGTACTTTATGTAGATGATTTTATTTTGACAAGTGATGAGCTGTTGATACTCTCATGCAAGGAGGATCTTGCAAAAGAGTTTGAGATGAAGGACTTGGGCCTCCTTCATTATTTCCTGGGATTGGAAATTTGGCAGCGTAGTGGTGGACTGTTTGTTTCTCAGGGTAAGTATGCCCGGGAGATACTGGAGAAGTTCAACATGCATGGCTGCAAGCCTGTTGATACTCCTCTTCCTGGTGGTTGGAGGAAGGAGGATGCTACTTCGGTGGAGGTAGTGGATTCCACTGTTTATCGACAGTTGGTGGGGTCGCTTATGTATCTGTTCAATACACAACCCGATATATGCTATGCAGTTAACCAGGTTTCACAAGCTATGGTTAAGCCTAACAAGCTCTTCTGCGGAAGGCAGGAAAGCATGTATTGCTTGGTCTCGCAGGAACATCAGATAGAAGTTGTAGGCGTACGTTGAATGAGGTGAAGCCATGGCTTCACGGATGTAGAGATCGGGCAGGAGCCCACCCAATGTTAAAGATAATATCGGAGGGGCTTCGGTGACGGTCGGCGGCAGTTTCTTGGCACAAGAGGAAGCAAAGATCCATGGCACTCGGGCCCGCGTAGGCTGAGCATATGGCAATGAGTTTGGTCGCATGAGAGGATATATGGATGAGGAAGATCCCGGTTGGGTTGTTCGGTTCACACCTTAGAGCCTCCATCGTGATTTATTGTGATAATCAGAGTTGCATCAAACTCTTAGTTAATCCAGTATTTCATGATAGATCTAAACACATTGACATCCGGTATCATCATATCAGAGATTGTGTGCAGCAAAAGATCATGTTACTTTCATACATTCCTACGAAGAATCAGGATGTTGATATCTTGACGAAGGCGCTCGACAGGAGAAAATTCGAATACCACAGAGGCAGGATCGGGGTGGCAGATAATCCCTACCTTGTTGAGAGGGAGTGTTGAGATTGCAACAAGATGATGAGCTTAGTGAAAAGAGTCGCCTTCACTAAGTGGGCCCGCAGCTATTTTTGGCGCAAAGTCTATTTTTAGACTATGTCTATTTTTAGACATATGGATCATGTTCTATGAGTTGTAGGATGCTATTTGTGGATGGTTGGTCAAGTCGGAAAAAATATATGGACTTCTATTTTTAGACATATTGGGCGGAATCTATTTTTAGATTGCCAGTCTAAAAATAGATATGTCGAATATTATTAGCTCTTAACAATATTTGGACTCTAAAAATTATCTTATTCTCTTGGAGCACTTCAGTTAAGTTCACAGATGTGGCACAGGAGCTGACATAAGGAATTATGCTATTCCTGAGGGTTATGTGGAGCTATTGCATGGATACTTCAGTTAGAACTCATGTGAGATAGTTTGGTGGAGTTGATTGAGGAAGTTAATGGAGTTGTGTTCAGTTTAACTAATCTAAACATAGTTGAGCTATCTGTATCTAGTTTAAATGATTGATACAATTAGTGAGAGTGGTGTGAATTAATTATTAATTAATTCACTAATTATTAACTCATAAATCAACTAAAGAATACATCAGTTAACTGCAGTGCATGGATAGTTTCAGTGGAGACCAGTGAAGAGGTAGGTGAAAGAGCAGTGTGACTATCAGTTGTGACTATACTAGTGCATGAGATTTGCACACACATTGATGGAGAAGCCAATGAGGATTGCGCAGTGCATACTGGTGGGATTGGAAACTTGATCTCATGATTGTCCATATTGGATTGCGCAGTAGAGGTTGGCTAACATGTGGAGCAGATTGGAGCATGTGATTTGTATGATCTGAGCTTGTCTAGTGTGTAACAATTGGAGATTGTATTGAGAGCTTGTGAGGAGTTTGTATAATTATTGTTACATGATCTCTATCATTATAATATATAGATAGTTGGGGGTTTTCAGCTTTAAGCTTTCCCATAAATACTGTGTTTATATGTGTGATTGTTTATGGTTTTAATGTGCACATGCGATTGTTTAATTTCCGCAAATTGATGATCAATAGTAGAAGAGGTTATGTATTATGCATGAAGCTCAAATAGTGTGTGATCAGGATAATCTCGGTGAATAATTTAACAATTATTCAATTTTCTACAGAAGGTTTCACATGGTCTACTCCTACCACCTTAGGCTTCTTTTGCATTTTGTGGGTAAGAGGTCACTTGACTTGCCTTTTTATTTATACATAAGTCTAAGTAAAATGTCAGATAAGGTTCAAGTTAAAACATAAGGCAGTGAAACTTCTCTTTTTCACCATGGTTTGATTAAGTTGTTGTTGTTAGAGGAGTTAAAGACATTAGATAGAGATTGGACATCCTTTCTGTTCATGAGTGGTCTTGAAGTTGATGTTATCACTCCTAAAAGAGTTTCCAAACCTAGAAGTATTTCATCACCAATAGTGGTAGAGGAAATTGAAGAAGGAAATAGATCATCCCCATTTGAACCAGTGAGCATGGAGACAGAGCCTTTGTAGAATATTCACACACCTAAAACAACACCTACAAAATAGAAGCCAACAGTCAAAAAACATAGTAGCAAGAGAGTTACTAGGAGCCAAATAGTGGTTAAGGGTAACTTAGAGGACATCTTGCATGCATTGATATTGAAGAAACTCCCATTTCAAAGTTGAAGATGTTGAAGATGGAGGAAGAAAGCTAAAGAAAGGCAAGACAACTAAAGAGTTAGAGCTTTCACGTGATGATGTTGGTTTCATGTTTCAACCTAGAAAGCTAATGACAAGTCATGCAAGAAAGGTCATGAAAAGAAGCAAAGAGACTTAGAAGGTCAGTGAAACTACTCAACCGCCACCAAGCATGATAGATCTCCTTTCACTTGCAAAAGAGGAGCTGGTTATCGAACAAAAGAAGGGAAAAGAGAAAATCACTGAAAAATCAGAAATTGAAACCCTTAAAGGGCAGTTGAAAGAGGAAGGCAAAGAGATATTAGTTTTGAAGAAAGAGGAAAAGAATCATAGAGCTGAGAAGGTTTGGTTTGAACAAATGAGGAAGATCTGGGAAGATCAAGTCACAAGTGTCTCAAAGACCTTGGAAAATACAAAAAAACTAATAAAGTGGACTCAGGCACTAAGAGGAGAGGTCAATCACTTCAAAAAGGTAAAACTGCACTTGAAATCTAAGAATAGGGCATTGAAGGACCAAGTGAAAGAACTTCAAAATAATTTGGATCTGATTCATGAAGAGCTGGAGAAGAAAGGTTTAAAGATGACAATGGTAGAAGAGCCTATAGCTCAACTAATTGTAAATGAGGAAGAAACACCACAGGAGAAATAATTTGAGATAGAATATGCCTTAGGAGGTTCATAAAATTTAGAGAATCAAAATTTTGTAGCTGGAGGTCAGTTTTTGAAGGAAAATTTGAAAGGGGAAATTTTTGGGTTTTTACACAGTTTCGTAGCGTACCTCAGGCTTGAAGCCAAAAATACGCTACGAAAAAACCTGTAGGTGTCATTTTTATTTTAAAATCAGTTTTTGCATGTTTCAAGGAGGGGGATTCATGGTGGTAAGGTGTCATGACTTGATTAACATGATGGAACAACAAAGGAGTGAAGTAAATGGATAGAGAGGACGCTTTTCCTATGCTACCAAAACTCGCTACGAAACTGTCCTGTTTTCATAGCGAGCAATTATTGAAGGTTTTTGAACATCTTAAAGGAAGTTTTGGCCATTTGGAGACATCCAACATGTAAATGGGGCTTATCAGCAGATATTTATGACTCAAATGGAGTACTATGAAGACAATTCATTAGTCAAAACAACGTTGAAGATAAGGGTCATCCATTCTTAAAAAGCAGGGTTATGCTCCACAAATCTAGGGATGATTTAAATATGTAAAGTGGAAGTGATTTTGATCATGTGTCTCTTGAGCATGTGATATTTATTTTATAACCATTATGTAACTGTTTCACAGATAAGATAGAGAAATGTAATAAATAGGAGTTAGAGTCCTATTAGGAGATGGTTTCTTTAGAACGTAACTGTCAATTTTTTGTTGTAAGTTATGTATTTCAGTTATGAAAGGTGTCATAGGAGAATTCGAGTATCTAGCCATCAGGAAGATCATCCTTGTTGTAAATAATGTCTATTCATAGAAAAAACATCGAAGTAGTAAAGGGTTGGAGAATATTTTCAAAATACTGCTGCTTATATGTTTTTGACTAATATCAGTAATACAAAGTGACATTCTTCTTTACAGACCTGAGATTCTCATGAGGTTTTTGATAAATTATTGATATTTATCTTATGTTTTATCACTTGCATTAGATTTCATTCCTAGTTACTCAGAATTCATAATATTATGCTCTGACTTCCTTTAGTGATGAAATGATTGTGTTTTCTTATGTTTTGTGTGTGAGTTTCCTCTTTCTAAAACCTCTATCTTCCTCAACTTCCATGTGAAGAACCTTTTTCATTGAAAATACTGATTGTTGACTCCATAAGCCCAATGGTAGCATGCTTGCATTTTTCAACCTGCAATCATAAAAACAAGTTACAATCTCTATAGTGTTAGCCATCTAGTACTATCATTATTCAAAATTATAAACCCCCTTGAGAGAGCCCTCTCAAACTAAAGAGGCTAATATTCACTTAGAAGTGGTTTGAAACAATTACACTGAGTTGTTTGATGAGCAATGAATCAAGTTCAATTTGGTGATAACACATATCTACTAAAATGGTAATGCAGACTCATAAATTGAATAAAATTCTTGTGATTGATGCAAGTGTGATCATTTGAGTTCTTCATATATTTCTTTTCAATTGTGTATGCAAAATGAACAAAAATGGACATGGCTCCAAGAGAGTCCACCTATTCCTTATAACTCCCAATTTTTGGAGTGAAGTGGTTTCCCTTAAGTTGGCACTTTGGTTTATTTTCTTTCAAGCTTGGGGCTTGGCATCTTAATAGCATTGCTCATTGAGGATTGTTTTTTTTTTTTCTCTAGTTTGTATTGTTCTAATTACCTGAGAGTCTAAAGCTAGAAAAATATGGTTGCCCGTGATGATTCCTATCATTATTTCTCATGTGATTCCTTAGTGTGGTATTACTCCTAGAGAAGGAACTAATGCCTCCCCATAGATACCTGGTATTTATTCATCATTTGAACAATATAACTATCAACGAAAGTGAGGTTAATGATTCAAAAAATGAGAAATGTCAGAGAAAATGGCTTTACAATGTAACAAAAAATGAGAATCTTGAAGCTCGGTGTTGCATGCTACATGAATTATTTTTGGGTCATACAAGGAACTCTTGATCTCTAGCCTCTCATCTAAAGATTCTAATTTGGTCTACCTCAGTAGTAGTCAAAGATGAAGAAGGAACATAAGAAGCTGAAGGACATTGAGACATGGAAAATGTTGATTAGGAGCATCGATGACAAGTAGCCATCAAGAAATAAACCCTTAGTGTCTACTTATTTTTTTAATCTCAAGTTTTTGAATGTTATGTAAGGGTATTTTAATACTAGCAAGGTTATTTGTTGTATTTTTAAGAAAGTAGAAATAACCTAATGTATAGGAATAAATTTTGATATTAAAAGACTCACTTGTGATAAACCGTTTTTTATTTTATTATCAGCCAATATGGTGTAACTAAAAATACTTTATAATACATATATTAACCATTATGGTTAGACACCCACCAAATCCATTTTAAGAAATAAGTGGTGATAGTGTAGCACCCTCTTCCCACATCTATTGAAGTAACCGGCCAACTAGGGTGAACATGTGATGAGAGGCTACTAATATGATATTCAACCTCCTAGATGACCTTAAGGAAGTGGAACCGATGGAAACACAACAAAAACCTCTTGCATAGCATCCATAACACCTCTAATAAGTAAACCACCCTCCTAGACCCCTGAAACTTGAAGGGGGACTGAATTTTGACCCTCTTGAGCCTTAGACGATCGAATATAAATGTAAGGGAGCGACTATAGAACCTTAGCCATGGGATAGCCTTGGAAAGGTAGCGGCCAGGGACCCAAGCAATCAATTCTGTTCCTGCATCTCTAGGATTTGTGCCTCATTTTCAACCCCTGAGCCCAAGTCATTGCCCATAACTTCCTGTAACTTCATGAGAGGATAAATAAATTTAAAAAAATATATGGAATAAACTACATCATCAATAACTCATCTGGCCCCACCCAACCATGACATGAATTTCATCAAACATGTCATAAAAATTGTATCTTCATGTGTAAAAAACATAATTAAACATGGGGGTCTAATAATTATCTGAGAATCACTAAGAAGCATTGCTCCATTAAAACATAAGTTGCAATACTATATATTTGACCAAAGATACATTGTATATTCATTTACAAGAAAAAACATAGATAGAGCCTTACATCATCACTGATAAAATACAAACTTTATAGATTTTTGGCTTCTGTGATCCATCATTAAATTATGAAGAAATATTTCAGTAATAATCACATTAAAATGAACAATGTCGACACATTTCGAACCAACCAATGTGGTTCATCATTAGGACTAGGTGAGAGATCAAATTTGGTAGTTGAGTTTAAATAGATGTAGAAATGGAAAAAATGGCCGTTAGAATGAGAGCTAGTTTAACTTTGAAATTTAATAACTGTTACTTATATTAATTAATTATTTAATAAAATCCTAACGGCTAGTTTGACTTGAAATTAATAACGTCTAGTTCTATCTAATAGTTTAATTATATAATAATATATATATATAAATATTTTTATTTTATCTAATATAGTTAATTAATTAGGCGTCCTCAACACCTTAGCCACTAGGGCATTGAGAATCTTTGATGAGTATCACCATGAGAGAGAAAAGACCCATCTTCTTAGTCTCTTTTGTAAAAATGGTTATATTAAGTTGCAAGGACTTAAGGCTTTTGTTAAAGCAGAAAGAGGTCCCTTAGTTAAAAATAAAAATGAACCTAATTAGTGGTCCTGCAATGTAAGGCTTCCTTTCATTCATGGAACCACTAATAGGATTGCTGGGATCCTTAAGAAACATAGGTTTTCTTCTTCCTTCAAGCCCCTTAACATGATTCACAGCTCTCTTAAATCGATTAAAGATTCAGTGAACCCTTGGGATGAAAAAGGTGTCTACATTATTCCTCATTTTTGTGGGACACCTTACATTGGTGAAATTGGTAGGTCTATCAGCCAAAGGATCTGTGAACATGATGCTGACATTAGGCATGGAAGGTCCCGCACCTCCACCCTAGGTGAGCATGTGGAAAAGACTAACCATCATATATGCATCGTAGAGGCTAAGGTCTTAGCCAAGATTGACCATTTCCATCATCGTAAGTTAAGAGAGGCCCTTGAAATTGAAAAAAGACACGTAAATATCAATAGAGATGACAGTTGGAATATAAGCAGGTGTTGGATCCGTGCCCTATATTCTTAATTATCTAAATATATATATATATATATATATATATATAATTTAGTTTAATTTATTTATTTTTAATTTTTTTATATAGATAGATAAATAAATAATAATAATAATAATTTTAACAATTAATTAACCATATTGAATAAAATATATATATATATATATATATATATATATATATATATATATATATATATTATTATATAATTAAACTATTAAATAGAACTAGCCGTTATTAATTTCAAAGTCAAACTAGTCGTTAGGATTTTATTAAATAATTAAATAAATAATTAAATTAATAGAACTAATCGTTATTAAATTTCAAAGTAAAACTAGCTGTTATTCTAGCAGCCAATTTTTCTATTTCTACATCTATTTAAACTCAACGACTAGATCTGATCTCTCGCCCAGTCTTGATGATGAACCACACTGGTTGGTTCGAAATGCGTCGACATTGTTCATTTTAATGTGATTATTACCGAAATATTTCTTCATAAAATACAAGCTCATAAAAATATAATAACAACATAAATACCATGGATATAACATAAATTAAATCCAAAAAATAAATTGTACATTTGCATACCTAATACCGAAGGAATGAACTCTCCAGTTTTGAATGTAAAAACCAACTGAAGATGGGACTTCCACATTCCACCTAACCATAGATTGGCTGAGACAAATCCTTGCTTGCTTCCTCCTTTTTCCTGCTTTATTTTCTTTCTTGCTCCAATGCCAAAATTCTCCAAAAAATATAAGTTTCTAAGAGTGAGTGAGAGAGAGAGAGTGAGAGAGAGAGAATAATGAGAGAGCTCCAAAAAATGCACTGAAAAAAAGGCACCAACTGATCCTCAGAAGCCTTTTTATGGAAGAGGCCTCTATTTTCTTCATTTTCCACTGTTTTCCTTCAATTTCCTCTTCACATGAAACCTGGGACCTTCCATATCCCTTTTCTCCTAATTTCCATTATTTTAATAAATAAATGTGCCAAAAATGTATTTTTTCCTTTCCAAAGCCTTTGCCTTTTCCTTTTCCAATTTCCTTATCCATATTAAACCAAATTTCTAGGATATTTTTCCCAACATTCAGCTTGAAATAAGTGTCCCATCAACTGTGGTTATTATGTTTATCTTTTATTACATGGAATTTTCACCAGGGATGTTACAAAACCATCCCCCTTGGGGGACACCATCGTTGGTGTTTAACCACACACGTACCTCATCAAAACAGCTAAAAGCAACCATACTACCCATGGTGCTTTATAACATAGACCGTGTCAGTATTTACAATGATCACCCTCCTGAAAATCAAACCAACATGACATCATAAAAACATGACAACTCAAATGACATGACACCATATTTCTTATTAGATCTTTATAACCTATCTCATGGTGGTATTTACATCCATATACATATGTACATACATCCAACCATCACATAAAAAACATATACCAAAACATCGCCAAACATATGTTAAACAAAAACCAACATCACACCAAAATTTCTTTGCATCAACCAGAGAAAAAAGGAAGGATACATGGCCTGCATCTGATCTGCCATCTCCCATGTAGCTTCATAAGGCCCAAAGTGCTTCCATTTCACTTTAACTTGCTCTATTACTCGGTTTTGGTGCATGAGCACCTTTTTCTGCAATATACACTAAGGCCCCGACATGAATTCTCCATTTGGTTCCACCTACAATACAGACCAATAAATCACATGATCAACATATTTAACATATTTTTTTAAGAAAATATATATAAAAAACATCATGGAATTTCGATGTGGAAGGCAGTGCAAGTCGATAGGCCAGTGGTCTGATCCTCTCAATGATCCTGAAGGGTCGGCAAAAATGTGGTGCCAAATTGGAACATGATCCAGTCCACAAGGAGTGATTCTTGGGCTTGATACGCAAGTACACCTAATCCCTAACCTGGAAATCCTTGAAAAAATTGTTCCTATTTGCATAAATATTCTTCCTATCATGTGCTTCCTTCAAGTTCTTCTTGATCACCTACATTTCTTGTTCCATTTCTTTCAAAATATCCGGTCCAATCAATACCATGTTAACTAGATCACTCAAATTGATGGGAGTGTTGCAACTTCGCCAATACATAGCCTTAAATGGACTAATCCTTAATGAATTATGATACCCGTTGTTGTAGGAAAATTATACCAATGGAAGATACTCTTCCCACTTGCACCACTGAATCATCACATACATCCTCAACATATCCTCTAATATCCTATTGAACCTCTAAGTATGTCCATTTATCTGTGGATGGTAATTCATGTTGAATGCCAAATCGGTGCCCAAACTTGGAAAAAACTCCTTCCAAAACTTGGAAGTGAAATTTGCATCCCTATCAGACACAATATTCTTTGGAGCACCTTGCAGTCTGACTATGTCTCAGATAAACAACTATGCTACATCGCTAGCTGAATATGTAGTCTTCACCAATATGAAATGTGAAACCTTTTTTAACCTGTCCACAACAACCATGATGAAATCATGTTTTCTAGCTTTCTTAGGAAAACTTGTGATGAAGTCCATGGAAATGACCTCCCATTTCCATTCTGGAATCACAATCAGTTATATAAATCCACTTGGATGTTTACATTATGACTTAACCATTTGAGAATCTGAACATATGGCTGCAAACTCTGCCACATTCTTCCTTATATTCACCCAATAGTAGAATCTCTTCACTATAGTCAATGTATTCTGGTAGGCTGGGAGACCTGAATATGGTTTCACATGAAACTCTCTGAATTTCACATTCTTGAGCTTACTGTTGTCTAGCACATATATCATGTCTCTAAATATGACCAATCCATCTATATAAAGACAATAGTCCAAATTCTGTACACGTGTAGTTGTACCTGTACCACATGTACATGTACTTGTACCAACACTTGTACCTATACCTATACCAGCACTTGTACATGTACTTGTACCAACATCTATAACTGTACTTGTACTGCATGTACCTGTACCTCTGCCAACACATGTGCTTGTACCTATACCAACACTTTTACCTGTACCTGTACCTATACCAACACCTTCACATGTACTTGTACCAACAACTGTACCTATACCTGTACCAACACCTATTCCTGTACCTGTACTCCACTGCAACATGTGCACAATCTCCATATACCTATGATCTTGTTGACCTTCCTGCAAGATCCTATCATGTAAGTCTGTCCCATAGGAGTTGATTGCTACTAAATGATTTACCTGTACTCGCCTTCTAAGAGCATATGTGACCCTATTCTCCTTTCCCTTGATGTACATGATCTCGAATTTAAACTCGTTGATCATGCCCAACCATCTAACCTACTTGGAATTCAAATTTGGTTCATCAAATAAGTATCTCAACCCAATGTGATCCCTCATCAATACAAACTGCTTGCCAAGAAGATAGTGCATCGACATCTTTAGTGCAAGAATGTTCACTGCTAGCTCAAGATCATGTGTCAAGTAGTTCTACTCATGTTAATTTAGCTTCCATGAATCATTGCATACCACTTGTCAATCTTGCATAAGGACCCCATCAATTCCTCTCTTGGAAGAATCTGTACACAGTACAAACTCCTTTTCTGGATCTGCAATATTTAGAACTGGAGCATGTGTGAACAACTACTTAAGCTGCTCAAAACTAGCCTCACACTCCTTCATCCAATAAAACTACTTACTTTTCCTCTGTAATGATGTAATAGGATTAGCAATATGTGAGCAGTTCCCAATGAAACTTCTGTAGTAACCTTCCAATCCCATGAATGATATCACCTCATCTCCATTCTTAGGAGCTACCCACTCCATGATGGCCCTTATACTCTTTGGATCTACTAAATTTCCTTCCTTGGAGAGAACATGTCCCAAGTAGTGTACCTCAGTCTGGAAGAAACTAAATTTACTGAGCTTAGCATACAACTGATGCTCTCTCAACAACCTCAACACTACTACCAAATTCTCGACATGCTCTTCCTCATTTTTAGAATACACCAATATGTCATCAATGGAAACAATCACAAACTTGTATGAATAAGGATGCAACACATTGTTCATCAAAAACATAATGTAGTTGGGGAATTAGTTAAACCGAATGGAACTACAAAAAACTCATGGTTCCCATACCTAGTCCTGAATGTGGTCTTGTAGATGTCCTTCTCTTTGATGTTTGCCTTATGTTAACCCAATCTCAAGTCGATCTTAGAGAACATTGCTTCTCTCTTTAACTGATCAAATATTTCATCGATCCTCTGTAATGGGTACCTGTTCTTGATGGTCACTTTGTTCAGTGGTCTATAGTTAATGCATAGTCTAAGAGTGCAATCCTGATTCTTTAGGAACAAAACTTGTGCACCCCATGGCGATACACTTGGTATAATGTACCCCTTGTCCAAAATTTCTTCAACTGTAATTTTAACTCTACCAGCTCTGGTGTACTCATATTGTAAGGTGCTTTTGATGCTGGAGTTGCTCCTAGCACCAACTCAATAGAAAATAATTCCTGCTTGTGAGGTGGCAACTCTAAAATCTATGCTGGAAATACATCCTGAAACTGCTGCAAAACTAGATACTTGTTCAACACATCTGCATCCTCAACTTATTTACCTTTTTCACTAGATATATGAACTAAGAACATCACACATTCGTTCCTACAACTCTACTTGGCTTGCATGGATGTCACCATCCTAACTGATGTGGATTTATTCTTTCCTTGTAGGAATCTTGGTTCTCCATTGTCATCTATGGATTCAATATATTTATCATAGAAATCTACCTTGGTCCTATGAATATATAACCAATCCATACCCAATATCATACTATAACAACCCAATGGAAATATATTCAAGTGTGTTGTTGTAGGCATATCATTTAAATCGAATGCACATGCTCTTACCCAATGGTGAACTCTTTTCTTCGTACCGATGGACAACTGCACTAACTAAGATTATGCATGCATTTTTTTACTAAAACCACACTTATTCACCAATTCAGGAGTAACATAGCTATAATTATATCTAGGATCAATCAAAATGGAAATAAATTAATCTCAAAGCTTACTGTCCATATCAATGATAGAAGCCTGGTGATCTGCCTGCTTATTGTCCACTACTACATAAATGTGAGGAATGATCTGCTCAATATCCCCAACATTATGTGCATCTTTTGCATTGTATATATTTGGCATGCCTCCCTGATTCTATGGACAATCTCTCTTAAGATGCTCCTCACCGCATGTCCAACACTCCAAATATCCCATACCATTACCTCATGCTTCTTTTATGATCTATGTTTCTATTCTGGCCTATGTCCCTGTCCAACTACATTAAAATTATTTTTCGGTGCCACATTTTCTTTCTCATATGCATTCTGAAGCCTTGCTCTCTTAGGATTAAATTTCCATTTACCCTCGTATTTCCCTTTCCATCCTTGTTGAGACTCATTCTTGGGCTTTGATTGTTCATAGCAATGCTTCAATTTCCTAATGAATTCCTCAAGTGACCGATGCATGTCTTACTCAATCCGATCCCTAAATGTTATTGTAAAACCACTGAAAAATCGTTGAACTTTAGTTTTCTCATCCTCAAGATATGGTACATACCTTAGTAGCTCCAAGAAAAATTTTGTGTACTGCTCATCTATCATTGATCCATATTTAACTCATAAAATTCTTTGACCTTGTTGTCATAGTACCTCTTTGACAAATATTTCTTCCTGAAAAACCTCTTGAAATCATGCTAGCTCAAGTCATTTGTTTTGATGTGTTTGACCCGCTTCACATCTTCCCACCAGATGTTTTATTTACCTATAAAACTAAAGATAACAATCCTGGTCTTCATGTTATTAGAGTAATCATGCAACTCAAATAACTTCGTCAACCCAAGTATCCGAGATTCTGCCTCTTATGGTTTCTTCAAGTCCCCATTGAAAGTAGGTGGCTTTTATTTCTTAAATTCATCTGACATGTATCACCTATCACTCCTCCTATAAGGATGATACTGATTACGATCATGATGTCTATCTGAACCAGAACTAGAATGGTACCTGTATTCATCATCCCTCCTATCTAGAGTGTCCAAGAACTTGCCATATCTCATTATGTTTGCTCTATCTCACCTGTGTCTACAAAGATCACTACTTCCATATGCCCCATTAGTTCTATCCTCATGTCCATAAATGATCCGTAATGGCCCTTGTTTATGAAAATATTACAAGCTTTAAATAAGTATTGCATTCACCTTTTGTTATTTCTTTTATGCATGTATGATATTTTCATTGTCTGACTTACAACTCCTTATTTCTTCCTTTAGGATTCTTAATGTGTCTACCAAATTATAAGAGTTCCCACCATGTTGCTCATATGACTCACGGGGGGGAGTCATTGTAGTCTACCATCTTTCTATCCATGTTGATATTTCTCCTGTAAGGTATACTATGTCATCTAAACCAAATAACAATAAACCAATGTACCTTAGTGTAATTTCGGGAGGATAATTCCTACAAGATGAATTAATTATTGTAATACATGTATAGATATAATCATGAAAACATATAAACATATAATTTTTAGGCATATAAACATATCAATGTCATTATATTTTGAGTCTAGTCATCCATGCATGACCATACCAAATGTATGCAAATGCAAGCTTGACCACACACAAACCATTAGCAAGAACCATGCATGAGAATAAGAAACATGTAACCCAATGTGACCGACCAATGCATAATTAGCATATAACATTACACCCGAATCATACACAACCAATACACAAGCATGACCCAAACGTGACCTAGAATAACCAAGAAATGCATGTGCAACATGTAAACATATGTAAGCAAGAGTGAATGCACAATACATAAACAAGAAGAAAATACAATTAGTCACGCATTCATGACAACATGTTGACAACAACATCATCAAAATTTCCATGGTGACACCATTTCCACCATGGCCAACACACTTTATAAGCAACAACCACATACAACATATGTATACAAACACATAAGCAATCAACATAATGCATGATCAACACACTATCCATCCAGTCCGAGAGTTGAACCATGCTCTGATACCACTTTGTAACACCCTCTTCCCAAATATACCCAAGTAATCGACTGTTATGAAACCAGCTCCAAAAATATAAGAAAAGAGAGATCAACACCTTCAAAATAGCCACTTCAAGGGGGAAACCTCCAATACATTACATAAATGAACAATTCTTGGATGATACAAATGAAAAATCCTCCTCTCTATATATAGGAGTCCATGGGGCCACAATATAATCCTAGTGGGGCCACAATGTAATCCTAGCTGACCTAACAATAACAATGTAAAGGAACAATAATAACAATATGGGGGTTACAGAGGTACAAAAATAACAATAAGGGGGTTACACTAACAACAATAAGGGACTATACTAGTAATATAATGACCTAACATGCTCCTCTCCTTCAAAAAAATGTTGTCCTCAATGCTTGAGTAGCTCCGGGTGCTTCTGTATAAAATTCTCATCCTCTCATGTAGAATCTTCAGTGGGTAAGTTCTTCCATTTGATGAGATACTCAGAAATATATCGATTTCATAGTTGTCGAGTTCTTGTTTCTGTGACTGCTTCAGGTTCCAATATGGTTTTTCCTTCCTCATCAAGTTCTGGAAATATCATTTGAACTGGAATTTTGTCCCCTATAACCTTTTTTAATCATGAAACATGGAAAACTGGATGCACTCGCAAAGAAGCAGGAAGCTCCAATTTGTATGCCATAGTACCAATATTTTGCAACACCTTGTAAGGACCATAGTAATTTCTCGATAATTTATTATCCTTCTTAGCTTGCTTGAGGGACATTTATTTTTATGGTTGTAGCCTTAAAAATACCTAGTCTCCCACATCAAAACTTCTCTCACTGCAATGTTGATCTTCCTGTTGTTTCATTCGATTTTGTGCCAAATTTAGGTTATCATTTAAGAGTTGGAGAACTTCTTGTTGATGTTCGATGTGATCCTCCACTGCTTGAACCCTAGAATTTTCCCTTAAAGAATATGTGATGGACGGTGGATGATATCCATAAAGTTCCATAAATGGGGTCATTTTTGCTGCAGTATGGAAGGAAGTGTTATACCACCATTCAGCGAGAGGTAACCACTTGACCCATTTTTCTTGCTTATCAGATACAAAACAACGAATATATCCTTCCAAAAATTTATTCACTATCCTTGTTTGACCATCTGATTAAGGATGATAAGATGAGCTATGAGCTAGTTGAGTACCCAAACAAGAAAATAATTCTGTCCAAAAATTTCCTGTAAAAATGGGATCTCTGTCACTTACAATAATCTTCGGGTTTTCATGTAGCTTTTGAATTGTTTCCATAAATGCAGTAGCAACTATACTTGCTTTAAATGGATGAGATAATGCACAAAAGTGTGCATACTTGGTAATTCTATCAACTACCACCATGATGACACTCCTTCGTTCGGACTTATGTAAACCTGTGATAAAATCCATTGAAATTTCCTCCTAACATTGACTTGGAATAGATAAAGGTTGTAGAAGACTCGAGGTCTTAATTGTCTCAATTTTATTTTTCTGGAAAACCAAACATTCCACCACAAAATTTTGAATATCATATTTAAGGCCATCCCAAAATAATTCTTTCTTCACCTTGTGGTAAGTTTTTAAAAATCTTGAGTGTCCTCCTAAAGGAGAAGTGTGCAATTCCAAAAGAATATATTGTTTTAGTTGGGAATTCTTGTAGATATATAGGTGATTTTTTTACCATAAGGAATCATTTTTCCAACTAAATGTATCAGATGTACTAGGATCTTGTTGCAATTTTTGAATGAGTGTCCAAAATTCTTCGTCCTTCTTCCATTCATCCCTTGATTTGGTTATCCAATCTAGTTGGATAATAGAAATGGCACAAAGTAATGCTTCCACCTCTTCATCCTTTCTTGAGAGTGCATCTGAAACAACATTTAGCTTCCCCTTTTGTAGATGATTTCAAAGTCATAACCCAACATCTTTGTGACCAATTTTTTCTGCTCTTCCGAAGATAGTCTCTGTTCCAAAAAGTGTTTAAGAATATCATGATGATCTTTTACCTTAAAGTGTCTTCCCATTAGGTAAGGTCTCCATTTCTTTAGTGCATGTAGTATTGCAAACATTTCCTTCTCATAAATAGCCTTTTGTAAATACTTTCCTTTTATTGAACGACTTTAAAAAGAAATGGATCTTCCTTCTTGCATTAAAACAACACCAATTCCATTTCCTGAGGCATCAGATTCCACAATAAAGGTTTTTGTGAAGTCTGGCGTAGCTAAGACTAGTACTAGGCACATTACCTCTTTAAGATGTTCAAAGGCCTTAGTTGCTTCACGAGTCCATGAAAATGCATTTTTCTTCAATAACATTGTTAGACGTGCTGCTATTCTCCCATAATTCTTAACAAACTTGCGATAATACCCTATTAAACCAAGAAATCCACACAACTACTTTATGGTTGTGGGGACTTTCCATTCCTTAATGGCTTTAATTTTGTTACGGTCTACCTTAACACCCTCATGAGATACAATATGACCCAGATATTCCACCTCTTGTACTCCAAAGAAACATTTGGATGATTTTGCATATAAATGTTTCTCCTCCAATAGTTTGAGCACCTTGTCAACATGTCGAACATGATCCTTCCAAGACCTGCTATAGATTAGTATATCATCAAAAAATACTAGCACAAATTTTCTAAGGAAGGGTTTGAAAATGGAATTTATCAACCCTTGAAATGTAGAAGGTGCATTTTTAAGGCCAAAAGGCATGACCAAAAATTCATAATGACCCTCATGAGATTGAAATGTTGTTTTTAGAATATCTTCAGTCTTCATTCTAATTTGATGATATCATGAACAAAGATCCAACTTGGTAAAATAAATTTCTCCATGTAATTCATCCAATAAATGATCAATCGCAGGAATGGGACATTTATCTTTAATAGTGAGCTTATTGAGCTCCCTATAATCCAGACACATCCACCATGATCCATCCTTCTTGTGCACCAATACTACTGGAGCAGAGAAAGAACTTTGACTAGGTTGAATTATACCAACCTCTAACATTTCTGCAATCATATGTTCAATTTCACTCTTTTGGACATAAGGATATCTGTAAGGCTGAATGTTTGGAGGAACACTTCCTAGAATCAAATGAATAGCATGATCATGATCACGAATAGGTGGGAGTCCTTTGGGAGTATCAAACACCTTGGAATGATTTTCCAAGACCTTTTGGAGATCTAGAAAAATAGATGATTTTGATGTTGGAAATTCTAGTGAGCATAATTGTGCAATTACGCCTCGTTGTTCTTTATTCAAAAAATTTGTCATGATATTAGATCTTATTATCTTTCTTGGCCTCCCTATGATACCCCGTAATTCGATTTCCTTTTCTTTCGAAAACAATTTCAAGAAAATTTCTTGAAAATTAAAAGCTACCGTCCCTAAAGATTGTAACCATTGAACTCCTAGTAAAACATCAGCACCTCCCATTGGGATGGAAAGCATTGGACTATTCAATACACATTCCCCCATGGATAGCTTGATATTATGGAATTTTATAGAGAAATTTATATTTCCTCCATTTGTAACCATCACTTGACATTCTAGTGCTGGGTATAGGAAACAATTCAATTCCTTGGCTACCTTACAATGAATAAAATTATGGGTACTACCCGAATCAATCAACACTATTACCTTTTTCTTCTTGATATGTCCTTCTATATTGAGATTTTGAGGAGTGGTAATTCATGCCATTGCATTACATGATATGGTTGGACTCATTTATTCTTCTTCTAGGGTTGCTTCTTGGTGTATATCCTCTTCTTTTGAAGTTTCTTGTTCATTTTATTCCTCCTCTTCACAATCTTTGTAAAACAATTTCTTCTCATCACACTTATGACCTTTAGTGTATTTTCTATCACAACTGTAGCAAATCCATTTTGCTATTTTTTATTCCAATTGTTTTGGTGTCAACCTTGTAGGTTGTGAAATTATAGGAGTGGCAATACTTCCATCTTTATAGATGTGAGTGGTAGGATTCCTTGTCGCCATCATTTTACATTCAATTTTTCTTGCCAACCTGAATGCCTTCTCTAGTGAATCTGGTTCCCAAATGTGAAATTCATGTTGGATGTTATCCTTTAACGTCCCTATGAAGAAATCAATCATGTGTTCCTCTAGAATATCAGTTACCCTTATATTCAATTTTTGGAAGTCCTCAATGTGCTTCGCCACTGAACCCTTTTGTTTGAGATTTATCAATTGGCTAAAGAAGGTGTTGCTCTTCATATCCTCATAATGGGCTATCATTTCCTCCGTAAAAATTGACCAAGTTACAATTTTTTTACTGGAGCAAAGCCATCGATACCATAAAAATGTATTTTTTTGTAAATGTAAAGTTTTAATGTGTACCTTTTGTGTGTTTTGCACGTTATTGAGATCAAAATAATGCTCCATTTGTAGTATCCATGTTACAGGATTCTTGCCATCAAACTTCCTCATATCCATATTTGGAATATGGTGGTTCTTTAATTCAACATTAGAGTTTATGAAATCATGATTAACATTTTTTTTTTTCTCATCATGAGTTTCCTTTACTATCTTTTCACCATTAGGAATCATTTCTTGTATCAAATTTGACAAACCTTCCTTCAAACCTTCCATGTCTTCCTTCAAACCTTCCATTTTTTCTTCCATACCATCCATTTTTTCTTCCATACCATTCTTCAAACTATCCATCATAGCTTCCATGCCTTTATTCAAACCATCTATCTTAGCTTCCATGCTTTTCTTCAAAACATCCATTTCATTTTTTGTTGCTCTTTGCGAGAGCAAATTTTGGTGCACTTGCTCTTGTAATTTTGATAGATCATGTTGCAATTCTTTATCTTCATGAGTCATAGTAGAGTAATCTGAGGGCTTAATGGGTGTGGAATTCTTTTTAGGAGGAATTTTAGAACCCAATACTGATATCTGTGCTCAATAGGCCTTTGGAATCATTTAAAACTGATTTTTCAAACAAGACTTATGCAATTTGAAAAAAAAATGCACACCTTTTTCTTGATTTGAGGAGCTCGATATTGAAATTGAATTATCTCTATGATTTCGGATCTTAAATATCTAAAATTCATCCATAAAGTAGCCCTATGAATCTTCTTTCAAATGCCATAGGTCTGAACTGATTTGGACTCTTGAAGAAACATTTATGCCCAATCTCCTATGATGACCTAATTATGGACTAGTTCAGTAGAGAGAACTTGTATGACTTGCCACATGTCACTGTTTCCTCCTTTGACTTTGAAATTTATATAAAAAAACCTAAATTTTGTGTTCTTGTGGCCACTTTTTATAGAATCCCAATCCAATGCTCAGAGAGAGAGTTATGATGTTTTTCCCACGGTCACCTCTTTGAGATGAAATTTAGGAGCGTGAAACAATCCTAAGTTCCACAAATCATATCTCCCAAAATGTTGTGAAACAAGATCTGAAATTTTTACAGGAGGTTCCTCAGGCTTTCCACTGCACTTTGTGAAAATTTCATATTTTGAGCCCTCTTAGAAAAAACGTTATAGCGAAAATTCCGCGATGACCTGTTTAGGTTAAATTCAAGAGCCTGCAAAAAGCCCTAGCTTCCATAGATCATATATCTGAAAATATTGTGAAACAAGCTCTGAAATATTGTGACGATGTTCCTCAGGATTTCAGCTTCACACTCTAAAACTTGCAGCTTCTTAACCTTCGTAGAAAAACTGTTATAGTGAACATGCCACGATGACCTGTTTGGAGCAGTGAAGCCCTAGAATCCAAAGCTCTGATACCAAATGTTAGGAAACCAACTCCAAAAGTAGAAGAAAAGAGAGATCAATGCCTTAGAAATAGCCACTTCAACGGGGAAACCTCCAATACATTGCATAAATGAAAAATTCTTCAATGATACAAATGATAAAACCTCCTCTCTCTATATATAGGAGTCCATGGGGCCACATTATAATCCTAGTGGGGCTACAATGTAATCCTAGCCAACCTAAAAATAACAATGTAAATGCCAATAATAACAATATGGGGGTTACAGGGGTACAAAAATAACAATAAGGGGGTTACACTAACAACAACAAGGGACTATACTAGTAATATAAGGACCTAACACCGACCAACCAGGGTAAACATATGATGATAGGCTACCAATAAGATATTAAACCTCCTAGATGACCTTATGTAAATGGAACCTATGAAAACATGACAAACACCTCTTACACAACATCCACAACACCTCCAAGAGGTAAACCACCCTCCCAGACCCTTGAAACTTGAAGGGGGACTAAATTTTAACCCTCTTGAGCCTTAGCTGTAGGCATATAAGGGCAAGGGAAAAACTATAGACCCTTATTTGTGGGCTAGCCTTGGAAAGGTAGTGGCGAGGGCCCCAAACAATTAATTTTGTGCCTATAACTATGAGATTTGTTCCACATTTTTAGTCCTTGAGCCCAGGTAACTTCCTAGAACTTCATGTAACTTCAGGAGAGGATAAATAACATTAAAACAAATACATGGAAGAAATCACAGCATTAGAAAATCATCTAAATCCACCTAGTCATGACAGGAATTTCATCAAACATGTCAAAGACATTACATCTATAGGTGTAAACAATAGAATTAAACATGGGGGTATAATAATTCTTTGAGAATCACTAAGAATAATTTCTCCCTTACACCATAAGGTGCAATACAATGTATTTGACCATAGATACATTATATATTCACTTAGAGGAAAAAAATAGATAAAGCCATACATCATCACTGATAAAATACAAGCTCTTAACCAGCATAATAGAAACAAAAATACCATGGATATAACATCAATAAAATCCACAAAATAATTAGTACATTTGCATACGAAATATCAAAGGAATGAGATCTTCAATTTTGAATGTAAAAACCAACTGGAGATGGGACTTCCACATTCCACCCGACCATATATTGGCTGAGCCAAATCTCTCTTCATCCAATCACCCCTGTGCCATATTCCAAGCATGAATGTGGGATTCAAAATGAAAGAAAAACCAGGGAATCTTGAGGCTAAACCACCTCACCCTAATAAATCATAAACTAGGCTTTACCATGATCTACACCCGATCACTAGACCAACATAAGCATGGATATCACTTGATTCTCTCTTTCTAAACCATGAGGAATTTTCCTGATTCCTAGTCTCTTAGGCTTTATCAAAACCCAAAGTCTAAATCAAGGGTCAGTAGGCCCTAAACCAAGACATACTCTCTAGGCTGTTGGGTATGCGTTATATTCTTTGCACGAATAGTTACGCATGGGGGGGTCATAGGGGGGGCGAAAGCCCCCTTGTTTGGGATATGGGGAAGCACTCCGAGAAAAAAAAATTGGTCCTTATTTTTCGGTGGGTGGACCCGCCCATGGTTTTTTGCATGGGTTTGCACATGGTTTAGGGGCATGATGGTTTTCGACCCCTGGTATTTTGTAGATCATGTCAAGGGAACTACGGTTATGTTCTAATCCAGGGTTAATGGAATGGGGTTTATGTATGCTTCGACATGTATATATATGTGTTGTAACACTAAAAGGAATATAATTAAAAATCAGGCTGGTCGTCCCGATTTGGGATCCAAGGGAAAATCTCTGTGTATATCTATTTTATGTTTTATGCTCTCGCTATTGTTTATTTTATTTTTTTAAGATTCATTTACAGATA
Organism: Pinus albicaulis; assembly: GCA_034641835.2. Lineage (NCBI taxonomy): Eukaryota > Viridiplantae > Streptophyta > Pinopsida > Pinales > Pinaceae > Pinus > Pinus albicaulis. The sequence continues at coordinate 816,860,361 of CM076573.1, read as the reverse complement.
ATTTTTGTATAGGGTTAAAACCTACATTTGTTATCAGATTTGTTTCAGCTTCAAGGGGACGCCTTTGCTACTAAGGGGTTTTTTTATCGGGCTTGAGGTAGACCCTGTTGAGTGGGAGATCTACGGGATCGATTCTTACGGTGAAAGAAGATGGCGAACGACAGGAAGATAGAGATCGAGAAACTTAATGGTCAGATTTTTGAGTTGTGGAAGCTCAAAATGGAGGATCTGCTGGTGGATAAAGACGAGTGGATCATGGTAGATCCAGGTATTAAACCAATGACAATGTCAGATGAAGATTGGAAGAAGAGGGATCGGAAGGCGAAGAGAAAAATACAGTTGTGTGTCTCAGATTCGGTATTGTTGAATGTATCCGATGTAGGTTTTAACCCTGAAAATAAATTATCTACACACGAATATTATAACAGAAAATAAACAATAGCAAGAGCATAAAACATAAAACAGATAAACACAGAGATTTTCCGTTGGATCCCAAATCGGGACGACCAGTTTGATTTTTCATTATATTCCTTTTAGTGTCACAACACATATATATACATGCTGAAGCATACATAAACCCCAATCCATTAACCCTCGATTAGAAATAATCGTAGTTCCCTTTACGAGATCTACAAAAATACCAGGGGCCAAAAACCATCGTACCCAAAAACCATGTGCAAAATCATGCACAAAACCATGGGCGCAAACTACCCACCAGAAATTAGGGACCAAAAAATTTCACCGAGGCGTTGCCCCAAACCCCAACAGGGGGGGAAAATGCCCCCCCTATGACCCCCCCATTGCGCCCAACACAAATGGGGGGCTATCGCCCCCCCTCTTACCCCCTTGTGCGTGCTTAGTCATGGAAAGAATATAACACATACCCAACATTCTCCCACTTGTTCTTTTCTTTCCGCAGGGGGCCACAAGAGAGCTTAGTCATTGGCCCAATTCTTCAACACCCATTTTTTCTCTACACCAAGATAACTTTTGAGTGCTCACATACTTCGTCAATGCATCTGCAACATTCTTCAAAGTGTCCACCTTTAACAGCAACACCCTTTTAGCCTCAACCATATCTCTAACAAAGTGACATTGAACATCAATGTGCTTTGTCTTTGAATGATAAGCAGGGTTCTTAGCCAAGAAAATTTCACTTTGACTATCAAATTCTATCCTTATAGCTTGCTGTACCAACCCCATACTTGAACACAATATTTGCAACCAAACTGATTCCTTGCTTGCATGAGTGGCTGCTATGTATTCTGCCTCTATAGTTGAAAGAGCCACTACAGGCTGTCTTTTACTTATCCAACTGATTGCGCCTCCAAATAGGCTAACACACATACCAACTTGTAGATCTTCTTTGGTCCAGATCTCCAACCCATTCTGCATCAACAAAGCCATGAATGTCCAACATTCTTTCTAATCCTGGTCTTCCCTGGTAGCATAAGCCATAATCACTAGTGCCACGTAAATATCTGAAAACCTACTTCACTGCTGTCCAATGCTCCTTCCTTGGGTTTGACATAAACCTACTGAATACTCCCACTACATGTGCAATTTCTGGTCTAGTACATACCATTGCATACATCAGGCTACCCACTGCACTTGCATATGGAACACGGGACATATCCTCCTCTTATTCTTGTGTCTTGGGACACTGTTCAGCAGATAGCTTTACACCTACAGGAATAGGAACATTCACTGGTTTACTATCCTGCATATTGAACCTCTGCAATATAGTCTCGACATACTTCTTTTGGTTTAACCAGAGCTTCCTCTTTGCCTGATCTCTCTTAATTTCCATGCCCAAAATATAGTTTCCAGCACCAAGATCCTTCATGTCGAATTTGGAGAACAGTTGGGTCTTCAAATATTGGTTAATTTCTTTGTCATTTCCAATCAACAACATATCATCCACATACAAGACCAAATAAATAACATGGTCACCAATTAATTTAAAATAAACACAGTGATCCTCCTTGCTTCTGGTGAAGCCAAGTCCCCATATATAGGTATCAAATTTCTGATACCACATCCTTGGTGACTGCTTTAACCCATACAGAGACTTCTTCAACCTGCATACTAGTTCTTTCTTACCCTTCACCATAAAGCCTTCAGGTTGCTTCATGTAGATCTCCTCTTCTAGATCCCCGTGAAGAAATGCTGTCTTCACATCCATCTGTTCTATCTCAAAATCAAATGCAACAGCAACAGATAGAAGTAATCTAATAGAAGTAACCTTGGCAACAAGAGAAAAAATATCACCAAAATCAATTCCTGGCACCTGGGAATAACCTTTTGCTACCAACCGAGCTTTGTATTTCTCCACCTTTCCTTCTACATTCATCTTCTTTTTAAACATCCATTTTCTCCTGATGGGATTCCTTCCAGCTGACAACTCCACCAGATCCCATGCCTCATTTTTGTGCAAGGATGCCATTTCATCAACCATGGCCTCCTTCCAGAGTTTTCCATCCTCTGAATCTAATGCCTTCCTAACAGTTCTGGGATCATCATCAGTTATAGTTAAGGAAAAATTTTAATAGAAAGAAGATGGAATATACCTTTATGGTTGTCTTCTTTCCCGAGCTGATCTTCTCAAAGCTGGAGTTTGTGGATCTTCCTCTTATAAGTCTTCTTCTGTTGTAGAGTATGACTCATCCTCCTTTAGCTCAAACTCTATCTTCTCAGGTTCCTTTGGTATGACTTCATGTTTAACAACATCTTTCACCTCTCTAAACACCACATCTCGGTTGTACACAACCTTCCTTATTTCTAGGTTCCAAAGCTTGTAACCCTTTAAACCATCCTTATACCCAATAAAGATGCACCTTTCAGATTTATTATCCAACTTGGTCCTTTTCTCCTTTGGACCATGTACATATGCATCACATCCAAATACCCATAGATGTGAAAGAGAGGGTTTCTTACCAGTCCATACCTCATGTGGAGTCTTATCCTCCAACGCTGATGAAGGTGATATGTTAACTAAGTAACATGCAGTCTCCACTGCCTCTGGTCATAATTCTTGTCCTAACCCGGTACCATTGAGCATGCTTCTTTCCTCTTCCATCAATGTTCTGTTCATTCTTTCAGCAACTCCATTTTGTTGAGGTGTGTATGGAGTGGTCTTCTGCTGTGCTATACCACACTTCTTACAGAACTCTTCAAATTCCTTCTTACATAACTCCCCACCATTATCTGTCCTCAGCGCCGTTATCTTCTTCTCTGTTTGGTTTTCCACTAGAGCCTTAAATTCTTTAAATTTGTCAAAGACTTCAGATTTATTCCTCAAGAAATATATCCATGTATTCCTTGAGAATTCATCTATGAATTAAACATAGTACACAGACTTTCCCAGTGAAGGAAAGTACACAGGTCCAAACACATCACTGTGCACAAGTTCTAATATCTTGTTCACCCTCTTAGCACCAGAAGGAAAACTCACCCGATTCTGCTTCCCATATACACAATGTTCACAGAAATTGAAATCCAGAGAGTAATTAGACATACCTTCTACCATACCATTTCTATGCAGTATCTGAAAGCCCTTCTCTCCAATATGTCCAAGCCTTTGATGCCATAGCATGGTCTTTTCTCCAGAGATAGCTAGGCTTTACACTCCAGTTTCAGGAACCATAGAACTGTTACACCCATCAAGAATAGTGCTACCTTGTAGCTTGTAGAGAGTTCCAATCCAAACTCCCCGCATTAATACCAGTGCTCCCCGATCCATCTTGCAGGCATCTTTCTCGAACACTATTTTTACACCTGCATCATCCATCTTGCTTATAGAAATTAGATTTCTGGCCAATGCAGGAATATGCAGAACACCAGGAAGTGTACTAATCCTTCCACCTTGTAGCTTCAGCTTGACCTTTCCACATTCGATGATTCTGGCCTTCCTATCATCCCCTAGGAAGACATCACCACCATCATATTTATCATACTCGCAGAACCAATCCTGAATGGGAGTGAAGTGAAAGGATGCACCTGAGTGAATCAACCATGACTCATGATCTACATGTGTATTTGAAGAAGAACCAAATACACATCTCCTCCTTCATCCGAGGTTGTTTTTGCCTCTATAAAAGGAGCATCATCAGATCCCTTTTCTTTCCTAGGAGCTTTAGATCTGCAGTCCTTTCTGTAGTGCCCTTCCTTTCCGCATTTCCTGCACACCTTTACAAAATTTCCATGATATTTAGATCTCCCACTCAAAACCTTATTATTGTTTCTGTTTTGGGACCTTCCTTGTACAAATAAGGCATCTCCATTCTGACCCTCCATATTTCTCCGTCTCATTTCCTCCGACAGCAAGTCTGAGACAATGTCATCAAAATTCAAGGTAGTTGTATTGCTACCTATTACAATAACCAGACTGTCCGACGAGTCTGGTAGAGAACACAAAAAACTGATGCACTTATCTTCATCTAATATTTTAATATCAATAGATGACAACTGACTTACCACAGTATTGAAGGCGTTCAGATGCTTTGTCACCGAGTCCCCATCCTTCATCCTCAGGTTATACAGCTTTTTCCTCATGAACAATTTATTCACCAGAGACTTAGATTGGTACAAATTCCCTAGCTTGTCCCACAAGGTCTTCGCCGTAGCTTCCCAAGATACATTTAACAATACTGAATCTAAGACACACAGTCGTATTGTGCTCTTTTCCTTCTGATCTAGCTTCTTCTAGTCTTCATCTGACATTATTGTTGGTTTAGTACCTGGATCTACCGTGATCCACTGATCTTTATCCACTAGCAGATCCTCCATCTTGAGCTTCCACAACTCAAAACTCTGACCATTAAATTTCTCGATCTCTATCTTCCCGTTGCTCGCCATCTTCTTTCACCGCAAGAATCGATCCTGCAAATCTCCCACTGAACAGGGTCTACCTTAGGCCCGAGCAAAAAACCTCAACAGCAAAGGCATCCCCTTGAAGCCGAAGAAACTCTGATACCAAATGTAGGTTTTAACCATGAACAAGAAATTATCTACACATGAATCTTCTAACAGAAAATAAACAATAGCGAGAGCATAAAACATAAAATAGATAAACATAGAGATTTTCCCCTAGATACAAAATCAGGACGACCAACTTGATTTTTCATTAGATTCATTTTAGTGTTACAACACATATATATACATGTCGAAGCATACATAAACCCCAATCCATTAACCCTGGATTAGAACATAACTGTAGTTCACTTGACCGGATCTACAAAAATACCAGGGGCCGAAAACCATCGTACCCCAAAACCATGTGCAAAATCATGCACAAAACCATGGGCGCGGACTACCCACCGGAAATTAAGGACAAAAAAATTTCCCCGGGGTACTGCCCTGGACACCGCTGTGGCGGCGCCCTCTTATCCCCCCACGCGTGCTTAGTTTTGGAAAGAATATAACACATACCCAACATCTGAGGAAGCTATGACAAAGAATTTGTGAGACAAACTTGGGACTTTGTACCAATCTAAGTCTCTGGTGAATAAACTTTTCCTGCAGAAAAAGCTATATAACCTGATGATGAAGGATGGAGACTCGGTGACAGAGAATATGAATGCCTTCAATACTGTGGTAAGTCAACTTTCATCTCTTGATATTAAAATCCCAGATGAAGATAAGTGCATTAGCTTGTTGTGTTCTCTGCGAGACTCGTGGGACAGTCTGGTTATTGCAATAGGTAGCAATACAACTAGAATTTTGATGACATTGTCTCAGCCTTGCTGTTAAAGGAAATGAGACGGAGAAATATGGAGGGTCAGAATGGAGATGCCTTATCTGTATGAGGAAGGTCCCAAAACAGAAACAAGAGTAAGGTTTCAAGTAGGAAATCTAAACCTAGAGGGAGATATAAATCTCCTGTAAAGTTTGTAAAGGTGTGCTGGAAATGCAGAAAGGAAGGGCGCTACAAAAAGGACTGCAAATATAAAGTTCCTGAGAAAGGAAAGGGATCTGATGATGCTCCTTCTGTAGAGGGAAAAACTACCTCGGATGAAGTTGGGGATGTGTATTTGTCTTCTTCTTCAAATACACATGTAGATCATGAGTCATGGTTGATTGACTCGGGTGCATCCTTTCACTTCACTCCTCATAGGGAGTGGTTCTGCGAGTATGAGAAATATGATGGTGGCGATATCTTCTTAGGTGATGATAGGAAGTCTAGAATCGTGAATGTGGAAAAGTCAAGCTAAAGTTGCAAGGTGGAAGGATTAGAACACTTCCTAGTGTTCTTCACATTCCTGCATTGGCTAGAAATTTGATTTCTGTAAGCAAGATGGATGATGCAGGTGTAAAAACAATGTTCAAGAAAGATGCCTGTAATATGGTTCAGGGAGCACTGGTATTAATGTGGGGAGTTCAGATTGGAACTCTGTACAAGCTTCACGGAAACACTATCATTGATGGGTGCAATAGTTATGTGGTTCCCGAAAGTGGATCGGAAAGCCTAGCGGTCTTTGGAGAAAAGACCATGCAATGGCATTAAAGGCTTGGACATATTGGAGAGAAGGACCTTCGGATACTGCATGGAAATGGTATGGTATAAGTTATGTCTAATAGGTCTCTACATTTCGATTTCTGTGAAAATTGTGTATATGGGAACCAAAATCGGGTGAGTTTTCCTTTTGGTGCTAAGAGGGAAAACAAGATATTAGAGCTTGTGCACAATGATGTGTTTGGACCTGTGTCGGTTCCATCACTAGGTAAGTCTGTGTACTATGTTTCATTCATAGATGAATTCTCAAGGAATACATGGATATATTTCTTAATGAGGAAATCCGAAGTCTTTGACATATTTAAAGAATTTAAGGCTCTAGTGGAAAATGAGACAGAGAAGAAGATAAAGGTGATTAGGACAAATAATGGTGGGGAGTTCTGCAAGAAGGAATTTGAAGAGTTCTATAAGAAGTGTGGTATAGGATGGAAAAAGACTACTCCATACACACCTCAGCAAAATGGAGTTGAAAAAAGAATGAATATAATGCTGATGGAAAAGGAAAGAAGCATGGTCAGTGGTACTGGGTTAGGATAAGAATTCTTGGCAGAGGCAGTGGAGACTGCATGTTACTTGGTTAACATATCACCTTCATCAACATTGGAGGATAAGACTCCACATGAGGTATGGATTGGTAAGAAACCCTCTCTTTCACATCTGAGGGTATTTGAATGTGATGCATATTTACATGTTCCAAAGGAGAAAAGGATCAAGTTGGATAATAAATCTGAAAGGTGCATCTTTATTGGGTATAAGGATGGTTCAAAGGGTTACAAGCTTTGGAACCCAGAAACAAGGAAGGTTGTGTACAAACGAGATGTGGTTTTTAGAGAGGTGAAAGATGTTGTTAAACATGAAGTCCTACCAAAGGAACCTGAAAATATAGAGTTTGAGCTAAAGGAGGATGAATCAAACTCTACAATAGAAGAAGACTCAGAAGAGGAAGAGCCACAAACTCCAGCTGTGAGAAGATCAATTCAGGAAAGAAGACAACTAGAAAGGTATAGTCCATCTACTTTCTATTCAAATTTTTCTTTAACTATAACTGATGAAGGTCCCAGAACTGTGAAGGAGGCAGTAGATTCAGAGGATGGAAAAATCTAGAAGTAGGCCATGGTTGACGAAATGACATCCTTGCATAAAAATGAGGCATGTAATCTGGTGGATTTTCCGGCTAGAAGGAAGCCCATTGGGAGAAAATGGGTGTTTAAGAAGAAGATGAATGTAGAAGGAAAGGTGGAGAAATACAAAGCTCGGTTGGTAACAAAAGGTTATTCCCAGGTGTCAGGAATTGATTTTGGTGATATTTTTTCTCCTGTTTCCAAAGTTACTTTTAGTAGATTACTTTTATCTATTGTTGCTGCATTTGATTTTGGGGTAGAACAGATGGATGTGAAGACAACATTTCTTCATGAGGATCTGGAAGAGCAGATCTAAATGAAACAACCTGAAGGATTTATGGTGAAGGGGAATAAAGAACTGGTATGCAGGTTAAAGAATTCCCTGTATGGGGTAAAATTGTCACCAAGGATGTGGTATTAGAAATTTGATACCTATATACGGGGACTTGGCTTCACCAGAAGCAAGGAGGATCACTGTTTTTATTTCAAATTAATTGATGGCCGTGTTATTTATTTGGTCTTGTATGTGGATGAAATTTTGTTGATTGGAAATGACAAAGAAATTATCCAGGATTTGAAGACCCAACTATTCTCCAAATTCGACATGAAGGATCTTGGTGCTGCAAACTATATTTTGGGCATGGAAATTAAGAGAGATCAGGAAAAGAGGAAGCAATGGTTAAACCAGAGGAATTATGTCGAGACTATATTACAAAGGTTCAATATGAAAGATAGTAAACCAGTGAATGTTCCGATTACTGTAGGTACAAACTTGTCTGCTGAACAGTGTCCCAAGTCACAAGAAGAAGAGGAGGATATGTCCTGTGTTCCATATGCAAGTACAGTGGGTAGCCTGATGTATGCAATGGTCTGTACTAGACCAGACATTGCACATGCAGTGGGAGTATTGAGCAGGTTTATGTCAAACGCAACGAAGGAGCATTGGACAACAATGAAGCGGGTTTTTAGATATTTGTGTGGCACTAGTGATTATGGCTTCTGTTACCAAGGAAGACCAGGATTGGAAAGAGTGTTGGACATTCGTGGTTTTGTTGATGCAGACTGGGCTGGAGATCTAGACCAAAGAATATCTACAAGTGGGTATGTGTTTAGCCTATTTGGGGGTGCAGTCAGTTGGATGAGTAAAAGACAGATTGTAGTGGCTCTTTTAATTATAGAGGCAGAATACATAGCAGCCACTCATGGAAGAAAAGAAGCAGTTTGGTTGTAGATATTGTGTTCAAGCATGGGGTTGGTGCAGCAAGATATAAGGATAGACTGTGATAGCCAAAGTGAAATTTTCTTGGCTAAGAACCGTGCTTATCATTCAAAGACAAAGCACATTGATGTTCAATATCACTTTGTGAGAGATATGGTTGAGGCTAAAAGGGTGTTGCTGGTTAAGGTGGACACTTTGAAGAATGTTGCAGATGCATTGAAGAAGTCTGTGAGCACTCATAAGTTCTCTTGGTGTAGAGAAAAAATGGGTGTTGAAAAGCTAGGCTAATGACTCAGCTCTCCTGTGGCCCCTTGTGGAAAGAAAACAATGAGTGGGAGAATGTTGGGTATGTGTTATATTATTTCCATGACTAGTCACGCGCAGGGGGGTGGGGGTGATGGCCCCCCATGTACGTTGCACCAGGAATAGTAGGGGGGTCACAGGGAAAAAGTTTTTGGTCCTTATTTTTCCTTGGGCAGACCCACCCATGGTTTTGTTCATGGGTTTGCACATGGTTTTGGGGCATGAAGGTTTTTGGCCCCTGGTATTTTGTAGAACCGGTCAAGGAAACTACAATTATGTTCTAATCTAGGGTTAATGGATTGGGGTTTATGTATGCGTCAACATGTACATATATGTGTTGTAACACTAAAAGGAATATAATGAAAAATCAAGTTGGTCGTCCCGATTTGGGATCTAGGGGAAAATATCTGTGTATATCTGTTTTATGTTTTATGCTCTCGCTATTGTTTATTTTCTGTTTTTAAGATTCGTTTGCAGATAATTTCTGTATAGGGTTAAAACCTACACAAGCTTTACCAAAATCCCAAACCTAGTATTTAGAGGCGTAAAATGGAGAGTAAACAACTACCTCTTAGGCTATATCACAATCCAAACCTAGATTAGTAGGCCCTAACCGAGGAAATAAGAGAACCAATTCTATAATCATTCAAAGATCCACCTCACTAAACTTTGAATCAATCTGGTAGTCCATCTAAACCAAAACATGATAACACCACAACATCATGGCTATACAGAAAAGGAAACACTAGGATGAATACACTGTAACACCTAAAAAATCCCATGCCAAAGAAGCAAAGAACCACATGCAATACAATGCATGTAAAATATGACAAGGAAATCATACATGCAAATCAATACCTACAAAGAATCTTGTTGTAGTTTCTTGATTACTGCTGCTCCTTACTTGCTTCAATGCCAAAATGCTCCAAAAAATCTAAGTGTCCAAGAGAGAGAGAGAGAGAGAGAGAGAGAGAGAGAGAGAGAGAGAGAGAGAGAGAGAGAGAGAGAGAGAGAGAGAGAGAATAATGAGAGATCTCCAAAAAATGCACTTCAATAAAGGTACCAACTGATCCTCATAAGCCTTTTTATGGAAGAGAGCTCTATTTTCTTCATTTTCCATTATTCTCCTTCAATTTCCTCCTCACATGCAACCTATGAAATTTCATCTCCCTTTTATCCTAATTTCCATTATTTTAAAAAATAAATGTGCCAAAAATGCCATTTTTCCTTTCCAAATACCTTTCCTTTGCCTTTGCCAATTTCCTTAGACATATAGACCAAATTAACACCCCATAGGATGTTTTGCCCAACATTTAGCTTGGAATAAGTGTCCCATCAACCGTGGTTACTATGTTTAGCTTTTATTACATGGAATTTTCACTACGGCTCTTATAGATAGCTTAGCAACATATTTCATTTTAAATTATGAAAAGTTATTTGTTATATGTTAAGATGAAAAATTGGTGTAGAAGTTCACTGACTATAAAAAATAGCATTAATTTATTTTGATATGATATATATATATTCAATAAATCAAAATTAAAATAAATTAATATTAATATTATTAATATTTCATTTATTTTTATGTACCTGTTATCTATCAATAGGTGGTCCCAATGGGGGTTATCAATATGAGAAGTAGGGTTTATGTTTTTCTATACGAATAGATAGGTGTATTTTAGAGGTGCTTCTTATGGTTCCATATCAAATGAAAAAGGTTATGGTCTTGGTCCTAGAAAAAGGAAGGCGACTATTGTGGAAGATGAGAGGCAATAGGGTACAAGTGATGTTATCAGGTACAAGTGATGTTATCTAGTAGGGTACTTTTAGTTTGGTTGTTCTTCACAATTAATATTTCAGCCCTTGAATTATGTAATACATGTTCTTCATGTCATTTTTACTTTAGCCCTTAAAATATAATAAATTTAAGACATGTTTTTCATTTTGGTTTCAAAAGAGAAATTTTGAATTTCAGAAGGTTAAATTTATGGCTCCAAATGACAAGTCATCCCTCCAAAAGATGAAGCCAAAAATGGCAAAGAGAAATACCCATTTAGGCTCTTGGAATGCCTATATATAGGTCATTCTCTCTCCTCAAACAAAGTAAGAATTTTAGATTACTTTTGAGGCTCAGTTTAGATCATTCGAGGCACATTTTGGATCACATCTGTGGCACATTTCTTATCCCTCTTATTTTGTTTATGTGAATTTAATTATCTTTGGAAGATCGAGCTCCTACACAAACTTTTTCCCTGTGGTAGACCAAGTTCATGAGAAGACCTAATTTCTGAGGCAAAATCCCTAATTCCTGAGGCAAAAGGCCTAATTCCTAAGGAAGAGAGAATCAGATGAATTTTGAGGCCGATAAATTGTCAAATTATGAGTAGACCAGACATAATTGTTTGAGGAAAATATTGAATTATCTAAGAGGGAGGTTTTGCTAGGTGTTGTCAGGTCTATGCTACTAGTTAGTATGAATTTATGTTTGACATGATGTATCTTTGTTGAACTTACTCATTTATCTAAGAAAAGGGTTAATGGGTTTTTCCGCTATGTGGGGTTTCCCAGGGTAAATTATTGTGTCTCTTATTTAGCTTTCTCTTTATAATCCTACTAGAATTTAGAATTTTGTTTATATTATTGAGATATTCTGTGTAATTTATTTATGGTGAATATGGATGAGATTAAATATTAACTTAAGATATCATAAGAAGTAATTATTGGTTTAGAATATCCTATGAAAAATCAACAAGGTTTTAGAGCTATGGTTGAAGAGAATCCTTGAAGTTGTAAGGAAAAAGAGAAGCCAAGTTAGGGTTCTATTCAGGTTGATTTTAGGAAAATATGACACCAAAATACTATGTAATATTTGCCTCAAAAAAGGTATGTAGAGACTATGAAAATACCTCAGTTTAACCTTAGCTAAGTCAAAAAGCCCCAATGGGTTGAGAAGGGATCCGCACATGTTTCAAAGGATTGATATGTCCTCATAGCTTGTTGCCATGGGTCAAAAAATCTCAGGAACCTCATACAATAGAAAAGAGAACTATGAAATACCTGTAGAAAGGCCAACACATTATCCCTTGTGCATTTGTTTACTTAGTTCTCTTTCAAATCATGTTCTGGTTGAGGAAGGATAGAAGATACTCCATCAAGGCACATTTAAATGTCATATTTGATGAATATAATATAGTATCTAGCTTTATTATGGTAGTGTGCGATTTTATCATGTGATGATGGAATGATGATCGAGGAGGAAACAATAAACAAGTGGTATTCTTATTTTTCTTTGTTCTGAATACTATATCAAATATTATGCATTGTGTGCATATTAGATCAATAGGTGTGAAGAATTATCTCTGATATGTGGAGAAATAAAATTGAAAGACGAGGAATATCAGAAGGAGTCCTAAATTCCTAAGTCCATGTCAAAACCAACTAAGGCGTATTTCAATAAATATACTATACTTGCATTGAAAGGTATGTATCATCACTCACAATGGTTCACATTGAGATCATAGGTTTTACTTTAACAACAGTCTTGTAAACCTCATTTAGAGGAAATAATCACCAAATAGCTTTGTCAATAAATATGCTTGGTGGGAAAGACTTGCTTCAATATTTTTTTCATATGAAACTAAATAGGAATGTGATCCACTCTTTAGTTAGATCATATGAAAGTATTAAAGGTCTAATTTGTTATCATCCTTGAATAATCCATTAAGGTAAGTTATGGAACTATAAGACAAATGTTATTAGATAAAATTTAGCAAGAAATTAATCATGATATTTCAAAAGGAAATTCAAATTGTTGCTCAAAGAAAAACATAGCATGATAAGGAAAATATGTGATCCATAGACAATACTGAATGTTCAATTATAATGAACCTGTGTTTTTCCTTATAGTTCTTTCACTGTGATCAGAGGTAGAATATTGAAACTACAAGCTCTTAAATTATTAAAACTATGTGTTGTCGTTAACCTTGCACTCTTAATAAAAGGCCCTATAAGATGAATTACATTTGTTGCTAATATTGATTGTTGATACTAAGTTTATTTGGGTACTAAAGGAAGAAACCTATCTCATTCAATCCTAAAAGTAAAAATTCAAAATAAAAAGGATAACTATCACTTAAATAAAGCACGCAATGATAGAGCAAGAGAAAATTACAATGAAGAATAGGTCGAGTCCCCTTCAAGTTTCGATACCAAATTGTTCTCAAGAAATATGAGTCATTTGCAGAAGATAATGTGTCCTTATTATTACTACTATGATGAATTATAGGCTACTTGGGTTAAAAGGGTCAAAATAAATGTATAGATGAGAATACATAGTTTCTAGAATATCATTGTTAGTATTGTTGTTGGATGCCATTGCTTGAATATAATTGTTTATTAGTATATGACACATTTCTCCTTCATGTATCTAAGACATGTTGAATTTGAATTTAATTCGAGAAAGTTTCTCCATAAGTAGAGGGGGTCGAGAAGAGAAATCAAAACTCTTGTGATATGTGCCCCTTTTGGTAGATATAATTTCCCTAGGGTTTGTAAACCATGCATTAATCTTGAAGGATAAGAAATCCTTAGGGTCTAGGGATAAAAACCTAGATATGGACCTAGGTTAATGTTTATGTTGAAATAATAACTCAGGCAAGGAAGTAATGAAATCATTCTAATGATGAGGACATGGATGATAAAGTTACTAGATAAACATAAGAAGGCTGATATCAAGAGGGAACTAACATTTCCTATGGTCCTCAAAAGATAATTATCTTATATATCGCTTCTTTGATTATTTTTATTGTTTTAATACTAGTTAGCCTCTTATCTTTGTCTCTTGTTCAAGGTTGTAATTATTCTTCCATGGCCTCCTTGTGAGGATTTCAGGTACATAGTGAAGCTTGCCAAGGCTCTATATATAGATGAAAGTATTGGAAGAATGAAGAAATTATTGTGACAAGAGGACTATCCTAGAATAAATCATTTGTATTGACTAGAGATATTGTACCAGATGAGATTTGAGCTCAGAGGGAGAAGGAAGATCAACAATTTTAAAGTATACCTTGATCTTCCATGCAATAATGGAAGCATAGACAAGTAGAATGTGATATTTGAGACTAAAATGTACTCTTAGAAAGATAAAGAGGATTATGAACAAATATTTTTCTCTGTTTTCCTTGGTACAATTCTATTAGAATTATTATTTCTTTAGTAATGGAATTACATTAGATGGATGTAGAGGCCATTTTTCTCCATGAATAATTTGAGGAATAAGTGTAAATGGAACCACCTCAAGGATTTGAGAGTCATGAAGAAGTTTTCTGGTTGCAAATAAATAATTTCACCTAATATTTGGATTGATGGATCAAGTTTTATTCTATATGATTTTACGAAAGTAAAAGGACGCATGTGTCAGAGGAGGAAACTCTGGTAGAAATAATTTCTTCTAAAATAGAGGGAGAAATAAGGGAGCCTTATTTTAGATTTAGAGGAAGTTTACCTTTAAGTTTCAGATGATGAGTTTTCATTGACATTTTCAGGCTAGATAACCAATATGCTAGAAAGTAGTAGTGGTAGAGGGAGTAGCTAGGATTGACACTACATAAGTTGTTTCAGAAAGAGCATCGAGTTAGGGTAACCATAAAGTATTTGATCAACTTATGGTCGAGGAAAGGTTTGAAGCTCAACATGGGTTGAAGTTCCAACATGGTACAATTGGTTATGGAACAACCAATTATGGTTTGAGATATATCTCTAATAATGAATATCAAGTACAAGGATTCATTGATTCTGATTGTGTAGAGAGTGTAATTTCACATAAAGAGTTCATCAGGATATTTCTTTAGTTTGGGGTCCATTGTGATTTCTTGGATGAGGAGGAAGCATATATATGTCACACTCGGTACTGTAGAGGAAAATTATATTGTAGCTTGGTCGAAAAGTTTAGAAGTAGTGTGGATTCAAAAACGAATTGTAGGATTATTTGATCAAGTGCAGGTGATGACCATGATGAGAAGTTAAGGCATAATGAGAACTAGTATCGAAACATGTTACATAAGGAAGAAGTATTGCTCCAATACTATTCTACAGTTAAGGAGATTGCTGAAAAAGACTCTATTTCAAGATGAGTACTTTATACTTCAAGGACAAGCTTGAAGTTATTGAGCATATCTCTCTTAGTAAGAGGTAACGTTGAAATTGCAACATCAAGGAAAACCATTCTCCCTAGGTCAAGTTGACAAGGATTAGGGAAAATGGTCTAGAGTGTTGACATGATAACATCATGGAAAAAATGATCCCTATGTTAATTCTGTTGATTGAAATTAAGGAGAATGGTCCAAAAGAGGGTAATCATTCTTCTTGTATCCATAATTTTGGTCAGAATTAGGAAGAATGGTCCTAGAGGCCGAAAATCACTTAGCTAAGTGGGTGGATTTTAGCATTAGGCTGAAAAATATCTAGCTAGTTTGAGTGAGCTCATTTAGCATCAGGCCCAAAATTACTCAGGTAGAGTGTGGCCTTTGGATATTCAACATGTTTCAAAGGTATTGAATGAAATTATGTTGAAACATGACTAGTATGTATACCATGTGTCATATGGATTAGAATTATGGTGACTAGTTGATGATAATTTTGTACCATGTGTCAGGAGTACCAAACAAAATTATGGTGATTGTGAACCATAGGTCAGAGGTACCGACCAAAATTATGGTAACTAGTAGAAGTTGTTGATTTTCCATGTGTCAAAATTGTTGACCAGGTAAATATATGATGTTGATGTTGACGATGAGTTGCTATAACCTTTTCTTAGAGAAAAAATTCTACAAGATATGATCCAAGTGGATATTGGTGGTCACCCGCCTATTCCACTTGGGGCCCCACCATTGTCTCTTTCATTTTTTCAGTTTCGGCACAACTTACTATTTTTAGTAGTTTTTCAGGTCCTGAACTTCCAGAGCCGTTTTGAGGTCCTAAACGACATTTTTTGGGAAAACCAGGAGCAACATGTGTCCATGGACCGATTTTTCTCACTCAAAATTTGTAGTCCTCGGATAGATATTTCTAACGAGGTATGGTTCACGTCAAACAGAGATCGTATGCCAAAGTTACGTCCCCGAGAAGTTGAAGCACCAATTTACCCAAACGGGGCCCATAGTTTGGCGCTTCATCTCCTAGGGTTAGGGTTTTGGATGTTTAGGGTTTTCCATTATTTATAAATAATAAATAGGCCCTCGAGCCTCATTGTAACTGAGTTCATAGGCCTGTAGTCGCCACATCTCTTCTCAAAGATAACTACTAGCGCCCTAACTAGTTTATTTCCATTATTTCTGTAAGCAAATTTTAGTTCTTTGATATTAATGAAATGAAGTGTTATTTCTGCTGCATCTTTTTATTTATGGTTATATGTTTATTCTGTTGCATTCCTGCATAATTCTGGATTAGTGGTATCAGAGCCGGTCTACTTTTTCTCAATCCTTATTTACATGTCCCCAACGAGGTTGGGGTATAAGGAGTTAGGGATTGATCTGGTGGAACCTTTGCAAGATCAGCCTCGTAAACCCCGACGGACGCCTATGGGGGATGAAAAGAAAGACGAGGGAGCATGAGATCCTATCAAAATATTGCTCGAGGAGGCCCTAAAAAAAAAAGGAACGTGATGATGGATAAATTTTCCTAGATCCTTCAACGGTTGCCCACCGTCGGCGCATCTGCATCCAGCAGCCACTCTGGAGGTGCGACTCCTTTTAAGGTACAAGTAAATTTTGACATTCCCATATATGAGGGTCAAATAGATGAAGATGTAGTAGACATATGGTTGAATCTATTAGAAGGATATTTCCCGGTTCATGAATTTTCTGATCGGGAGAAGATTATTTTTGCACTCCTCAAAGCTACCCCCCATGTCAAGGACTAGTGGGAAACCTACTATGAGAAAAATGAAAAGACATAACCCTCTCTGTTCTCAGCCATACCCACTTGGAATTCTTTTCGAGACGCCATTAAGGAAAAATACTATCCCATGGGGAGCTATGAGGACAAGTGCATACAATGGACCATGCTGCGACAACAAAGGGATCAAGATGTGCATGAGCTAACGAATTTGTTCCATACCCTCCACACAAATTTGGGTAAAAAAGATTCAGAGAAACATCTGGTGCTAAAGTATCACAGTTGTCTGCATAGATACATTCAAGAGGAAATGGAGTTCCTTGACATCTCCTTGCTTGGTACGACATACCGATATGCTGCCAAGATTGAGCAAAAAATCAAACAGAAGAAGCGAGACTTTGGATCTGCAAATCAAAAGCAAGGGAAAGGTGCTCCAAAACCGCAAAACAAAGGATAGAGCCAAGGCATGGTAGCTCAAGACAACCTGTCAAAGCCACAAGAAAGAACAACATCGCAAAGCCAAAGAAGGACACGGGAAAGTGGTATGAGTTCCATAAGAGCTCCACTCACAACACGAGTGTCAGGCCAAGTAGTCGCTGGTGGATGAGATGAGGGCTTATAATTTAGATGCATGCTCTAACTCTGAATCAGAACCTGACAAGGGGAATGACAAAGAGAAACAGATTATTGATGTGGAGCCCAACGCCACTGTTGCCACTACGAAGATCCATAAGGAAGAACCGAAAGATCCAAAGGAGGAGGAACGTCTCTTCCACTCCCAGATGTGGGTAAAGGGCTCCTCGGTATAGTTCATTGTCAACAATGGGAGCCAAAAGAACCTCATTTTAGTAGACACCATGAAGCAGTTGGGCTTGCCGACCATAGCTCACCCACATCCATACACCATCGAGTGGCTTCAACAAGGAAGATATCTCCACGTCAGCCAGTAGTGCCGCCTTCCCTATAGCATCAAGCCCTTCACGGATGAGGTATTATGTGACGTTGCTCCTATTGATGTTTCTGATGTATTATTAGGACAACCATACTTGTGGAAGCGTCATGTTGTGTATGAGTCTTGGACTTGCGCTATTATTTTTACTTTGGGAAATAAGTTGTATAGGATACTAGAGGTACCACCTCCTGCCGCTATCTCTTTGGTTACTACAAAAAAATGCATTAAGCTCATTTCCCAAACTAGGAAATTCATTTTCCTAATGATCTGCTCCTAGGGAAAGAAGAAGATTGTGGCCACGACCTCCAGATAGGGCTCCTCTACATGACAACAAAAAATGGAAAAGGTTGTGGAGGAGTACAGGGACATCTTCAGCTCACCCAAAGGGGTTCCTCTGCACTGTCAGTTCAAGCACCCGATTGATCTGACCCCAGGTGCACTGTTACCCAATGGAATGACCTATTGGCACTATGTTCTAGAGAACGATGAAATCAAGAGGCAGATTCAGGAGCTGCTGCAGAAAGGTCACATACGACCAAGGTCATCGCCCTGTGGGAGCCCAATCATGTTGGTATAGAAGAAGGATGGGACGTGGAGACTCCGTATTGACTGTTGGGTGCTAAACAAGATCACTGTCCAAAATAGATACCTGATCCCACGGATTGATGACCTTTTGGACCAACTCAAAGGGGTGAAATATTTCAGCAAGATCGACTTGAAGTTTGGGTATCACCAGGTACTAATTGAACCCTCCGATATGTGGAAGACTGCCTTCAAAGCCAAGGAAGGCCTTTTTGAATGGCTGGTCATGCCTTTCGGGTTGATGAATGCTCCCAAAAACTTCTTGAGGTTGATGGATGACATTTTGTGGCAATTCACCAACTCATTTTTAGTGGTGTACTTGGATGACATTATGGTCTTCAGCCAGACTTGGGAAGAGCACCTCCACCACATCTGATAAGTCCTCCAAAAACTGTGGCAACACAAGTTTTGTGCCAATTTGGAGAAGTGCACTTTTGGCATGACCCAGGTTCAATATCTGGGATACATTATTGATGAAATGGGGGTGCATGTGGATCTAACCAAGATCCAAGTCATTTAGGATTGGCCAGCCCTAACCACTATAACAGAGCTTTGCAGCTTTCTGGGTCTTGCTAATTTCTACTGAAGGTTCGTGTTGATATTCTCTCATATCACTTGGCCCTTGAGTTAAGTCACCAAGGGAGGAGTGAGAGAAAAATTCTTATGGTTAGAATCTTAACAGAAGGTGTTCACAGAATTGAAAAATTGCCTCTGTTCTGCCCCAGTGCTCACATTACCAAACCTGCAACAGCCATTTGCAATTAAGAAAGATGCCTCTCAATATGCTATTGGGGAAGTTCTTACTCAACAGGGACATCCAGTGGCATATCACAGTGAGACATTATCTGAAACAGTTCGCAAGTATCCCACTTATGACAAAGAAATGTACTCTATTATGCAAGCTTGTTGACAATGGAAGCATTACATTTTGGGGAAGGAAACAGTCATCCACACAGACCACTGGCCCCTGCAGTTCATACAGACACAAGGGATGTTGCAAAATGATTGCCATCAGAAGTGGTCCACATATTTGCAACAATTTCATTTGAACGTCAAGTACAAGAAGGGTAGCACCAATAATGTTGCAGACTACCTCAGTCGACCACCGATCGTGGCGCTCACCACCGTTCTCAACTCTTATGGGCATGAGAATTCTGATTGGCTGCTTCTCTATGAGAGTGACCTAGAATTAGGCCACACATACAAGGCACTCTTGGGGGGTACACAAGTTCCAAATTTTCACCTCCAAGATGCACTTTTATGTCACCTGGGACACCTTTGTGTTCCTTCAAGCGAGCATTCCAAGATGATATGGGAAGCACACTAAAGTTGAGTCACCGGGAATTTCGGGGTCGAGAAAATAGTAGCAGTATTGCAGAAGTATTTCTATTGGCCGAACCTTCAAAAGGATGTCGGGAAGCACATCAGATCCTGCACTGCTTGTGCCATTGCCAAACCAACCATCAAGAATAAAGGCCTATATACTTCGCTACCTACCACTAGTTGACCTTGGGAATCCATATCAATGGATTACATGTTGGGCCTGCCTTCTAGTAAGCATGGAAATGACTATGCTTTCATGGTCATCGACAGATTCTCAAAGATGGCCATTATGGCGTTCTGCAAGAAGAATATCACAGCAGAAGCCACTGCTAAACTCTTATTTGAACGAGTGTGGGTGCACTTTGGGATCCCACAGTCTATCATATCAGATCGGGAAAGTAGGCTCCTCAACACATTTTTGTCTAGCCTCTGGTCAATGCTAGACACCAAGCTCACCAAGTCCACAACTTTCCATCCCAAAACAGATGGCTAGACGGAGGTCGTCAATAGAATGATTGTAAATATTCTACGCATGTACATTTCAAAGCATCCATGCACATGGGACGAGAACCTCTCCTATGTAAAAAATAGTTATAACCGGGCTCTCCATAGCTCAATCAGCCACAACCCATTTTAGGTGGGTTTGGGATTCTAGCCACTATGTCCCATTGACGTAGCCATGCCATTTGCGGCTACTCATGCCGATTCGGCTCATTTCTAGTCTGAAGTTGATAAAGAAAATAGCTTCATCGAGTGCATTCAACACATCCACCAACAGGATCATGACATATTGGACAGAGCCAATGCTAAGTACAAGCAATGCCATGATTAACATCGGGTGCCATACAACTTCCAGGTGGGTGACAAAGTGTGGCTATATTTACAGAAGGAGCACCTCACTGGACCCTGCCGCAAGCTTCACCCGCTTCGATACGGGTCATATACCATCACCAAGGCTATAGAGAACAATGCCTTTGAGCTTAATATTCAACCATTCCTTGGTCTAAACCCAGTATTCAATGTGGACCGCCTTCGTCCTTACTTCCCACCTCTACTGGACACCTCTGACGTTGCAGAATAGCTCACACCAATAGAGTTAAACCTAGAATCCATGGAATAGGCCACCATAGATTGTATCATGGACATGAAAATCAATAACACTCTCCAACAAAAGATCCAACTGTATCGGGTTGTCAAAGCTGGGCAACTCCTGCACCAAGGAAAGTGGTTCACCAGGGACCAAGTTCAGCAAAAATTTCCTCATCTCATGGAGGAACTTAACGCAATGGGGACCATTGCTTTCTAAGGGGTAGGGAATGATCCAGGTGGATATTGGTATTCACTCACCTATTCCACTTGGGGCCCCACCATTTTCTCTTTCAGTTTTTTAGTTTCGGCACAACTTACTATTTTTAGTAGTTTCTTGGGTCTTGAATTTTTGAAGCAGTTTTGAGGCCCTAAACGAAGTTTTTTGGGAAAAATGGGAGAAAAATGGGTCCTTGGACTAATTTTTCTCACTCAAAATTTGTATTCCTTGAATAGAGCTTTCTAACGACATATGGTTCACGTCAAACAGAGATCGTATGCCAAAGTTACGTCCCCGAGAAGTTGAAACACCAATTTACCCAAACGGGGCCCATAGTTTTGGCGCTTCATCTCCTAGGGTTAGGGTTTTGGATGCTTAGGGTTTTAAATTGTTTCGAAATAATAAATAGGCCCTGAAGCCTCATTATAACTGAGTTCAGAGGCCTGTAGCCACGACATCTCTTCTTAGAGATAGCTACTAGTGCCCTAGCTAGTTTATTTCCATTATGTCTGTAAGTAAATTTTAGTTTTTTGATATTAATGAAATGAAGTGTTATTTCCACTACATCTTTGTATTTATGGTTATATGTTTATTCTTTTGTGTTCCTGCATAAATCCAGATCAAGATAACATTTGATATTCATTATGAATACATCCCTAACTAAGAGGAAGTGTTGAATTTTGTAGTTATGGTTGGTATTCATAATTAGTATTTTATCCCTTGGATTATGTAAGACATGCTATTCATGTCATTTTTACTTTAACCCTTGAAATATACTCAATTTAAGAAATTTTCTTCATGTCGGTTTCAAAAGAGAAATTTTGATTTTCAAAAAGGTTGAATTTTTGGCTCCATATGACAAGTTGTCGCTCCAAAATATGAACTAAAACACATTGAAGAGTCACACCCATTTTGGATCTTAGAATGCCTATATATAGGCCATTTTATCTTCTTCAACAAATAAAAAATTCGATATCACTTTTCAGGCTCAACTCAAATAATTTGAGGCACATTTCAGACCACATCTAAGACATATGTTAGATTACTCTCATTTTGTTTATGTGAAGTTAATTATTAGTGGAAGATTGAGCTATTGGAGAAAATTATTCCCTATGGAAGCATTATTTCATGAGAGGACCTAAGTTTTGAGCCATAAGGCCTAATTATTGAGGTAGAGATTGTAGAATGAATTCTGAGGTAGACATATGGCCGAATTTTGAGTAGATTAGGCAAATTTTTTTAAGGAAAATATTGACTTATCTGAGAGGGAATTTTGACGAGGTGTGGGCAGGGCTATGCTACTAGTAAGTTTGAATTGATACATCTATTTTTAACTTAAACATATCTCTAAAAAAAGGGTTGTTGTGTTTTACCCCTATGGGGTTTTTCAGATAGTAAATTCTTGTGTCTCTTGTTTAGATATCTCTTTATGATCCTAATGGAATTTTTTTTATACTGTTGATATATTCTATGTAGTTTCATTGTTATGAGTATCGATGAAATAAAATATTAACTTAAGATATCATAATAAGAAATTGTCATTTTAGAAGATCCTATGAAAAGTCAACATGGAGGACTAGTATTTTTCTTGTTCTAACTTATCGTCTTTTCATGAAAAAATGGAGGAAACTTTACACTGTAAGGTTATTAATAAATAAGTCATAATTTTTTATAATTTTAGTCCATATGTTGGAAGTATTTTGTATTTGGAAAGGATTTTCTTAATGAATTATATTGGAGAAGCTAATTCCATCTTCGAGGGTAGTGGTGGGGAGGGGTTTTGTTGGGGTGGGGGAGGTAGGGGGATGTGGTGGTGTGGGGAAGGTGGGGGTCTTAAATTTTGTATTAGCAGTGTTTCAAATTCGATATACTCATCTTAGGTTAATCCTTTCAAATTTTTTTTCTTAAATAGAATATAGGGGGCGGGTTTATATTATGTAGAGCCTAGCAAAATGAGACCTAATTGGAGGAACATGATAATCGATGGAGATATAAATTTGAAAGGATGGTTAGGTTCCTCTTGTTATAAAAATCAATAAATTATAGGTGAGGATTAGATAGTTAGTCATATTAATGTAGAGTTAGATCACTTTCTTATCCTTCTTGAAAGTCCCTTTTGAGATTAACCCTAATTGGTTAGAGGAGGAATATTTTGTTAAGTTGATTAAATAAACATGGGTTCCATTTGATGGGTTATGAAGTATTTTTATTTTCTCTTCAATTATAAGAAGAAATAAATAATATCAAATATGAAACTTTAAATTAGGTTTATGAGAAAAAAAAAAGGGATGAGCTATGGCTTATATCTTGTGATTCAGGGTTAGAATTTTTATATAATAAAGAGATAGATCGATACCCAAATGATGAGTGTAAAATTAAGGTTCACCATCTAGATATTAGGAAAAATAATATATTATCATACAAAAGAGGAAACTTAGAGGCTTACAAACAAATCCATTTGGAGAAAATAAGGGCATACAAATTCAAAATTTTATCCATCATAATGTAATCCATAGGAAGAATGTTAACAATACTTGGAAGGTAACTAGCTTTAATGGGAATTGTTCGCATTGTAGTGTTGACATTGATGTCAACAAGATCTTAGTGACGCTGGTCATATGAATGTGTGTTGAGGACTTGGTGTTGGATGAGTGGTAATGGTCTTGTTAGTTGGAATTGATGTCAACATCCTTATGACTATACCTAGTGGACATGATTTTGTGGCTACTGAGTGGAGATACATCCACATGTGTGATTGGTTTGAGGTTGGATGATGAGTTGGTTGGAGATGTCGCTGTTGTAGGAGGATTGGATTGTTTCTCTAGGTGTTAATTGTAGATTGGAGATGCTGCTACTGCAGTTGTTTAGAGTACCCCTCAGGGTGTTGCATATGTCTCTACATGTCTTGGAGACATTCCATGTGATGCTACATGTGTTACATTTTGTTTCTTATATTGGAGGGGCTTCCACCAGTGTTTCATTAGGGGACTTTTTAGGTCTAAAATGGGCCTCCTAAGGAAATTATAATATAATAGTGGAAATAATATAATAAGATTAGATTACATTATCAAATTTTGGATGGAAAAAATAAAAAAACTACTTTTTCAACTTATCTCCCTTTGGGTTTACTCAAATTTCGAGTGGGAACGCTCGTTGGATGAATAATTCAATTCCTCATCCAAGGAGTACCCATGCTGAATAATTTCAAAGGACCTTGCTACAAAAAAAATGAGAAATACATGAAAAATGTGATTGCAATCATATTTTTTCATGTATTCCTCATTTTTCGTGTAGCAGGTTCCATTGAAAGTATGCAACATGGGTACTCCTTGGATGAGAAATGAATTTTTTTACATCCAATGAGTACTCCTACTTGAAATTTGAGTAAAAAATTAGGGATATAAGTTGAAAATACGAGTTGAAAAAGTATTTTTATTGTTTTATTATTTTTTAATATTTTAACTTTTTTACTCCAAAAATGATGAATCATCCCTCATGGTTGACATCATTATATTGAACCCTATTGGTTCTTATAAAGTTTATTTTTTTTGTAGATTTTTCTTAGCATGCCCATTTTAGACCTCAAAACTCCTCTAATGGAGGAAATTAGCTGACATGTTTTTGATGCTACATGATTTGGAAGTGCTGCTACGGAATTCAGAGATGTTGTTATAGGTGTTGGAAATGTTTAGAGAGGTTATGGTTATTTTTTGAGGAGCTAGAGGTGTTGATATTGGTCCTAAGGTTGGAAGAATAGGTATAGAATATCGTAGACTTATTACTTGACTATTCGTCAGTTGAAAACTTATCTTAGTGTCTTGGAGGAGTCCTCACATGCGGGAGAAGGTGTTCCATTGGATGGCGAGGTTTCAGACTGAAGAACATATATTTTAATTTAGTTTTAGGCCTAGCTATTTAGTATGGTGTTTTGATAGAAGAGACATTTTTTCATTGAATTTTATGGGAAAATTAGGATGAATATCGCAATTCTGAGACATGGGTTTTGTGTAGAATGGACCAAATTAGCTTTCTATAGAGTCGTTTTTCAAAATTTAGTATGTATTGAAAGAAATGAAGGTTTCTTCGAAGGTTACTCTATCTAGTCGCATGTTTTCTTAGTCAAGGGAGTATTTTTAGGGCCATTGTTGCATGCAGAGGAGCCTATGGGAGAGAATTTAGCCCCAGGAGGCTAAACTTGCATGGACGATGTGATGTGGGAGTGACTATGGCATTTGCATGAGTTTTTATTCATATTTCTTGCGTTGTTGAAATTATTTTGTGTATTGGCGACTTCATTGATTAGAAATATTTGGTTTATTGTCAGAAAAGTTTGTGAGACCTCCAGAAGCTGATCAAAGTTGAAAATATAAAAAATCATAGTGTAGTTAGTGGTTTATTTAGTCAATGAGTTGAATCTGGATCTAATCTAGCATATGAATATGATTGTTGAGCTTAGTAGTTTTGAGTATTTATTGAATTGAGCACTTGATTTCATCTTTATATTAGAGATAGATCATTTTGAGTATGGTTAATTTCACTAGTGTATGGAGAGAGTGTGAGTTTGGAGAAGAACTTGCAAACTATGTGAGATTAATTATGTATAATTTCTGAATCAGTTTACAGTTGTAGGATATAATTAGTGTGTGATTGGAATAAATTTTTAGGATATTGTGTTTCTCCTTCTGTAGATATTTTTTTATGGAGTTTTGAATAACATATGTTGCTAAAAATATGATTGAGCTTTGATGCTATGTTTTTGTAGTGCTCATGTTGAGAAAATTTTCAGAGTCTAGTCTGAAAATATATGAAACAAGGCTCACATGGAGGTAGTGAAGACATTGAGGCTTTGAGTATAAAGTGTTTGGAGGATTCAGAAAATGGAAGAGATTTCTCCATCCAATGGTGGTTGGATAGTTTGGCAGAAACTATGCAAGGCTCATTGGTCATGGAGGTGACCAGCATATCGGAGTCTATAGAGTCAAATGTTTAGTTCAGGAGTAACTAGGTGAGGATTATTGATCGTGGGGGCTTTCAACATATGGTAGTCCATAGATTCATGAGAGAAATAGTTTCCAGACTGATAATTATGGATACTATGAAAGAAGTTAAGTATTCAAGGCTCATGGGAGTGATTTGATCCATGTATAACTTTCTCATCATATAATACAAGAATTTAACATCGTAACAACAATAAGGTGGTTTTTTTCCTGAGATCAGTTTTCCATGAGAAACACTTGTGTTGATTGGTTTTATGGTTGCATGTTTGTTTTTATGCTCTGATCTATGTTTGTGTATTTTAGTATATGCATGCTTAAAGATTAAATAATTGCAAAAAATTTTAATTGTGCCACACTACTGATTCACTGCCCCCCCTCTCAATAGTGATCTAGTTTCCAATAGGACTATGTGTCAGGCCAGGGGGTAACTCCACAGAATAAATCATATGAATTTATTGAGGGTGACATGAATATATACATGAACGTGATACTGTTGGGATTAATTTCCCAATGTCTCTTAGACTTCCTTATTTCCTATTTTACACTAATGTACAATTTCGTCCAATCCTTTAGGATTATGTGTCAACATTCTACCCCTTAATTTGAAGGGATGTTGGTGATTCCAAGCATCATTTTGAATTTTTCTAACTTTTCTCTTCCAATCACTTTGGTGAAGATGTTTGCAGTCTACTCATTTTTGGAACAATGATATAGATGGATTGTGTTTGCCTCAACATGTTGTCGAATCAGATGATATTTTGTATTGATGTGCTTCATTATATCATGGTACTTTGGGTTTTTGGACAAATTTATTGTAGAAGTGTTGTCAATCATGAGTGGAGTTGAATTCATTTGTTTCATCTACAAATATTCTAGGATTTTCATGAGACACACAATTTCCTTTTTCGCTTCAGCTACCGCCACATATTCTGCCTCAGTTGTGGAATCTGCTGGAACTTACTATTTATGTGATCTCTAGGAGACAAATCCTAATCCAAGACTCATGGTATAACCTGAAGTAGACAACCCAATTTCTTTGTCTCTATGAAAGTCTCAATCTAAGTATTCAATCAAGTTGAACTCGCCCACCTGTGTATATTTGAGTCCAAAGTCTTAAGTCCCTTTCAAGTACTTTAGAACTCTTTTTGCAGAAGACCAATGTCCTTCACAAGGTTTTTGCATAAACCTAGAGAGGGTTCCAACAACAAATGATATGTCTGGTCTGGTAGTAGTTAGGTAGATGAGACTTCCTGCAAGTTGTCTATACTTTGTTACATCCTCAAATAATTTCCCTTAAATGGATGCGAGTTTCAAGTTTTGTTCCATTGGAGTGGTCAAAGGATTGCATTCAGCCATGCCAAACTTGTTTAATAGATCTCTAATGTACTTCTTCTCAAAAAGGAATATAAATTTAGGATGTTGAGTCACTTCAATACCAAGATAGTAGTGAACATAGCCCAAATCAGTCATTTTTGGCTCGAGGGGTCCTGACCCAGGTTCGAAGCTCAAGGTTTTCCAGAAAACCCCTATACTACTAGCCCTTTTGGCAATGACCTACTTGCACAGGTCAAAGTATCACTCGAAGTAGTATGGGTGGGTGCTGGAACTAGGTTTCTGCACCCTGAGAAAGGATAGGTAAGGAAAGTGGAGTTGCGTTCGGCCCTGTGATACCCAAATCACCTTATCCTGCGTAGGGCCAAGTAGGTATCTATTCACATCCACGTGCGCTATATCTATAATTATATAATTTTATGACAGTAGCACAACATTGCATAAACATACCAAAATAGGTACAGATACAGAAAACACACTTACACAGATCTTTCACAGCTTAAATATAGAAAATGCACAATGCAGTAATTACCAATGATTCACACAAAGAGTACTCACAGATTCAGTTCTCTATCAACCTTTCTTATTCATCAATTCATCAATTCCTTCTTAAAATTCCCTTCCCAAACTGTGCACACAGCAGCAGGGTCCGCACGCAGCTGGACTTGGATCTCGGTGCACACAACCAGCAAGAGTCCTTTCCCCAAAAACCCAAACATATAACTTAAACCACAATTCGCATCAATAGCTCTTCATTTATCTACCTTACAATACAAAATGTTCCTCTATTTCTAATAATCTAGCCTAGACTTTCCTATGGTCCGCAAACCATGGTTTTCAGACCTCTAGTTTACCCTTTTACCCATTACAGTGCTTTCAGGGCTTTGAACCACCCCAAAACCCCTACACTAGACTAAATCTAATCAAAAGTATTCAAAATTGGACCAGTTTCGTAGCTCATAGGAGACCCTATTCCAACATTCATTTCAAAACCTTTCTTCAATTCCTGCTTTATGGATGCAATATAACTCTCATTTTTCCCTCTCATCAAAAGATCATCTACATACACCACAAGGTATACAACTATTTTTCCAACTTTGTTGAAAAATAGAGTTGCATCATCAAGATCAAAATGTTTGAAGTTTAGTTTCATAATATGCTTAATTAATTTCACATACCAAGCTCACGGTGCTTGCTTGAGGCCATACAAGGATTTTATAAGCTTGCATACTTTGTGTTCTTGGCCCTTCACAAAAAATCCTTCTACCTTGGACATACAAACATTCTCCTTTATATATCCATTAAAAAAAGTAGTTTTTACATCAATCCGGTGGAATTTCCAACCATTCTAAGATGCTAAGGCAAAGAGTGTTCGGATGGTAGCCCATTTTTCTATGGAGGCAAAATTTTCCTCATAATCAACCCCTTATTTCCCTGCAAAAACTTTTTCCACAAGCCTCAATTTGTGCTTTTCAAGTGATCCATATGATTTGTACTTGTTCTTGTAGACCCAATTGGAGCCAATTGGTTTGGTTCCCAATGGAGGATCAACTATATTCCAAGCCCCATTATTTATCAAGGCATCATACTCATTTTGTATCGCTTCATTCCATTCATCATGACAAGCAGATTCTTTGAAGGAATTCGGTTCACGATATGTAGACAAATTTAATTCATGATTGCAAGAAACATCCATATCAATAGGTGAATCAGAATCATCTACATCACCTCCATTTTTCATGGTGGAACTTATTGTTCCTGTACTTCCAGCCTCATCGGGACGAAAATTTTCCAGTGTCTTTGTTAGCCATTTTGGGGGACCTTTTTGAGATGGCCCGATCTGCTCATTTGACTGAGTTGAGATTGAATCAAGATTTAGTATCCAAATTATGTCAATCACATCATTCAAGGTGTAATACGTGGTTGTTTCTTCATGTGGGTGAGTGAGTGCTTCAGAATACAATTCCACATATTGATTCAATATAGGAATCCCCCTTCAAGATGTGGAATCTGATTATCAAATTCTTGAAATGAATTTACATGTATGAATCTATCCAAGCGATCAAGCTGCTGCTCCACAACATTGTTAGCCTTGGAAGATTCAAGGAATATGAAATCTCTAGATACTACAAACTTCTTATTCACTTCATCGTAGATACAATATCCTTTGGAGTTATTTGAATATCCCATGAAGATACATTTTTTACTTCTAGCACCAAGTTTGTTTCTTTGTTCCTTAGGTATCAAAGAATAACAGGTGGAACAAAATACCCCGAAATGATTTACCGAAGGAATGTGGCCATGCCACATTCATAAGGAGTTTTATTTTTTATTGTATTATAAGGACACCTATTCTTTATGTACACAACATATATTAAAACTAAATTAGCCCAAAACATCAATTTTACATCCTTGAAAAACATCATGGAGCGAACCCTATTTAAAATTGTCATGTTCAATCTTTTAGCTACACCATTCTATTGGGGATTATAGGGAATGATCGTTTGATGTTTGATAACATGTTGGAAAAGATATTTTTCTAATTCATTTGAAGTGTGTTATTTTCCATGATCAGTGCACAAAGAGCTAATATGATTTTGTGCATTATTTTCAATCCATGCATGAAAATTCTTGAATGTTTGAAAAGCATCAGATTTTTTCTTCAATAAGTAAACCCAACACATTCTGGTGTAATCATCAATAAATGTCATCATATATTTATTTCCATTTTTAGAAGCAACAGGCATGGGGCCACATAAATCTGAATGAATAATATCAATTTTCTATGTTTTCTAGAATGTGAATCATGAAAGGACTATTTGCTATGCTTTCCTAAAATACAATCGTCACATTTCTTAAGTTTCCCAGGAATTGTAGACAATCTAGTAACACAATTTTTCTTCAACAATCAAAGGCTGTCATATTTTAAGTGTACAAATATAGCATGCCATAAAATACTTGATGGGAGCATCCCTTCATCATAATGAGAACTAAATGAAAAGTTTTGTACATGAGCAGAGGTACCCTGCAACTTTAGGAGTCTTCATTCTTCTATTCCTCTAATGACAAGTGAGAGATATGATGCTTTTATGACCTCAAACTTGCCATAAAACATGTGAATGGAGTGCCCTTGCTGGAGGATGTGGACCAAGGACAACAAGTTTCTCCTCAAATCACGGAGGTATAGACCTCATGTAGAAGATGGCCTGGAAGACGAGGCAACTTAAGCCTGATTGTGTCAAGCCATAATGGCTTGAGTTTAGATTTGTCTGCAAAGTATACTGCTCCATCAACCTTGTCAGTAAATTCTTGAATTTTTTTTTTTCTAAAATTCATGTGACATGTTTCTCCTTAATCTAGCAACCAATCATTTCTCCAAGAAGTAAGTGAAGCATTGAACAAGTATTCAGTTACTTCAATGTTACAATGTGCTACAACATAATGAGTGGATTCAGGTGTTTTACCTTTGTCTATATCATGGGTTTTACCTTTTTCTTGATTTCTTTCTTTCTCAATTCTGTCCCAAGGCAACTTACATGTAGATGCATCATGCCAATCTCTATTGCAGTGTATGCAATGAAAACCAGATTTTTCACTTTGAGCTTGTCTGCCCTCCTTCCTCTGAAATTTCGTCTTCCTCATCCTCTTCTACCACATATTCCTCTAGAAGAATATTGAGCATGATTCTTCCCTTTATGTGTGAAACATACAACTTCTTCAAAAGACAGAGGGGATGTATTCTTTCCAAAATCCTTCTCTCTTTCTTTAAACTTTTTTCTCAAGGGAGTCAAAGGTGATATCCTTGAGGTTTCCACTTTCTTGTAATGACTCAAGGTAGTGTGAGTAAGTGGGATACAATTCCTTAACATAAGCTATGAGAGGTATGTCAACTTCTACACCAATATTTTTAATGCCATGCATGATAAAAATTACTTCTGATGCTGAAGCAAGAGGGCCATTGTTTTTCAATTCAAGTTTGAATAGCTCAATCATTAGTTGAACAATTTCAAGTTCCAAATGTGAGTCAGAGAGTTATTTTAATTTTCTCAAGGCTTCATAGGAATCTCAAAATGGTGTAATATGGTGACTCACATCTTCATTTACAGAAGTTGCAATCAAGGCATGGGCCTTGCAATTCTTGTTTTCCCAAATGATGATCTCCTTGTCTGAAGTGGGCTTTGTCAGTGCATTATCTCCCTCTCCTTCATAAATTCCTCTCCACAACTCATTAAAAATGAGTGTGTGCTTGATTTTACGAGACCAGTCAAGATATTTAACCTTGCCAGAGAGAACTACTTCCATAATAGATATGAGTGAATGCATTGTAAATATGTACTGTAAAAAAGAAATGTAGCCTACCACAAAAAAAATCAATTCTGGTGTTAAAAAAATGTAGTCTGCTGCAAAAAAACTCAATTCTCGTATTGATTTTATTTGTAATTTTTTTTTTCTTTTCAGAGGTGTTATCTGGGGGAGGTTGGACCTGGGTGAAGTTGGACCTGGGGGAGGTTGGACCTGGGGGAGGTAGGACTTGGGGGAGGTTGGACCTGAGGGAGGTCGAATAATGGGAGGGCAGAGATGTGGGAGGTGACGGTGGAGGGAGGAGGGCAGAGATGTGGGAGGTGATGGTGGAGGGAGGAGGGAGGAGATGTGAGAGGTGACGGTGGAGGGATGAGGGCGGAGGGAGGGCAGGCGGAGGAGGGAGCAACACGAAGGGAGGAGCATCGTGGAGGGAGAAAGGATCCGGTAGAAGGGAGAAATGTGAAGGGAGGATCCTAACGGGAGGAGGAAGGAGCATCGTGGAGGGAGGACGGAGCAATGCGGAGGGAGGGAGGAGTGGCATGGAGGGAGCCAAGAGGGCAGTGGGAACTAAGAGGTGGTGGTGCGAATTGCGTAGGCTGGCAAAAAGTGAGAATGTTGATGAGAAAGAGAAGGCTCAATAAATGTATGGAGGGAGCACTGTGCCACAAATACACGCCACAAGAACACACCAAGCCACAGGAGTAGCGCAGAGTCTCTCCTATGTGTGGATATTCCAAGAGGAGTCAAGCCTCATATACTGATTCCTATGTAGGAAGGGGAGTCGAGTTGTGGATGTCGAGAGGGATATTGCTGTAATAGGTAGGTTGAGGTATGTTGGGAGAGAATAGAGGGACAATTGGAAAAATAAGGTCAGAGACAAAAGTGACAATTTGCAAAATTAGCATAGATAGTTTTGCAGAATGGAGTGAGTTACAAGGGCAGGGACATAAAAAATAAAGCTAGCTCTGATACCATGTTAGGACAAGAGGTCACTCCACAGAATGAATTGTATGAATTTATTGAGGGTTCTTATGAATATATACGTGGAGGTGATACTGTTGGGATTCATTTCCCAATGTCTCTTAGACTTCCTACTTTCCTATTTTGCACTAATGTACAATTTCGCTCAATACCTTAGGATTAGTTGTGAACACTATGGTTACTAGTTTTGGGACTCTATTCATATATATGTTAAAAATTTCATTGAGATTCAAAAAGATAAAAATAAGGTTACTATAGAAAATGTGGTTAAAATGAAAACATATTTTCCTAGATTTTTCACCAAGGAGGATAATGTATGATTACTAGAGGAAGAGGAGTTACAAATGGTTCTTCATTCATTCTAAAAGGAAAAGTAAATTTTGTGTTGATTGGTGGCCTATGGAGTTTTTCTTGAGGTTGTTTGAGACCATTGAAGAGGATTTATTGAGAGCGATAAATGTGTTTATAGATCTAGGGAGGATAATAGTAGAACTTAACTCTCCTTTCAACGCCCTATTCCCTTGTTTTATGGTCCTACCTCAATTGAATAACTTAGATACATTTCTTTGTGTAATTGTATTTATAAAATTGTGTAAAAATGACAACTATGAGAGTAAAGAGTTTTATATGTTTATATTTCTAATTAATATTTTGATTTCCTCATACACACACATATAAATATACAATTGTATCTTAAGAGGGAATACTCTCCATTATTATTAAAATATTACAAGCTATTCTAATTAAATTAGATATTTTGAAGGCTTATTATAGGGCTAGCTAGCTAAAATTAAAGATGATGTTAATGCACAAAGGGTTTTGTGTACATTTTCTAACCTGGGTGATGAATTGTGTAACATTAGTGTATTTTTTTTATATTGGTGAATGTTTCTATGTTTTCCTTTATTACCATTAATAAGGGCTAAGATAGTAGTGCCCTCTATCACCCCTACTTTTCATCTCTCGCTAAAATTTTTATGGAATTTTTGGAGGTAAAGAGAACAAGCTGATTAAAAAGTATCAAACTGGGAGGTTCATTATGACTATCTCATCTACAATTTGTGGATGATATAATAATTTTCTATGATGGATATGGAAGATATTTCCAAAATTTTAAGAGATAATATATTTATACTATATTTCAATATAAGTGAAGATTAGTGTAGTTTAGTCAACAAATTGTTTTTGGGGGATTGATGATGATAATGTAAGGCTTTATTCTTGACTATTCCCTTTCCAATTTATTTTGTTAAATAATGGATTAAAGTACATTGGTTTTTATATAAAACCTAATGAATATGTTAAAAGAGATTTGGATTGGCTTTTGGAATGTATTAAAAAAAGCCTTATATCTAGTGCAATAAATGTTTATCATGGGGGAATGATTTTGCTACCTAAGTCTATTTTAGAGGCCATTATA
Source organism: Pinus albicaulis (assembly GCA_034641835.2). Classification (NCBI taxonomy): domain Eukaryota; kingdom Viridiplantae; phylum Streptophyta; class Pinopsida; order Pinales; family Pinaceae; genus Pinus; species Pinus albicaulis. The sequence continues at coordinate 816,826,116 of CM076573.1, read as the reverse complement.
TTTCATTGGACGTGTCTATAATTCATCAATAAAAGGTGATTTTCTTGAGAATATAAAGAGAACTAGCTTCAATTTCTCCAGCTAATATATAAGTAAAATCAAGGTATCACATGGATTATATTGAAGAAAATTGAAATATTAATGCATTTGGAAAGTGGGGACTAAAAAAATATGTTTTAATTTTCAAAAACCATGGATGAAAATTGTTAGTGGATATTGGTTACAGGTAAGGGAATTTTGGGTCTAGTTGTGTTCAAGAATTTTCAGAGCCTAATAATGTAGAATATTTTATTAAGAAAGTTTTCAAGTATTTTCATAATGCTTCCACCATGTGAAAGGTAGTAGTACATGAATTTTCATTGATTAGTAAGTGGCCTGTATGGAAGGTGGGAAAGTGGAATATATTTAGATTAGGATAGGATCCCTACATAGTCTATTATGAAAATTATACTCTTACGAAATATGGTGAAGTATTTGGATGAGAAGAGATTCTTCACCAAGGAAGAGTGAGAAAAAAAATTAATTGGTTTGTATAATGAGAATTTTATAATTTAGGAAGGGTACATTACTTTCCTAACCTAGGTTATAAGGTTATATGCAAGTATGGTCTTGTTGTGAAACCACAATGATGTTATACAATTATATGGAAATCCAAATCCCTCTTAAGATGAGGATTTTTGTGTGCTTGGTGCTCAAAATCATGATTCTTACTTAGAACAATTCACGAAACATTAGTAGACATGGCCATAGTAGGTGTTTTCTTTTCAATGAAGTAAGGAGTCTATTATGAATTTTATTTTATTTTTCCACTTTGTTGTTTATATATTGAAAGAAGTAGAATCCATTATTGGAATTAAATATTTCTAGAGAGGACATTCATTAGAACATTGTATGAGGAATTAGTGTGAAAATATGAATGTTGAAATATTCAAGCTTTTTCAATAATTATTTCATGGTGTATTTGGCTTTTTAAGAATGAGGATTTATTTGATAATAAGGTCATTCCAACTATATAATATTCTTCATAATAATTTGATATCCTATGTAGCTTTAAATAATAATAAAAATTAGAATCCTCTAAGATAAATTGTTATGGAAGAGGTGGATAAATCAAGAGCTTTGACTTATTTTAATGATGCCTCTCAAGGACATCCACAAGTTGGTAAGGATGGTGGTGTATTAATTTTTAGAAAAGCATATATATTAATGTTTAAAGAGAGATTAGGAAGAGGCTAAAATATTTTTTCAAAGATAATGGATATAATATTAACTATTGTGCTTGAAACTACACAAATGTCCACAAAATACAAATTTTTAGTGACTCTCTTGTTGTTATAAATGAGATGTAGGGGTTATGTTCTTTAGAAATTTTCTTTTCAAGGATCATATTTTAGGAAATCAAAATAGTAATTTCTATCTTTACTCATATGATTTCTAATAAAGTATCTAGGGAAACATATGAAATGATCAATAGATTGTCGAAGAAAAATAACTCTAGTACTCGAATTTATGGCCATGTATAGTTTTTGGGACTATAATGCATGACATGTTAGACCATTATTATGTTATATGGACTATAATGTGATTTATTGTTAGTTCAATTCCTTTTTGAAGTAAATTCATTCAAAGTTTTCTACTAATGGAGAGGGTTATTTCTAGTGGTAGTTCTTAGGTTTTATGGTATTAAATCATTGATAAAAATTTCAAAACATATTATACAATATATGAAAAATATAACTTTATGTTTAGTTATATGTGATGATGACGATTATGATTATTATAATTATTATTAGTGTCCACTAAGACTGATATGGTCTAATGGACCTTAAGAATCTAAGATGTTACTCAAAATTTTCATACTAAAAAAACGTTAGGAGAGGAATTCCAATATCACTATAGTTTTGCTAACTTAAAAGGTCAAGAAGGTTGGTAATGTGACAAATATTTTGAAAATTATATTGAATGTGAGTATAATAGAACAACCAAATCAACAAAATGTGGTTGATATACACTAATAGGAATATTCTCTTTAAACGATTAGATTTGCAGTTGAAAAATATGAATAGGATTTTAAAAAACTATTCGAGTTGTATCCTCAACATTATTATAACTTGAACAATGAAAATCATTAATTATTTTAAATTAATTGAAATAACACCTATCATTACAATCATTCTTTTAAATTTCATTAACATTTACTATTATAACAATTATTCTAACTTGATTAAAATAATTAAAACCCATTAGAAAATTCAATAATAGTTGTATAAATACATTTCTCAGAGGTATAACCTAGAATATAAAAAAAATAATACAATGCAATGAATAAAATATTGATAGTATTTTTTTTTAAAGCCTATTTATTCGAATATATGGTGAGGACAAGTGTTATGGTGTGTTTAGTGCACGAGTGTACTAAACCACCGATGCTTGGTAGGAATGGTTGCAACCTACAAGAAATGGTCACAAGTAGAAAAGATGGTTAGCAGGTTAGTGAACACATGCCAATATATAAAAATAAACTAAATTATGGAACATAGTATGCTGCAAATAAGAAGAAGAAACTCAACTATAATAAAACAAAAGCACAAGATCAAATGAGTCAAATGAGACAATAATACAAACTGTGGAATAATCCCCCTCTTATTGACTTCTATTATTAAAGAAAGGTAGAACGTTACACACTTGCCAAAGGATCCTTAGAGATATGGAGCTCTAAGACCCAAATGCAAGGAGGGATTTACCCTTGAGTTGGTTCTGCAAGGCCTCTCTCTTCTCTTAATAGATTGGAATTGTTGGGTGGCCAACAACCGAATCCTATAATTCTATTGCTGCTTTGGATCACACACTGCTGATTTTATCATGGGAAATTTGGCCAACATAATAATGTGTTATCATTTTTTTCTTGTCATGGTGGAAATTTATAGGTAAATTCAAATCCTTATTCCCTCTCTTGGTACACTTGTGGATAGTGACTGAAGAGTGGGGGTTGATTCCTTAGTGTGCTCACTTGAGGTATCAAGGTGGCTATCCTTGGGCGGCCTCAAGTGGAGGATCTTCTCCTGAAGTGTGTCAAGTGGTCCTGAATGGTGACATCTGACACTCCCAGGATTGCATAGTTTTTTGAAGGAAAGCCGCATAGACTAGCATGCCTATCGAGGAAAATTGTGTGCAAAGTGAATTTGGCATGTGTCTTTGGTGCGCAATTTGAAAGTTTTCCACTTGACCTTAGAGATTCTTAAATTTTCCATATTCCCTAATGTTTCTCAGCCCTATAAATCCTTCTGCTTGACATTTCATAATATCATTTTTCTTTTTCGATTTTCCAGTGATAACAATGAGCATGGGAACTCCATGTCTCTTTGACACTCCATTTGGATGCTTAAATTTTTGGATTGTTGTTTTTAGTGATAAAAATGACCGTATGGAATTGATGAAATTCAGGATGTGATGACACAGGCCAATGAGGAAGAGAAGACAGGAGGAATTTTCTCCTTGTTATTGATTTTTCCTTTTTCCACAGAAAAATGGCCACTTGCAAGCTCCATATCAACCTCCATATCAAGATTCCAGGCCATAATACAGAGCGTATATGCAAAGGCATAGATCAAGAGAGCATGGGGATTAGAGGGGATATAATGAATAAATATCTCCATTCCAACCAAAAATAACTGAAAACTCTTCTGCTTATCTTCATGGATTGAAGCGAAGAACAACCACGTGGAAAAATGAATAGAGAAAGCGATTCAATTTCAATTTAATTATTAAATTAAAAATCTATATGTAATTATCAAGATCAAATGATTGAGTGAAATTAGAGATATAGAAGGTTCTATCAGATGAAGAATATCCTGCTAACCTCAAATCTAGTCCATTTATTCAAAAAAAATAAAAAATCTGCAAGTCTACATCCACCATGAGCTTAAATAAGTACGGCTATAAGAATAGATATAGACATTTTTTCGCTACTACAACACCCTCCAAAATTTTTTCCTAGAATCAATTTCAAAGTCTTCCTTGGTGTTGTACATTGTCGCCACAAACATTGAAACTTGTTCCATGCGTTTTCTTAAAGTGTTTTAGGCCCTTCTGCAATGTAGGTAAAATGTTGTCTTTCACATGTTAGTTTTCGCATCATGTATATAAGAATTTTATGGTTGTTTCAAGAGGTGATATTTGTGTAAATTAGTTTTTCTAACCATGTAAACATCTATTGCACTCATTTCCAAAGTTTTAAGCATTGTCTCACAAGTGTCGTCATGGTCATCATAAAGTGTATCTCAAGCGTTACACTTGTCATAAGTTGTCATAAAGTTGTCACACTTAAGGAAATGCATTGTTCATATGTCATGGATTACCTATGTTTTTTTTTCATCAGGAATTCTAAGTGTATGATCATAGTTGAAGTCTCATCAATATTCACATTAGTCTCACCGATCCCTCTCCTAGAAATTTCTGGAAAAGCTTCCTGACCAAATAACCTAGCTTCACCCAACCTCCTTGAACTATGAATGGTGTAGTATCAGCACTCTAGTTGTGACCTTGTCTCTTGGCATTGCATAATGTGCAGTCCCTACCTCCTACGACTGCTACACTGTAAATTTTCAGTGCCCAACCCCCGACCTTGTCTCCAAGAATTACATAATTCCTCTTCCCAACATGGCCTTAAATGTGCATTTTAGAGTATATAGCTTCAATCTCATCCCATGAGGTCCTATTATACACAATGGCCTAGCCTCCCTTGTATCCCGAAACTGCGGAATGTGTTCATTAATTTCCCATCCCCTCAGCCTATCTCACCGACCTCCAGAACTGCATAGTTTTCTCCCTCAACCCAACCTAAACTGTGAATTCTAGAGTCTCAAGGATCAAGGATCCCCCTTGACTACTTTAATTTCACAATTTTTCAGTCACTAAGCCCCTTTCCTAGATTTACATCTGGTTACGACTCAGTTAATGGATCAATATGCACAATCTTAGACTAGGGGGTTTTCAGACCGATGTTGTCATGTGATGAGTGAATTGCATAAACATGTAACTTATCATGCCATGTCGATATGATGAAGAATGAGATGAAGGAAGGAAACATGCTAAAATACATTATTGTAGTTGATTACGCAAGTTGATCAATTAGGAGAAATAAAAGGGACACTAGTTTGTGATCACCCTTCAAGACTTGAGATCATTGAAGACTCCTTATCACCAAGCCATGTGGAGGTGAAAAGAAAAGCATTCTAAATAAGACACTACAACAAAAAAATGGCTTGACATTGCCTCATCATCAATTATTCTATGTCAGCAATTTCATGTCATTAGTTGTCACATGCCACACCATTGTGGTTAAGGATGTAAATTATGCTTTGAAAATGTATTGTAAAGTGGAAGTCCACAGGACATGTGTCGAATATGAAGAGTTATGTAAAGTTGAAAATTCATAGGAAGTAAGATAATCATGAGGGTAAATGAAAAGTAATAAGGAGGGTGAAGTATCACTTCCTCATTATTATATATACACCCTCATTGTAATAGCAAAGGACTTTTTTACCTTGGCTTCCCCCACAAAGCATTTGCAAGATAAGCTAGTTCTTTTTGGGAGCAAGGAGTGGATCCAACGCTCCACTATTGGAGATAGTGATGTTCATTTTATACATGTGTCTTGGAACTTTTACCTAGTACATGATCCTTTAAGACCAACATGTTCTTCATGCATGGATTATGAATATTTGTAAGACTATTCCACGGATGTTTGTATTTCATGTTTGCTTTCACATGTGCTAAAGTAGTTGAACTATTTTGGTTATTTTAGTACTTATCTTGTTAAGAATGTGTTTTAATTTGTTGTTATTTCTTTCCCATCCTTTCAGACTATTTCACATGATGCTAGAAATATATTTCTCATTCATTGGTTGTGATGGCTATCATATCTCTTCTGGACTATTCTGCTGGATGTTAGACGTATCCTTATTTTTTATGTGTGTCTCTTCTTGGGTGGTACTATTTTAGAGGCTCACTTTCCTCACTCCCTCTGCAGTAGAAGAAATTTGACATACCTACAACTAAACACTCACCAAATACACCTTCTTTCTTTTTGAAGGAACCATTGCATCCCTCTATCTTGTTGACAGTTAGAGCCAAGGAAAATATTTAAGAATTCAAAAACTAGGCCATATTACGGATGAGACTCCTACACCAAACATTGTGAGGCCTAATTGGGTCTTCATATTGGGGAGATCCCCTAAATGTTGGCGTGTCCAACACCGTCAAAAAGACAATATAAGATAAATTTGTTTTCATGTCCAAACCTCTTAGTGTCTTAAAGGTGATAGATTATTTCATCCCATAGTAATTTTAAGAATTGAACAATGCTTAGTTTCATTATGAATCTCATGAGAATTTTTCTTTGTTTTAGAAATGTTAATTTCTTCTTACATTAGTCATGACAATGAGATATTCTCAATTTTTGAGATTGGATTTCATAACTTCCTAATAACATCTTAGTTTAATTTTGTCCTCTAACTCCCTATGACCCCATAATTTCTCCTTAGATTTTGTTGTAATAATATTTTTAATATTATCCTTATTCTACAAATGAATTCCTCATTTATTGACCAATGATGTAGCCAAGACTATGCATCCTGATGCCATCCCCACTTGAGCCAAAGGTGAAGGTTTTGGCTAGAATTATAATCAGTTTCATGGAATCTCTTAGCTTCCATTCACTATATATATTCACTATCATCTAGAAAGAAAACTAAAAATACAAAATCCTTCCCTATTAATATTTCATTTTATGAAAATTGCTCTAAGTATCAATCCAGTTTGGTTAGTATTACGATTTATAATTAACATTAACAATAATAAATATCATACATTAGCAAACACATATTAAAATTTTCTTTAAATTATTTATTTCAACTAAATAATTTTTTAATGTAATAAAACACCCCACCCTCTAGCATGTAGGAAAGGGTAGTTTATTGCATAGGGCTCAAAGACATAAAAAAAACAAGGATCAAATTAATGATATCAACATGTCACTTGTGGGAGTTGAACTTCGGTGGGAAGGATAAAAATCATTCCACCAAACAATTGAGGTAAACCTAGTTGACATATCTCAACTAAATACTTACAATATATGCTAATTTTTTTAATATGTATACCCTTCTATGTAATTAAAAAAGCTATAGATATGAAATTAATCCTTAATTTTTCTATAAACCATTTATTTAATGTTAATAATAAAAGAGATATAGCGATGCATAATAAATGATAAATGAGTTAAATGTAAGGATACACCCTACACTCTTAAAAGGGACAACCATGTCACTAGGAAGAACGATATATAATAATATTAATAATAATATAATTTTAAGTTCACAACCAAGCCAAACACTAAAATGGTGCATAACCCCCTTGTTTGTGGGACAAGGGGCTTGCCTCCATGTGACAATTTGACTTCCAAGTATACAAAGGTGTACATATTCTACCATCACCTACATTTGAACCTATTCCCTCTAACAAAGAAACTGATGTTCTTAATGATTAGGCTCTCTATATATATATATATATATATATATATATATATATATATATATATATATATATATATATATATATATATATATATATATATATAGAGAGAGAGAGAGAGAGAGAGAGAGAGAGAGAGATAGGTCTACCATTTATTATTTGATGGGGTTTCAAGAGGTAATCCCAGGGGTGGCATGTGTATGGGGTCACATTTTAACCCAAGGGATATATTGAAATTAATTCCATTTGTGGATTAGCCGAAGCTTCCAATAGTCAAGCTAAGATGTGGAAACTCTATTATGGACTGAGGAATTTAATTACAAGAAATATCACATGCCTTCTGGTCATAGGTGACTCAACAACCATCAACATTAATCAACCCCTAAGAACAACATTTTAGCAAGGATTGTCGATATAGTCCAAGGGAAGTTGAGGAGCTTCAGTTCACTAGAATTATTCCAAGTGCTAAGAGAATATGTAGACACATTGGAAAACGAAGCAACTCTTTTAGGAATTAGACTAATAAGGATAAATGCAAGGATTATTTCACTAACCCATATTTCACATAAATTAATTTTATAGTCATATCTGGGGGGAAATATTAATTAGAAAAGGAGGACACATGTTGACACATATGGTAGTACTAATTAAATTTGAAGATATATATACTTACAACCTCACATCCTTTATTAAATTCATCCATACCTCACATGAATTTAATGTAGGTTCATAAATTCAAAAAACTGATTTTGAGGGATGCAAGTGGGGTCATTTGTTATCCTTATATAATTCTTTCCATTTGATAATGCATAGTGGGAAAGGGTGAGTGTGACTCCATAGTTCTCCATGTCTTCCTTTTCACATCCAATATTTAGAGTGAGGTGGAATCCCTTGAGTCATTGGTTCACATGATTTATTTCCAAGCCTAGTGTCTAGTATTCTAGTCTCCTGGTGCCATGGATTAATTGAGGGATGGTTTTGTGTTTTCTCAAATCTATATTACTGTACATTCTAAAGGGGATGGATCCTAAATATGATGACCATTCATAGTCAATATAGTCATTAATTCTTGTGTGGATCCTCAAACTTCTAGTATACCTAGATAGGGATTGAATGTATCCTCATGGACACCCAAGTAGTCTTTTCTCATTAAAAAAATAAAATTGTCCATGAAAGTGAGGTTTATAATTCAAAAAATGCAGAACCCTTAGAGACAATGATTAGTTGAAGTAGAAAAATTAAAAATCTTAGAGTTGAGAGTGGCATGCTAAATGGATTAATTTTGGGTTACACTAGGTTCTCTCAATTCTAACCTCCCATTCAAGCACACTGATCTATCTTGGCTAAAGTCAAATATGAGATAGGAATCCAAGAAATTCAAGGATATTTAGACATGGAAATGTTTTTTAGGAGAAATAACTACGAGTAGCCATCAAGTAGGAACACTTGAGTAGCCACATATTTTTTTAAACTCATGGGTTGTAATTTTATGTTAGGTAGTTCTAATTATAGGTTATTTTTTTATGATATATACTAGCAATATTATTTTTTCTATTTCCAAGAATATAAAAATAACTCAATTTTCAAAGGGTAATTTTGATATTTTAAGCCCTCTTAAAATGCTATATTCTAGTAACCCCCTTTTTTTATTGCATTACCATGCTATATGGTGTGTTTTGGGCCAATTTAATAGGTAGAATAACACATATATTTTACTTATCAATCCGGGTTTGTTAACTTGGAAACATGTCCAAAATATATGGATTTCAGATGAAGTCAAATTTAGAAGATAAAATATAGAAGTTGAAAAAAATTCATATTACAAATATATTATAAATTCTAAGACTTATGGAAATGCATATTACAAATATAAAATATAACTAAGAAATTTATAATTCAATATGTAATAAGTGAGGGAAGAGGCTCCTAACTTAGGAGATACTAATTGTCCTTCCCCACAGTACTAACTTCATGAAGATAAACCAAATAACTGATTAACAATAGTTTATGATATATAAAAAGTAGGATAAGTGGCTCCTAAATTATGAGGTCCAATTTTTCCTTCTTTACAATTCTATTCCATCATTGTTACCATTTCATTAAAACTGGAAATTCAGGAAATAACTCAAGAAAGGAAAAGAGGATGAATTTAGTTTTTGTTCATGATTAGATAGAAGGAGAATTTAACTTAAATTCTTGTTTTTCCCTTCATATGAAAATTATAATTAAACCAAGAATCATCCAACAACCATAAGAAATATTCACACATCTAATGACTGAATAAATCTGAAGCAAAACTAGTTCATGAAAATTATGCTAATTTAACCAAAAAGTGCACTTAGCTTGGTGTGGGGGCCTTGCTCCCTTGCCTTTCACACTTGAATAAATTATCAGCTATAGAAATATTAATCAATCATCCACAACATAAACATCAAATATAAAATGGAATTGGTTCTTAAAATTATCTTCAAGTCTTCAAAAGTCTCAATACAAAATTATACAAATTCTACATGCTTGAATGGTCCATAAGCTTGGTTTAAATAGAAAAATAATTAAAAATATGAGATATAATGTCTCTAAAATTCCTATAAATCATAATACCATCCATCTATGTCTAAATCATGCATTAATTTTCATAAAATCAGGAAAATCCAAAAAAATACTACTAAAAAACGGGTAAAGTTTGACAAACATTGTCTAGGCTTGTTTTACCCTAGTTTGACCAAAAAAATAGGTGTTTTTCCATATTTGGTTCCCATGATTTCAAAATCTATGCTCATATCATGCCCATGTGTCCTTCACATATGACCTCCATAAAGCTATAATGAGAATTTTCAGTGCAGTCCAAAATACTCTTAAAACCCAATTTTTACAAAAATCTCTAAAGATTGAAAATTCTTAATTTAATAACCTGAATATGAATAATAAGGTCACAATGAGGCATATATGGATGATATAAGGTGAAATATTATGGTAATTATGAGAATTTATGATAAGAAAATTTGACCAAAATTGAGGGCCAACATCCACCCCTTGCTGATCTTCAAGCATGTCCTCATGCTTGTTTTCTCCTCTTTGATCTTCTGAGTGATGATGTCCCTACTATCCTTGATCCTATAGTATCTTGTTGTGTAGCCGGAATAAGAAAATCAACACCTTCATACTTTCCTTCCTTGTATATGGTAGCCTTTACCTTCTGCCTCTCATATTTGTATTGCCATGTCTTCTTCTCATTGAGCCATCTATAAGCTTATTTAGAGATAAGGATGTTATTTGTTTCAAGATTACCAAGTTTATTGGTAAATTTATCATTTTATTTGATTATATTTTTTTTATTTTCTTTGTACATATTATTCTCTTTCTTCAAATGTCTTTCCAAGATCTTGTTGACCTCCAACTCTCTTGTCATCTCTTCTATATTCTTAAGGCATTCTTGTTTTTGCAACTCTCTTTCTTCTCCTACAGTCTCCTTAGAAAATGAATGTGATGAGGTAGCTCCTACCCAAGCATTCTCAAAGTAGGAGTCCCTCTCCAAAGGTTCTTCTTGGACATCTTTCTCCATCCTTTGTAATATCTCATTAATTTGTTTTGATGTTGTTGGAGGTTCAACAATTTCTATCTTTGGGTATTTTTCTTTCTCACTTGGCTCTTCTTGTATTTTCCTCCTAGGCTTCCTAGGAATAGATAGGAAGGATATTTATTTTTCAACCATGACACTATCCTGCTTTTTCTTTGATCTAGTCCTAGGATACATAGGAGAACTCATAATGCTCCTTGTCACGTGAATTTGTTCAAAATTGTCTTCTATTGTTTGCTCCTAAAGATGATTCTGAACCAAAAATTCTTTCCAAACCAATCCTTTGTTTCTCACCTGATGTTCCACAAGTATATTAATGAGCCTTTGATGATAAATGTTTGCTTCCTTTGCTTCAATTTTGTTTTTAACACTCTCTATCATTTTTATCAAGCTCCTTGAAAATAAATAGGGTAGATTGACCTTGGACTCTCCCTTCATGTGTTGAAGAAACCTATGTGATAAATATAGACCACACTATACCCATTTTCATAGGTAAAATATCTTTGGATAATCAAGACTAATTTAGACCATGGTTCACTTAACCAGTCCCTTGGAATTCCTTTTTCCATGTCAAAGGATCCCTTTCTCTATTTTTCTAGGAAGAATGTCCATCCTTTCTCTTTGAAGAGTAAAACTTTGTGATATTCATCTCCTGTCAAGGGAAGATGTAGTGCTTGTGAGAGAAATTCCGGGTTTAGTGGTATGGAGAGTTCACCCACTCTTATTTTCCCACGTTCATAATGATTTATAAATTCCTGTGTTATTTTTTGATTATGTCCTTTAAACCTATGAAGAAACCCTATCAATCCTACTTTATATAGTCTTTATATGGTTTGCTTCCCCTAGTTCTCTAACTTGAATTCTTTTGGCTCAGTTTTTGTTCCCATTTGTTTGTGTTTTGTATAGCAATTAATATATCCTTGTAAAATCAAAATGCTCATCGTGAAGAAACAAAAATTTATAGATACCCTTGATCTTTTTATTCATGCAATTTTAGGACAATTATCATGGTAAAGAGACTTACCCAATTTCTGAAGCTCTTTGAAAAAAATGAGATTATTCCCTTTCTTGAAACTTCTTCAATTTCCTCTCTTCTATTGTAAATGATACCAAAAAGAAGTCCTCTATTTATAAAATTGATAAAAAATTTCACTATGTAAAAGACAAAGACCATAAAGACATCTCGACAATGTTTTACTGCTCTTTAAAATCGTGCCTCAATCTCTGTTTGCAACCATTTGTTCAAAGAAATCCCTTCTCTGTTTTAAAAAAAATTCACTGTGTATATAAAATAGGACTCTTTATGTTTTCATATGCAACAATTTTAATAGTTATGCATGAAGAAAATCGAGCTAGAATACATGATCTTTGATTAACTTGAAGAAAAATTGTAGAGGTTTCTTAGTAATGGCTGGTCTTCCTATGTTAAACAATATCATTTTAATTAAAAATCCTCTCAACATATTCGAAGATTCATAAATGACACATGTGGAAAGGTATGTTTAATGGTGGAAAGGTTTTCGAATCCATAACTGAAGTCTTATTCCTTCATATAATAACACATATTAACCAACATCTTGAGCTTAACTAACCTTTGAATTCGTTTAAATGCTATGGAAATCTGTGATTGATTCTTACCTCTTCACTTGCGGAATGTTTGTATTTTGTTGGGAAACACGGTCAACTTGGCGTATAGGAAATCTCAGCCTCAATTTCTTTGTTAAAACCGACGTGTCTCTCCTTATTTCTCCACACAGACTTCTCAATTTGCTCACTTAATTCTCATGAAATTTCTTCTTTTCTTAGGGATTTTCTGACTTACATAGACCTCTCTTCAATTTTTGTGTTTCTCATGCATGTTTTCTCCTTTCACGAGGGTTCTTTTTACATTGTGTGAGTGCACAATGTTGCTCTCATCTTTTGAGTTTGGTTTTGGCTATGATGGTGGAAGAGAGTATTACGGAGAGCAATTTTGTTTGTTTGAAATTTTTTTGACCATTTATCTTTGCACTCCCAGCTCATACCCTAACCTCTATACTCGTGGTTGCCTATGTGTCACAATTTGACTGCATTCTCTATTTCATGACCATCCTTCCTTCCACGGGTTTACATGCTTGTCTTGTCACCATTATCGTTGTGTTACCCACGCTTTTTCTCATGTACATTCTTCATCATGTATTTTTCATCTTCGTTCACTTCTTTGCATGCCTACTATTGCATTTATTTGCAATCATGCATTATCATGCATTTGTCTTTTCATTCCTTTTGCATGTTTGCATATTTCATTTTGCATTTTATATGTTTTCCTTTCGATTCCTTTGTTTGTCATTTTTATATGCTTGTTCATTAATTTGTTTCTAAAATGACAATATATATAAGTCATTTCAAATCAAATTTATATTATAATGACTCTAACTCCTTTTTGGTTTCGTAGGCAAGCGAGGCAATTCCTTATGAGGAAAAACTTTGAGCCACAATTTTTGGTCAAAAATGCTTATGTAGGAGGATAAATGTAGGAGTATATGAGGTTAATGTAGGATTATGATGAAATCATTTTTAATGTAGGATGTAGGATAATGAATGTAATAGGACTATGATGAGTGTAGGATGAGGTTAATGTAATGTTTTTAATGTAGAATGTAGGATAATGAAAGTAATAGGATTATGATGAGGGTAGGATGAGGTTAATGTAATGTTTTTAATGTAGGATGTAGGTAGGATAATGTAATATGCTGTAGGATTTAGGATGATAAATGTAATAGGATGATGAATTTATGGAATGAGTATTGCATATCCAAGTTAAATTAGTTTAACAATTCTAGAAAAAATTTCAAAATAAAAGGTTTTAAGAACACTTTTTACACTTATAGTACTTTCCTTCTGTGCTTAATAGCTCAATGTCAATGCTCATTGATGATGAAATTTGCTAGTTTGTCCATACTTGACTCTTTTTAATGATGATAGTTCTTCAAAAATGAATTCTGATGGAATGTAGACGCTTGTATTTTCTCATTGGATCCTCTTGATGTAGATTATGATGTTTCATGTTCTTTTGCATCTGATATTGATTCAGGTTCCTTCTGATGAATATTGATGCCTCAGGTCCCTTCTGCAATCATATGATATTTGATTTTTTCAGGTTCCTTCTACAATGATATTTGAATGTTGTTTTAGGTCCCTTCTACAATACAATTACTTAAAATATTAGCATAGTTTTACTATGAATCTTCCCTTAAAATTATTTTGAGACTTGTCCTCAAGTCTTGGAATTTTGGAGGATGATTTTTGGAAAAATAAAGTTGAAGAAAAAGAAAAAAAAATAGGGAATTCATATTGGCCAAACAAGTTGGCTTTACGATATGAATTCGAGTTTGTATTGTGCCAGTTTCCTGGTTTTTCACAACCAAACTCCTTTACTATTTACTATTTATTATTTTATTTTATTTTAATTTTAATTTTTATTCTAGAATTATGGAAGGCATATCATTATGTTGTTCCATTATTTCCATATTATTTTCTGTTAAGACTCTTTTCAGAAAGTCCTCTTTATTGATAGGCTTGTTATGGACTTCTAGCCTATGTCCATTAACTAGAAATGAAATATATGCTTCATCAATTATCTTTATTATAATTGCTCCATTGTCAAATATTTTTTCTATCTCATATGGCACAAGACAATGAGTTGTAAAATTTTCTTTGAAATCTTTGAACTTGGAGTCAAAAAGTAATGCCCAGTCTCTTTTATTAAATTTTTTATTTTTGATAAATCTGTCATGCCATTTGATTATATGTTGTTGCACTAGTGATGTATGCTCAACTTCTTGTTGTCTGATTTCATCTAGTTCATTTAATTGCATGACTCTCTGTTGTTGTGCTTCTAACAGGTCCAATCCCAATTCTGCTGCACGTTTGAATGTATGAATTTGAAATTCAATCGGTAACAGAACTTGTTTACCATATACCAACTCATATGGGTTGAATGCAGTTGTATTCTTCCATGTAATTATCTATTCCCATAATGCATATTTTAACTTTTCTAACCAATCCTTTCTGTTAATTTTCACTATATTTGTCATGATGTTTTTCAGGACTTTATTAGTGGATTCTACTTTTCAATTTTCTTGTGGATGGTACGAAGAAGAATTTTTGCATTTGATTTTATACTTTTACGTAAGATCCCAGACAAGTTTAGAGGTGAACTGTGCTCCTTGGTCTATAAAAATATGCCTTAGAACTCCAAATATTACAAATATTTCTTCAAAGAGGAATGAAACCACTGTTTCTTCTGTTGCTCTTTCCACTAATTTTGCTTTTACCCACTCTGTAACATAATCTATACATACTAGAATGTACTTCTTTCCATTTGAAGGCAGGTTAATTGGTCCCACAAATTCAAGAGCCCATTTTTCAAATGGTTCTATAAGTACTTGTGGTTTCAATGGAATTTCATCTGATATTACAGGTCTTCCAGTTCTTTGGCAGCTATCACATCGTTTAACATAGGATTTGAGTCCTTGAATATTTCTGGCTAGTAGTAGCCAAGTTTGAGCACCTTGTATGTTGTCTGCTTGTCTGAAAAATGGCCACCACATGGGTCATAATGACATGCTTTTAAAATATCAATAATTTCATATTATCTAACACATTTTCTTATCAATAGATCAGAACTAGTATAAAAGAGGTCGGCATTGACCCAACTATATCTAGCACTTTCTTTGATTATTTTTCTTTTCTACTTGTTAGTGAAATGGGATGATAATATTTTGGATGATAAACAATTAGATACATCTGCAAACCATGGGGTTTTAGCTATTATAGAAAATAAATTTTCATCTGGAAAATTGTCTGAAACAAGAATAGGATGACTAGGTGAGTGAAGTCTTGACAGGAAATATGCTACTTGATTGTCTTTACTTGGTCAATCTATAACAGTGAGATTGAATTCTTGCATTAATAAAAACCATTTAGTAATTATGCCATTGGTAATTGCTTTGTTCATAATTATTTAATGGCTGAATTCTATGTATGAATAAACACTTGATATCTATCATATAATTCCTACATTTATTGACTGCATGCACTACAACTAACATTTCTTTTTCAGTTACTGTATAGTTCAATTCTTCTGGAGTTAAAATTTTTCTTATGAAGTATATGGCATAATTAAAATGAATTTGTTTTTTTCTAAGTGATGCTCCTATACTTGTATTAGATGCATCAGTAGATATGTGAAATGGAAATGACCAATTTTATCTTCGAAGAATGGGTGCTATTGACAATTTTTCTTTAAGTATTTCAAATGCATTTTGACAATTTGTTGTCCATTGAAACTCAATGTCTTTTGCAAGTAACTTGAATGGATATAGATCTATTTTACTAAAATTTCAATGAATCTTATGTAATAGCCTGCATATCCCAAGAAAATTCTTACTTATTTCTGTGTTGTCGGTGGCATTAAGTTTACAATGAATTGTATCTTTTTTGGGTCCACCTTGATTCCTGAAGGAGAAATGTGGTGTCCCAACACTATCCCTTCATTTAACATCATAAATAAATTTTAATTGTTGATGGATACATTTGTCTCTATTCATATTTTAAAAAAAATCAATATTATTCAAACAGTCATCAAATGTACCTCCATAGACAGTAAAATCATCCATGTAGACCTCTACACATTCATCAATTAGATCAGCAAAGATGTCTAGGACTGCTCTTTGAAAATTAGTAGGTGCATTACATAACCCAAGAGGAAAAACATTAAATGTATATGTTCCCCATGGACAAGTAAATTTGGTTTTATCCCTGTCCTCCAATGCTATCTTAATATGATTGTATCTGCTAAATCCATTAAGAAAAGAAAAGAAATTCTTTCCAGTTATTGAATCTAGTACTTGGTCAATAAATGGTAATGGGAAATGATCTTTCAATGTGGCTTTATTCAGTTCCATATAGTCTACACATATTCTCCATTTTTCATTCTTATTTGGTACCACAACTAAGGGAGAAACCCATTGAATATCTGAAATAGGATAGATGAATCCTACTTGTAACAATTTTTGCAGTTCTCTTTTGACTATTTCTTTCATCATAGGATTCATTCTTCTTTGTGGTTGTCTAACTAGTTTGATATGATCATTAGTATAGATATGGTGAATACATGTCTTTGGATGAATTCCTTGCATGTTTGTACAATCCAAGACAAAATATTTTGAATACTTCTGTAACAATGCAATTACCGGTTGTTCTTGTGATGATTGTAGATTATTACCAATTTTAGACTCTTTCCAAGATCGATTTCAATGATTTTGATTTGTGAATTGGTAATTGAGTTAACAGGAAAAATGTTTTAAATGAATTTTTCAATGATTCAATAGTACAAATTTCCTGAAAAAATTGATTCAAAAGGTGATTTGCAGCTTCATATTGTGTTATTCTTAGCTGCTCCAAAATATCAGGTTCTAAGATGAAAAGGTCTATTAGATCCTCATTTTCTTCCTCTTCTCTAAAATTAAATAATTGATTAATACTTGAGTTTCTTGTTGTTGTTAGTCATCAAGCCATGATAAAAAAGAAGGATATTGTGCTAGAGGATAGAGTGCAACATGTTTCCTTTCATATCCATGTGCTATGATCATACATCCTGATGTGCATCCAATGAAGACATCTGCTATGGCTAACAATGATCTGCCAAGAATTAAAGGATGGCCTCCCAAGTTTGTTTTTGGTTGCAAGATTAGAAATTATACAAGATATTCCCAAGAATCCAAAGAAACAATTATGTCTTCTAATATTCCCACTGGTAGAACTTTAGATCTATCTTCTAGCTCCAAAATTGTAGTAGTAGGTTGAATGTTGGGAAATTTTAAATATTTCATAGTCTTTGTTGTCATGACATTTATAACAGCTCCCAAATCTATTAAAGTGTTTTGAACTGGAAAATTATTGATTGAAATGGTAACCATAGGTATCCTAGAATCAATATACTTTTAAATTGTTGTTTTTGTAGACATGAGACTAGTTAATTTGCCAATGACTTGGATTGTGGGAGGATCTATTTTCTTTCTACCAGTTTTCTTAATACATAATTCCTTTATTTTTTTTCATAGATTGGAGTATCTTTGATAGCTTTCAGCAAAGGAATTTTGACATAAGAATTCTTTAATTTATCCAAAATATCAAATTCAGGAAGAGAAATTGGAGTTTTCTACTCTATTAAACTCTCTCAATAAGTTGGTGTTTGAGTCATAATAGCTTTTCCTTTCTGAATTTGATTTTTTGGATTAGATTTTTCAAATTGTTCTCCTTTTTTAGTTTTATCCTCTATGATTGGTGGAGAATATTTTTGTAATACTTTCCAAGACCTTAAGTTGACATCTTGTATAGGAAGTAGAATATGTAGGAAAATATGTTGCTTCTTCCACATTATATGCTGGTCTTTCCACCTTGTTACTCGGATTTGCTATTGGTTGAGCTAGTAATTGAGTTGGTCTAGGTGGGGGTTGGTTAGAAGGAAGCTGAATCTATTATGGTTGAGTTAGTAAAGGTGCAAGATTTTGTTGTGGAAATGGCATTGGTTGAGGATGTTGTTGGAATTGTTGATATTGAAATGGTTGTTGAGGATATGGTTGTTGATATGGCTATTGATATGGTTGTTGGTATTATTGTTGAGGATATATTCATTGAGTTGGTTGGGTTCCATAACTATATCCTCACCAACCTTTTCCAGGTTGGTTTTGGTATTTTTGTGGAGACTAAGCTTGGCATGGCATCAAAGCATTCCATGAATTTTGAGGAGGATGTTGATAAGTTTGTGGGATTTGTTGAGAAAATTGCAGAGGAATCCTTGGCTACCAAGGTCCTCTTCATGCCATATAGTAAAGAGAATCAATCCCTTGTACTTTTTCCATTAAATTTACTTGCAATTCCTTAAGTTTTGGACAATTTTCAGTTGAATGATTTTCTGTACAAAGTCCACACACTTGAATATTATCTAAAGGAAATTCTCTTAGTCGATGCTTCTCTCTACACTTGGAACAAAAGATTGATAATATTTGATCTTGTTCATATTCCTTTTTATTGGCTTTCAAAACATAAACTTGTGTTCCTAAAGTGCTCAAAATATTAGTTTTAAATTTTTCTAACAAACTCCCTAGTTCTGCTCATGTTACTCCTCCTGCTGCTGATTTGGAAGCTCTTGAATTAACATGTATTTTTACACTCTTTGATCTTCCCCTAGAATAATTTTTACTTAGTTCAACAATTTCATCAAATGGAAAATTTGAGATGTCTCCTTTGTCCATTACATTTAGAATATCAAGGTATTGATCTCTTATACCTTTAAGAAAAATTGTGCGAATGGTATCAGGATTCAAAGAGTGTTGTTTGGATTTTTGTATATTGTAAAGGAATCATTCTAAGTATTCTTCCAAACTCTAATCTTCTTGTTGAGACATCCTGGAAATATCTTCTTTTGAATCTCTAGGCTTGCAATAGGCTTGATACTTCTTAAGAAAAATTCTCTTCATGTCATTCCAAGAGGCAATAGTGTGTTTTCCTAATCCCATAAAACATTTTAGTGCGGCTGCTTTAAGAGTAGCAGGAAAGAGATGAAGTTTATGTGTGTCATATGTATATCCATAAGTGCAACATAAGATATTAAACTTAAACATAAATGAATCAGGATCTTCAGTAGACATTCCATAAAAATTGGGCAAAACAGAAGGTGGAATATTTTTCATTTTTACCTCCTTTACAAGAATTTCTCTTGTTTCTAGAATTGGGAAGCCAAAGGTAGATTCCTAATCATTGTTCGGTTCTATATCATTACGTATCTTATTGTCATATTCTCTTTTTTGCATCTTCTTCTCTTTTTCTCTCTGCTTCTATTCTCTTGTCTTCCTCTCTTTTTCTATGCCATTATTTTTGTTGCCTCTCATACTGAATTCTTTGTTCCAGAGTCATTATTGGTATATTAGATCCTTCTCCTTCCTCTGTCATTTTATTTTCAGTCGTTTGTAATGTTTCAATAAGAGGCTGGATTGGTGTTTCCTCAAGTTTCTCTATTTTTTCAAGAACTGGTTGCTCTAATTGTTTAAAAATTAGTTTCCTTTTCTCATTTTGTTTTTCTATGAAAGATTTTTCTTTTGGTGTTTTTTTTCTTTTCACTTCATAGGCTAACAGGGTTTGTCTTTCAATAAGAGTCAATATTTGTCCTGATATTTTCTTTTCTTCCAATTCCTCTAAAGATGGTCTCCCAGCAACTGGTGTAACTAGTCTTGATGGTCCAACTCCTACGGGTGGTTGAATTGTTGGGGGGTTTTGTTTAGTAAATCTATCTTTTTGATCTTTTTCTCTAGGCATAAAGAAAAATAATTGAAAGAAAAGCTAAATTTTGTTGTTTTTTTTGTTGTGTTTTTTTTTTAGAATCTTCCTAATTGACTATATTGAAGTATGCTTCCTTGGCAATGGCGCCAAAATTTTGGGTCAATTTACTAAGTAAAGTAACACATATATTTTACTTATCAATTTGGGTTTGTAAACTTGGAAGCATGTCCAAAATATATGGATTTTAGATGAAGTCAATTTTAGAAGATAAAGTATAGAAGTTGAAAGAAATGCATATTACAAATATATTCTAAATTCTAAGATTTATGGAAATTGATATTACAAATATAAAATCTAACTAAGAAATTTATGATTCAATATGTAATAAGTGAGGGAAGAGGCTCCTAACTTAGGAGATCCTGATTGTCCTTCCCCACAGTACTACCTTCATGAAGAGAAACCAAATAACTGATTAACAATAGTTTATGATGTATAAAAAGTAGGAGAATAGGCTCCTAAATAAGAAGGTCTATGTTTTCCTTATTTACAATTCTATTCCATCATTGTTACCATTGCATTAAACCTGGAAATTTAGGAAATAACTCAAGAAAGGAAAAGAGGATGAATTTTAGTGGTTGTTCATGATTAGATAGAAGGAGAATTTCACTTATTGTTTGCCCCTTCATATAAAAATTAGAATTAAACCAAGAATTATCTAACAACCATAAGAAATATTCACACATCTAAATGACTAAATAAATCTGAAGCAAAACTAATTCAGAAAAATTATGCTAATTTAACCAAAAAGTGTACTTAGCTTGGTGTGGGGGCCCTCCACCCTTGGCTTGCACACTTGAAGAATTTCTCAGCTACAACAAGATTAATCAATCATCCACAGTGTAAAAAAAAAAATATAAAATGGAACTGGTTCTTCAAATTATCTTCAACTCTTCAAAAGTATCAATACAAAATTATACAAATTGTACATGCTTAAATGGTCCACAAGCTTGGTTTAAATAGAAAAATAATAAAAAACTAATCTATAATGTATCTAACAGTACTATCCATCCTAATTCCATCCATCTATGTCGAACTCATCCATTCAGTTTCACAAAATCAGAAAAATCCAAAAAATACTAAATCTGCCCTTTTTCCTAGGGACTTCTGAAAAACATGTCAAGTTTGACCAACGTTGACCGAGCCTGTTTTAGCTCATTTTGACCAAACCAATAGGTGTTTTTCCATCTGTGGTTCCCAATATTTCCAAATATATGCTCAGCTCATGCCCATGTGTCCTACACATATGAATTCCATGAAACTATTATGGGAATTTTTAGTGTAGTCCAAAAATACTCTTAAAACCGAATTTTTACAAAAATCTCTAAAAAATGAAGAAAATAATTTAATTACTTGAATATGAAAAACAAGGTCAAAATGAGGCATATATGGATGATATAAGGTGGAATATTATGGTAATTAGGTGGATTTTTGATAAGAAAAGTTGACCAAAATTGAGGGCCAATAGTGTGGTTGCAACCAGTTCTTGATACAAACTATAACCATTCAAATTAGTAACTAAATACATATAATTATATTAACCAAAATTCTTGTTAAAAAATAAGTGTTTATACCTTGGGATCATAGTTTAGTGAAAAATATGAAACATGAGTTGTTACATGTCTTAAAAAAAATTTGATGTACAAAATAACTAACTTTTATTTTAATATTATGTTTGAGACATGTAGATTTATATTATATGTTGCATATTTATTTATATCTAATAAATAAAAATTTAAAATAAATTACTATTTTTATTATAAATTTTTCAATTATGTAAATGTATTTTCACAAACACACTACAAACAAACTCATCATCCGTCATTAATAAGAATATGAATTCAATTTTAGAATGAAAAATAATTTCAATGGTATACATTTTTTATCATTCCCTTTTTAAAAATATATAGATGATGATGATGGTGGTGATTAACATCAATTGACACCAACATTGGTTTATCATATCTTAAAATAAAGGTAACAAATTGCTTGCCTCACTTTAGAATTTAACTTTTGTGCTTGAAAATCATTATCTTAAGCATTCCTAAATCATTTTACTCTTGATGAGTTAATATGTTAGAAATTTCATTGTAAAAAATATTTTTATTGAGTTCTAATGTGGGTTTATAAATTACATTCTAGAAGAAAGTTTTTTCCATGTTCAACACTCTTAGTGTCACAAAAATGACAATTTTTTTTCAGCTCGCAATGTTTTAAGAATTCTCCAACACCTTGTTTCACTATGGATCTCATGAGAATTTGTTTTTATTTTTCCAATGTTGACATTATCTTTTATTCTAGTAAAAATTGAGATATATTTTTTTATCTTCTAGATTAAGGTTCATCACCTCCATGTAGCTTAATTTTGTCTTATCCTCCAATCCTTTGTTGCACCATTATTTCTTCTTAAATTTAAATATGATAATATTTTTAATAATATCATTATTATGTAGTGCTACCTCTTCCTCAATATCTCAATGTTTTATCCAAGAAGTGGTATCTTTATTTTAACCTTACTTAAGCCATGGGTGGTATTGATGATATTTTGAAGCAACATTAGGAATTATCTTGTCTTATATGTTGCCTATCTTGTTATTAAACATTTAGTACCTAGTCATAGTCATGCTCTAAATTATTGTAAATACTCACTCCTATGGTGCTTCTATGAGGAGGATGTGATAGTATGTATTTCTTTAATTTTAAGATTATTAATTGTAAAATTATTATGGATTTTCTCTATATTTCTCCATGACTCCATAGAGATGCTACAACCCCAAACTTCACCCCTATATAAGGTAACAAGAGTGATGATATTCTTATAACGGATTTTCTTCTTATACTAAAGCAAAAGGTCTATTATTTTAAAATTGTTTAAGGTCCATAATAAGCTTTGAACCCTCTAATTAATATTTTATAAAATCTATGCTTCCAATTGAGCTTGTAAAGAAGATTGGTTTTGATATATTTTTAAGAAGTCACTTCCTCTATATTATGGTTGTCACACATGAAATGAACATATTTGAATTTTTTGGATTTGATTATCATGATATTTTCTTTATTAGTGTTAATAGTTTTTCCCATCATCGAGAAAATATCATTGGGAGTATTCAGTTTCTTGTATATATCATAAGGAATCCTTTCCATAATAATCATATAATCAACATGAAGAATAAGGATGATGATATTCTAGATAGATATGTGTAGATTCATGCATACTCATTCTTCCAAGCAACCCTCTAACTTATTGATGTATATGCCAAAAAGGGTAGGCGACATGGGACAACCTTTATTAACTCATAGATAGAATGAATTCCTTTGGCCATCCCTCAATGTTACCAAATTTAGAAATAATATTTTTATATAGCCTTATCATGATAGCTATCAACTCAAATAGAAATTTTATATATTCTAATCAATATTGGAAGTTAGTTCTAGGAATAATGTTAAATGTTTTTTCCAAATTCAATGAAGTAATACATAAGATTTAATTTATTTGCTACACTCCTATGTAATGTTACCAAGCATAGCATAGTGGCCGTAGTTGATTAATAGATCGTAAATTAAACTTGGTGAAGAGCTCTTTTTTACCTAGATTTCTAGCCATATGCTAAATATATTTTTCCATAATATGTATACACAACTTGACTAAAACAGGGATGATCATAATTGTACTATAATTAGAGGTATTATTTTATCCCCAGTTCTAAAAATATAAATAATTATACTTTCAATCCATGGTTTATGGAATCATTTCTTGACTACTAAATTGAAGAGCTTGTGAATGTAAACGATAAGGATACTCCCACCAAGTTTTAGGATTTAATCTTGATAATCTTCAAAGTCCTTAGTATTTTATTTTGTGAGGTGCTTAACTCTAAAATCCATATCATATAAAGAAAATAAAAATATTTATGAAAATTATTCAATTTTTTTTCATGGAATTAGGGGATTCGTAAAGAATTTTTAGGTAGGAAATATTTTTTTAAAAGGAGTCACATTGTTATATATAATTCTACAAGTTAAAACTTACCTCTAGAATTTATTAAGATCTAACTTATAGAGATGTAAAAGGTTATCTTGCTTTCTATTTATATACAACCTTATTTTTTATTTTAATCGAGGATTTTAATCTATTTATCTTGTTAGATTTTAGGGACCCACGAAAAGCATCCCTAATGGATTTTCTAGCAATATTACACTGCATCATAACAAGGTTTGATTAATCTATTTTCCTTTTTTCTTGAAACCTTAATAGAGATATTTTTTATTTAGAAAGGAGGGTTAACATAAAGTTGTCATAGAGGCCTTCAATATTGTCTTTAATTGATAGGGTATTTAATTAATTATTTAAATACTATAGAAAAACATTATCTTTCCTGTTGTTGAAGATCAAGTGTTGCTATTATGATTCTCTTCTATGATGCTTTTGTCTCTAATAAATTTTACAGTAATGGTTAATGTTCAATGATTCAATTCAAGTTGATGGTTATTTAAGATGTCAAAATTTACTATCTCTTCGTAAATGGGGATGTAAAATATCACATAATATATGACATTGTTGTCAAATCAATGAGTATAAGTAATCCATCTAGATTTTAGACACTTTATTATACCATCTAAAATTATCATATATTGTGAACTAAAATGATTGATTACCTTGGATGAAAACGAATTCTTGGGCATCTCTTTAAAGTTTATTTTTTTATTTTTCAGCTAAAACAAGGTATTAATGTAAACATAAAGGATTAAGGTTGGAATTATTGTTCAATATAACATCTTGATTACTATTTTAACATTAAATTATTATAAATACGATACAACCTTCATTTATTAGCCTATGAATATCCTATTTGAAGTCACTTTAAGCACATTTTATATATGAATCTTATGGGAGACTATAATCTAAGTTTGAATATATAAGTCATAAATAATATTTTAATGTAAAAGGGAGCTTGATAGATACGTAATTGATGGATTCAAACATAATTAAATTTTGATTCCATCAACAAGACACCTTATAATAAGGAAATGGGATGAGAGTGGAGGTTAAGAAGGAGGGGTACCAAAATTAGCCTTATTGCATGTGATATTTTTTTAATGGAATTCTTATTTTCCAATTATTTCTCTCTCTCTCTCTCTCTCTCTCTCTCTCTCACACACACACACACACACACACACACACACACACACACACACACACACATCAAAATTTTGTGATGCATGCATGCTGTGCATTTTTATCGATGTTCTTATGATCAGTTTCAACACATATATGTATCATTTTTCTTCTACTTTCTCAACATTCGATCCCTTTGGATCTTAGCCCCCAATATCTATATCATTGGTATCATAGCAAGTTACCACTCCATGGGAATGAGGGTTTGAAGCATATTTTGGTTTCCAAGTTTTGCAACGATCTCCACCCTCATTTTAGCACCTTTAGAATACATTTGTCAGGCCATCATCATCATTATAATAACTATTCTACAAGCCTCATAGGGTATTTCTACCTTGATGCCTTGATTCACCATAGCAGGAACATACTTACATGGATTCACCACATCCATTCGTATACAAAATATTAGAAAATTTTAGGGTGTTCATGCTTCAAACAATGGTTACATGACCACTATAGCAAACCATATTTCTCTACAAACCCTTAGCATATTTTTTGGCCCTCTACACTTAGTGTTATGATATTCAACATTATTGCAAATTTATATAATCATGCCATAACTTAAATAATTTACATGCAACATATAGAAGATTGGGTGGCCTCAATTGCATCATTTTGCAACTTATCCACAGTGGTATGGCCACAAGAGAAGCATAAAAATGGATGGAATGTAGAGTAATAATATTCAACCAAATTCATGATGGAGTCATGAGCTCTATAAATAATTTTAGAGGATGCATAGTAAATCATTTTAAAGGATTCTCTATTATCTCAAATGGGTTTTGTACAATAAATTGATTTCATTTACTTCTTTAAGGGATATAATCAATAAAAGTCACACATATCTATAAAAAAACACAATCACACATATTTTGAGTTTCAAGAATGGTTTTATCACTCCATAGATCATTACAAAGAAAGTATATAATATCAATGGAAAAGTATGTTTAATACCTCAAAAGGGTATTAAATGGAATTTTATTTCATCAATTATAAAAAATGTTATCCAAAACGGTGGAGCAAGAGATCCATTGCTAAAATTTAAAAAAAAAAAAAAACAAGGTTATGGGTAAACCACAAAAAAACCCTTCTCCAAGTTTTCTATTGCCAAATCAGTTTTAGGTCATCCACAAAACCTCAACTATGGGTTAACCATAAAATACCATTCTCTTAATTATCACTTGATGCATTGTAATCATGATGTTTATGGGTTGTCCACAAACCCATAGTTATTGGTTAACCACACAAAACACTTCTCTTCATTTACTCACAATAAATTGTGATCATGATGGTACATTAAACATAATTGAGTCTTTCAATTCTTAGAATGGGTGAATTATGGGGACCATCATTTTCTAAGGGGGAGGATTAATCCAAATCTCATGGGGGATTATAGTCTAAGTTCAGATGTACAAGTCATAAATTCATATTTTAATGATAAAGAGAACTTGATAAATACACAATTGACGGAGTAAAACTTAATAAGAGTTTAATTTTTAAAAAAATCACATTATTAGAAGTAAATGGGATGAGATTGGAGGTCGGGAAGGAAAGGTCCCAAAATTGACCTCATTGCATGTAATGGATTTTCTTAATGGACTCCTCCAATTCTCTCTATCGCTTTTCACATTTGTGATGTATTTAGTTCTTGCATTTGTATAAACTTTATTATGATTAATTTAATGGTATATATGTTTGTTCTTACTCCTCCTCTCTCATCATTTAAGCTTTTTGTATCATATTCCCCAAGAATCAGATCATTTTTTTATCTAGATTTTTTATTATAAAATGAATAATTAATAGGAAAAAAGTAACATATTATTATATAAGAATTCTTATCATCAATATGTAAAATACATCCACATGTATTTATTTAAAGATTTTTCCTTTTGAAACCTAATATGAAGTAAACTATTTTTCTTTGCATAACAAGCTATGCCTCTAATCCCATTGTGGTAGGATTTCCTATTATATACCAAATAAGACAAATCCTCTTATATTAGGCACCTTGAATCCTTCATGCTCCCAAATTTTAATAATAAATATAATATCAATTTGACTTAGGATTCAACTTATGTGGAGCCTTGATATATGTAGACTTGTTTTTGCTAGTGGTTCCACTTCAATTACTTTAAGGGATGTTGTAAAAGGTTGTGTTGTTGGAACTATGTCTTCTAAAGCTGCTATTAGGATAGGAAGATATGCTAGGTTTGAAATGTCGGTGGTGGTGAAACAATAGCCACATTTATGTCCATTTCAAAGCCTATTATTTGAGTTCCAGTAATGAGCATCTTTTTGTCTTTCTTTAAGGAAAGTAGTCAAGTCAGTTTATGAAGATATTTTTGTAGTTATCTTCTTATTCTTATCTTCTTATCTCCATGAACTTTGCATGAAAAACAATGATAGTTCTAGAAGAGGATTTAGTGCCCCGAATTCTTCGTAATGTTATTACCTTTTTTATATTTATCCCTAGTAACATTTTTTTTGTTTCTAAATATTTCCCATTTTCTTTCCTTCCTAGATTATTTTACCTTTTGAACTTATTCCTTCATTCATATTTATCTTTTGAAATGAGGTATTTATTTATAAATATTCCTAAATATTTTATATTTATATTTTTACAAAGTATGCAAAATTTATGGTCATTATAACTTACCTTAATACAATTTAATTTATTTTACGCTCAATTATTTTTCCCAACTTCTTGTATGAGACAAGTTGTTTCAATTTGTAATTTATTTTGTATTTTATCCTTGACTAGAGCTAGCATGTCCTTCTTTCCCCTATTTCAAACCAATGATTATGAAGTTCAAGGATATTTTGTTACACTCTTGTTCTAACATTAAAAACTTATTTATTTCCTCCTTGATAGATTGCAAGACATCCACCTACTTTTTAGACTATGAGCCAAGTTATTATATGACTTTTCTTCTCGGTCTTTAGTAATTTTTTTTATTTTACTATTTTTTTAATTTCAACCATTTCTTTTTTCTTTGATTGTTTCTTTTCCTCGTGTTTCTTCTTCCTTTCTTGTACTTTAAACTCCATTTTATATAGTTTATTCTCCCAATATCTATTTTTTTAATTTACCTTCAAAGGATGCAAACTAAGCCTTGAGCACTACCTCTAATATTGTTTAAAGTTTGGTTTTTCTATGTATATGTTAAATTAATTTTATAAAAAAAATTATTCAATAATATATTTTCTTTAAAATACTAAAATTTTATGAATTTTAATTTTAAAAATAAATATACTCAAATGACCTCAAATAACTACCAATCCAATTTGATTTCCAAATTAATTTATGAATAATATAAATGCAAAAAAAAAAAGTTCAATCTCTCATTTTTTCTATATACTGCTTTTACAAATGATTCCTTATCCAATAAATTACATTAAATATAAATTATGTAACATTACATATGAAACAGTTGGAGTATCAATCTAATTTGATTTCCAAATGATAAATCTAATCTCATCATTAATATAATTGCTATAAAAAGAACAAAATTATGTTCAAACTCTCATTCCTTTTCTATATATCACCCTTTTGTAATTTGTGCCTTATCAATTGAATTGCATTAAATATGTATTATGAAACATTTGGAAATATTCTTATGTATTATGGAATAATAAATAGGAAACATTTGGAAAGATTCTTTAGGTTAGAAAAATATGATAAGGACATAGTTGGAGAATGGCACAAAATATTCCAAAACAAAAGGAAAATCCTTCGCAAGTCAAATAATTCACATCGAAAAACATACACGAGGGATTTGAAGGGAGTCGATAAGATTAATAGAAATCCATTTTATTGAGAAATAAATTAAGATCTGAATGTCTAATTTATCACCCGAGTCCCACATTTGTTAATTAAATTCTAATAAGAGGATATACGAGGTATATTTTTACACCTTCGTGGAGATTCGATGGAATTTTCTACATATTACATAGAGCTCGCCACCAATAATACATGGGGACATTGGTATTGAAAAGGGTTTCATTAAAGTCAAAGAGGTTGGATGTCTCATATTTATAATAATAGCCTCTTTGGGATCCATGCACTAGGCTAACAACATTATATAGGACCATTTAGGCTCTTTTGATGTAGTAATATAGGGTTTGGAATGTTTTATTTATTAATTACAAAAATAAGATTTAATTTAAGAGAATTTATAGGGATTAATTAATTTTATATTAATAAAAATAAGATTTTTTGATTGTGTATTTTTTATTATGAGTTTGTTTGTATAAAAAATAAAATAGAAATAATGAGAAGTGTGATAGAAGACTATGTTGTATTTTTTCATGTAATAATATATAAAAAAAGTTTAATAAAAAAAAGTGATTTTACATTGATAAAAAAATTTATTTTGTCATTGGGTTAGTTTTTTTTTGTTTTTGTTTTTTTTTTTTGTATAAAAACTAGACAAAATAAATGAGAAATTTAAATATTGAATTAATTTTAGTTTGAATAACAATAAGCTTAAGGAATTGCCACAGTTTCTAGATAGAGGTATTCAAAAGAATATGCCATTTTATTACGTAAACAAGGTTACATTTTTATATATGTAAATAGGGTGAAGGTTTAAGGGTGTTATGCCTTGAATGTTGGGAAGAGGAGAAATTTGACATAAGATTGAAAATTAGCATCTTTTTTCAAATGATGTTAATGACATTATAACTATTTCAATTCAATAAAATATTAAAGAAGATATAATGTATATTGGAAAAGGAAGTGGGATTTACGACTTAAAAGGTGTTAGGAGATGAAATTGGAAAGAGGTCGCAAAGTTAATGGGGATCATTGAATTCAAGATGATATTACTCATCCTTAGAATCCCTCTTTTAGATTTAGTTGAAACAGCCAAAATAAAATAAAACAAAATTAATAACTACCATTTTATTGAGATGATTATTGTTGACCTTTGAGACTTATTTTCAAAAGTGTGGAGATAAGGTCAATAAACCCTAAAAAATGAAAGAGTTGGTTGATGGCTAATAGACATCAATGAATCAAGTTACCCAAAACTCATAGGGACCCAAGACCAAAAAGTGCGTGGAGAAATTTAATTAATAAAATGGAACATGTGGAAAGCGAGACCCACTAAAGGCTATGATATTTATTTTCATAATTAGTGAGGCTTGGACACTAGCTCATCCATATCAAATGCAATCCATCATAACATCAAGGAACAATAGATAAGTTGATACTAATGATAAAATAATGTTTTATACTTGGAATTTTAAGAAAAAATTGTGTTTCCAACCTAAGAAGAGAATAGGTCAAGATGATTGTTCTTGACCCTTGAGACTTATTTTCAAAAGTGTGGAGAGAATATCAATAAACCCCCAAAAATGAAAGAGTTGGTTGATGGCTAATAGACATCAATGAACCCAAAGCTCATAGGGACCCGAGACCAAAAAGTGCATGGAGAACCTTAATTAATAAAATGTGATGTGTGGAATAGAAGAATCACTAAAGGGTATGATATTTATTTTCATAATTAATGAGACTTGTATCAAATGCAATCCATCATAACATAGAGGAACAATAACAATAGATAAGTTGATACTAATAATAAAACGGCGTTTTATACTTATGATTTCAAGAATAAACTATGTTGCCAACCTAAGAAGAGAGTAAGGCTTTAGGCATTTGTATAACGTCTTTGTAAAATGTTTTTAGTCATAAATGCAATAAGAAAAAAAACTATATAGTAACAACTTCAAAAAAAAAAAGGACTTTGGCCCTTAGTATAATGTCTTTATAAAATGTTTTTAATTATAAATGTAACAACAAAAATAAAACATACTTTAAACTTCATCTTTTGTATTGAGTTATACAATATTTAATATTTTGAGAATTTTATATTAAAAAAACATAATAATTGTGTTATTTATATTTATATTAATGTAAATGATTATTTTTATTTGTAAATATTAATTTTACTTATTTAATATAGATTAAAAATCTTAACATTATATCAAAAAAAATTCTTTATACCACTTTAAAATTATATTCAAACAAATATAACCTATTTATAATCTATTTGCATATCCTTGTACACAAGCCAACATAAACATTCTAATGCTATTGTTTAAAATGCACATACCTCAACTCCATCATTCATATATATATAAAACTTTGAAATAGGACAAGACATGGGTCAACCCTCAACTCTAGATATACATGCATTAAGACAAAGTCTACCTAAAATCCCTCTAACATATCCCATGGAGATTGGCATAAAGAAAGACTTTTATAAGTAGGTAGCATCTACAGCTATACTACTCGCCTTTTTATTATGGCAGATACCATATTCATTTAATTGTGAAATTGACATGTGGAGGAGCCATTCGGTGACAGAAGGTGGATGCAGAGTAGATCACAGTCCGCGGGCTGCCCGTGGATTTTTTATTTTTTATTTAATTATAAATTCATTCTGGCGTGCGATTTTTGCTCGGAGTGTCGGATGGCATTGTTGGCGGCGGCTGCTCCGGCGAAAGGAATCGGACGCCACAAGCAGCCATGGCTGCAACGTAAACAATTCACAAGCAGCCATGCCTGCAACATATAAACAATTCACAAGAAGCCATGGCTGAAACATAAACAATTCAGACAGCAAATGCTGGAATATTCAATATTCTTCAAGATGGAGCGGTGATTTTGTCAAATTCCAGGGCACGTTTGGCGCTTTCAAACACGTGAAGCAGAAGAATCTTGAGATTCCCACGTACGTAATAGCTGATTATATTATGTGTATTCTCAGCAGATCTGGTTTTCTAATAGATAACGCTAAAATGACTGACTCAAATCTGCAATAAAGAACAGGCCATGCCCCCACATTAGTATATAATGTTAGAGAGGGCCATACACCACATTGGCATCTAGTGTCAGAGAGAGACAGGCCCCACATTAGCATATAGTGTGTGAGAGAGAGACCACGTGTTGGTTCTGATAATGGTACTGCTTTAGTGTAGGTTGAATATTATATTTTCATTTTTATTTATTTAAAAAAATATTATCATAAATAAAGAGAGTTATGATAAATTGAAAATAATAATATTAAAATTAAATATTTAATTATAGAAAATTCAAAAAAAAAATATTTTAATATGATTAATATTTTTGGTAACTGAGTTGTTTGGTTTCATGGTGAAGAGATGCTGTTAAGACATTCGTGCTGAAACGTCACTGGTCGCAGTCTATCCGAAGGCAAAAAAAAAAAAAAAAAATCAAGCCATGATAAGGGTTGGTGTGGCCAAGCACGATTTTGAAGGCTTAAATGCCTTAGGTGATTTTGAAGACTTAGATGCTCCTAGTTCGCAATTTCTGAGACCAATTAATATTTTAAAAAAAAAATTGTTGATGAGAACTTTTAGAAATTTGTATATTTGGACTCTTCTAGCAAAATATACAAATTTTCAGAAATTCTCATCAACATCATTATGTTTACTACTGAAGTTTTGGTTTAATAATTTAGATATTCCAAATAAATATAAATTTAAAAATTAAATAATACTATAAAGAAAAATGGGAATAATATTTATAAATTATTTAATAGAGTGAAGAACATGACCTAGATTTGTATTATTAAGAAAGAATATAAAAAGTTTTATAAAGAGTATTTTGAATTTTGAATTAAAAAGTTTGAGAAATAGAAATGAAATTTGTAAAAATATAATGTTTTCACTTTAAAAAGATGTATGATAAATAAATATTAAAATTAAATTAGTATTTTTTTTTAATTGTGTAAATTTGTAATTTTTTATAGATTTGAATATGGATTTATTAAAAGCTATAATGTTTAATCATATTAGTATGTTTTGAAATGTAATATTTTCTAAAAATATTTTATTTTTCAATAAAAATAATAGTAATGAAAATATATATATATATATATATATATATATATATATATATATATATATATATATATATATATATATATATATATATATATATATATATATATATATATATATATATATATATATTTATATATATATATATATATATTTTTTGTTGTGTTAAGAGGTATTTTTCAACATAATGTTTGGGAGATGTCGTGTTAAATTTTTAGATAAATCAATACACTCATTTTAATCAAGGATTTAACATAAATTTAGAGGGATCAAATTTCTTATAGACAAGGTGCATTGAGCCATTTTATTAGCCAACATTAAAATATCTTATTCATAATCTACAATGGATATTTTATTATGTACAATTTTTTTTTTAATGCTATATATATATATTTTACATGAAATTATATTAACTTATATGGACAACTAAATAAGTATGCATAGCATTTTTTTTTTTTTTAAATTATAGCTGACTTTGTCTTTGTATTTAGAGAATATTTTTATTTTCATTTTAAGAGGGAAGAACATACTTACACTTTGCCTTCACACTGGGTTGTAGAATGAGCCTTTAGACTCAATTAATTTAAACATTTAATGTTGACTATAAAAAGAAACACACACACACACACACACACACACACACACACACATATATATTTGTTTTTTTTTATAGTCAACATTAAATGTTTAAATTAATTGAGCCTAATGAAGATAGGATGGGCCTTGGGGTTTTTTGCCTACCACCCTTGGGCCTTCATGCTCCCAATTAATGTGGAAGTATGTGATGTCTCCCTTGCATGCATGAGCATACTGCTAAATATTTGGAGGTGGTTTGAGTGATGGCATGTAGTGAGGACGAGATTGTGAGAGTTGAGGTTTATTCCTCAGCCTCGTGTAGCATATCGTCTTTGTACTGGTTCATGTGGGTTCTCCTGGTGTGATTTTTCCTAGGGATTTTACGATAGGGGAGGGAGGAATAGAGATCATCCCTTGCATGGTACATGAAGGCAGTGTTCTGGGTGTAGGCTTTGTGCTAGTTGACTCAGTGTTGAGCTCTTCTTTGTGAACTAGAAAATTTGGATTGTAAGTTTCGGTCCTCTGTTCTATATTTATGTCTTGGTGAGCTTGATGTTTTTTGGTTTCTTGAGTGTGTCTTTCTTAGCCCTGGAGTGTCTTCTTTATGCTTGGTCTTGGGCATGGGTTTTTTTTAGTAGGCTCTATCTGTGTTGTGTCATGGGTGGTCTTTTATGGGGGTTCGCGTTTGCTTTCCATGGTAGTGATCTTGTGTTAAAGAGCTAGGTTGAGGACCTCTGGTTTTAGGTTTATTACTGATCGAGTGTCGGGAAGGGGTGTTGTATTCGTCAAATGGTGAAGGATTTAAAGCCTAATGTGGATTTTATGTTTCCTACCATTTTTGTTGGCGGTATTCTTTCGAAGTATAGTCATTTCATTTGGGCTATTTTGACGACTAGGTTTGTTGTTGTCCTAACTTGGTCAAAAAATATAGATTATGGTCTATCTGTCCTTTTGTAGGTACGGGAAACACCTATAAATATTTTATTCAACCCCTCGATGACTCTCGCATGCCTCCAATGCAATGTAAGAGAAGAAAAAAGGGTGGTGGAAGTGTTGCTCGACCTGGACAAAGGGGTACAATATTTGTTTCCCCGAAATTGGTGGTATTTTATTTCAACACTATCCCTCCTAATGTGCATATGGAAACAAGAGAATTGGAGGTGAAGTTGGGATAAGAAAGGAAGCTGTTGTCTGATTCAAAATTGTTTGAAAATTTGATTGGGTGGGTTCCATATCCAAGAACAATTAGAGGCAAAAAGAAATAATTCATGAATTCAGTGGCACCCTTCATTGGTAAATGAAGACACTGTTGGGCTTAGTTCTCAGAGATAAACAAGTTGATAAATATAGCTTCTTTGCATCCTTGGAGGATGTCAAGAGAATGTTAAGAAACCTATGCTTCAGTGTTGTTCGAATTGATGCCCGCCTGGGACATGTTGACAACCATGTACCTTGTGAATCAAAAGGTGGCGACCATGGTGAGCTACCTGGTTCTAGAAATTGTGATCTGACTACTATTTCCTTATTTGAAGAGGATTAGTGTTGAAGGGCTGCAGTTGGTTGGTGTTCATTGACTTCCCAGGTGTTGGTTCTCTTGCTCCAGCTTGGCCTAGTATAGGAATTGATCCAGAGGGGTTATAGTCACATATGATGTCACGACATAGTGTTTGGTGGTGTTCCCGTGTTTTCTATTTTGTAATGTTTGTGTTTTTTTATGGCTCCAAAATGCATTATGTCCCTTGCTATGTTGGTTTTGAGAGTTGGCTTTCGATGTTCGTATGTTGATTGGAGAATGTAATGTCTCTTGGATTTTCTGTGTTTATCTAGTGGGAAGCTTGAAAGCGCAACTCATAAATTCTTATGCAAATCTTAATATGTTATTAGCTAGTTTCTATTACGTCTATGTGGAATATGTGGAGTTACTATGTTGGAATTCCCTTGTCTTGCACCACTTTATCCATGTACCTCTGTTTCTATGACTAATACAAAGCTTTTAAATATACACGCACACACCAACATACACATATATACATGTGTGTGTGAGTGAGATGGACATTCATTAAGACGTATATGGTTTACTGGACCTAAATAAGGCAAGAGATTAATCAGAATTATTTAACATTTTTTTTATGCTCAAAGAAAAGTGAGGGAAATATTCACTAAAATTACTATAGTTTTGTTGAGTTAAAAGGTTAAGAAGGTTGGTAGTGTGGCATATATTTTCAAAATTAGATAAAATGTGAGTCTAATATGGAAAATATAAGAGAAAATGTTTTTCAACTTGAACCTTCTTAGGATTGGACAAATGACAACTCTTTCATCCCACAACATTTTGGGAATTGGCGAACACTCAATTTCACTATGAAGTCATTTGAATTATTTCTAATCTCGACAATGTTCATTTTATTCTTATCATTAAATAAGATAGAGAGATCATTTTAGTTTTCGAGATTGGAGTTGATCACCTCCTTATAATATCATATTTTCCTTTCTCTCTCAAACTCTTTATTTTCCACTTTTTCTCCTTAAATTTGGAAGTAATAATATTTTTAATATTATTTCACAAGATGATCTCCTCTATTCCAAAATGTTTCAACCAAGAATGGGAATCCTTATGTCACCATCACTTGTTGAAGGTGGGGGTTTTGGCTAGAGTTAGAGGAAATTTTAGGAAACCTCTCGGAATCTATGTTTTATAAATTTTATTATACATAAGATATTGAGTCATAGCCATTCTTTGAAAGAGAGAAATGATTGCTTCAGTCACGAGGATAGGATAGGGAGTATTTCCTTTAGTATATATAACAACATTAATGCAAAACATTGATAAATAATTTCAACCAAAGGAGTTATAGAATTATGAAAACAAGAATACCTTGAGGAAAGTAGTGAACCTAACATTGTCAAGTATGTATTTATTGTTTTGGTTATAGTTACTAATGCTCAATCACTTTTCTTTGTTCACACCGTCCACATGTATAATATGTTAGAATTTAAAATCTTAATAAGTTTAGTGCGTATGATAATAAGTTTAATTTGTTTAAAAATAATAAATTTAAATTTAGTTGGATATTTTTCCCTTCTTAGAGTGTACAATTCTAGAAAAAACAAACATGTTAAACAACATTTTTCAAGATGGGTGATTTAATTATAACACATTTTAGGTGGTTATCTTTTGTTTAAATAAAAAATTTTCTGAATGAACTAATGTACTAAGAACACTTTTATCGGTCTTGCAGATGAATATAACTCATTTAAAATAACTTAAATTTCTAAACCAATACAACAAGTTATAGTTGAAGTTTTAATTTCAATTACTAGGAAAAATGAAACTTAAGACATTCTTTATACTCATGTAAATAAATATATTTACCTATAGTTACTTCCTATCATAATTAATTAAATCTTTCCACCAAAATAGGTAGGATTCATATGTAATTAAGCATACTTACCACAAATTACTACTGAACAGTCTTTATGCATTTTTTGGTGCAACCAACTTAAATCTATCTTAACCATGGATCTATCAAGCGTCAATAGAGATCAAATATCTCAAGATGTAAACCTATTTTTGAGTACAAAACTTGAGGAAAGGTTTTCACCTCGAAATATTTGATCGCTCTCTACATTTAATTAGTCCATGGTCAAGATGGATCTAGGATGGTTTCAATTGTGTGCAAACAAAAAAAATTGTTGAGAATATGGTTAATATAATCACTTTAAATATTTTAAATACATCTAAGATTAATATAATGAGTTCATTCACTTTTACATGTCATGCACATCGAACTTGTATTTTTATTAAATACCCAGATTTTAGGATATGAATCCTCACACACATGACGTAATTGAACTTAACTAATTGATATCATATCATGAATTTTTCGATGTACAATATTCATATGAGTGAGATTTGTAGGTTGATATTTAGCCTATATATATTTTAAACATATTTTTTCATAGGTTTTTCTTCCACGTCTTGTATTTTACCTGAGTTGGTTGAATATTGTTTTCTTTCTTCATATTATCTTTGTTTTTCACCTTTTAATTTCCTCTATTCTTCATGCTATTCATCTGTTATTCCTTCTTCCTTTCTATCCAATTTCCTCTTTGTTGTGCATTTTCTTGTATTGTTTTCCCTTGACATTTTTTTGGATTCCATTTGTTGTGCCCTTGTTTTTTGATATTCTCTTTGATAGGGTATTTTTCATTCAATTTTTTATTTTATATGGTTTTTTTTTTGTTTAATTTTCATTTTTTGTGACCATTTTTGTTGATATACTCTTTTCTTCTCCTTTTATTGTTGATGTTCCTCAATTGTGATTTCTTGTGCATTTTTCTGTCAACTTTATCTTTCTTGTTCATTTATATTTAAGATGGATCTAAACTCTTTATTTCTATTTAATATGGATTTAGGTTGATGATTATTATAGCACATAAATCAATGGACATTGTTAATAATTATTTTGTACATATACTAAAATAAATGTGCACTATTAATTTAATTACTTTGAAAGTAATGCATATCATTCACATATTTATATGAGACCAAAAATTAAGAAATATACACTAAAAATCAATACATCCTCAATTGTCATTTCTTGTTCCTTTCTTCGTTACCTTATCTTTTTTTTTCATTTCTATCTAATATGGAGCTAAGCCAACAATTATCATAAGATAGAAATCAATGCGAGTCGTCAATAATTACTTTATGCGTACACTAAAATGGATGCACACTTTTAATGTAATTACTTTAAAAGAAATGGATGTATGATCTACCTAGTTACATTAGATCATAAATTAGCAAATACACTTGAATTAATGCATCCAGTGAAAAAAATCAAATAAGACTAGAAATCAACATTTACACTAAAATCAATGCACTAAGTGAAATTAATCAAATAGTATTAGAAAAAAATATCTATACTAAAATCAATGCATCAAGTGAAATCAATCAAATAGGACTAGAAATTAACATGTGCACTGAAATCAATGCATCAATTTTAGTAAAATAACAAAATATTAATGTCAAAGTAGTGCAAAAAAAAAGAATTACATTGAGAATTACAAGAAGTAAATTCGGTCACTCATAGAGGAGATTAGACCATTTCCAATAGTGTGCTCTCCTAAGAGACAAGAGAGACAATTGAGAACTAACAGTAACTACAAAAACCTGAATAATGAAAATATATTGGTGTAAATGGCCTAAAAAAAAAATAGTTGCAAAGATACAGTTGCAAACTAGAAACATCACAAAATCAAGTTAAAGGGTCAGAATTAAAGCCTAACACCATGATAAGAGTCATTGTATCTGCCAAAGAACTTCTTGTTTCTTTTGGGATGCCAATATTATGTTCAATACTCACCGACTTAAATCATTTGTCTCCAACCTATGATAAAAATCCCTTAGGTTCCCATGTAATTGATTCAATGATTGAATACGGTCCAATTGAGAGTCATGTATGCTAAACAGTGTACACCCTAAAAATAATTTCATTTTCCAATATAGAAACATCATCTGCATGTATTGATTAAATCAATCCCTCGTATGTCCCATGGGAGGGATACAATAATGCCACTTAGTAATGACTTCTGAATCTTAGAGGGAAGTTCTATGGGAAGAGGTTTCCACCTTAGACCTAGCCAATTCCTCCTGTAAATGGGTTATAGTGTGCTCCCAATATTGTCTTACAATGTCTTCAATTTGGTGATGCAAGTGAGTGTGTCCCCTATGGGTCCACTCTTGATAATATGTGGCCCCTCTTCTAACTTTATCCCTTTGTCATGGCATGGAAACAATGACATTTGCAGACCAAAATATAAGCCATTTATCCCCTACAAATAATACTCACACACCACATAATACTTCCTTAGAATGATATATCAATAAGTTATGATGGAGATGAACTAATGGTTTATCTTCATGGAGACTTTTCTAGCTAGTTCCAAGTGTGTAGAGGTAACTAAGGCATGCCATCCTTAGCCAAATTTTTGACACCAAACAGTATAATAATTGGAATGATACTGAATGGTCAAGGCATTATTTTAAATAATACCCAAGGAAAATATCTACAACTATCACACTGCCCAAGTCAATGGTAGGAAGTTAATAATATAGCATAAATCCTTGGAACACTAGGAATTCACATGCCACATGATCCTATAATGACGCTCAAACCAAAATAGGCTCCATGGGGTCTGAAGAAGACAACAAGTATCAAAGAAAAGAACCCAACACCACAAATAAAAAACCCATACAATAATAATACAAGACATGATCCCCCTCAACCTTCATGTTCCTCGCACAAAAATATACCACCCATCACAACACTCTATCTAACAAAATATACCAAAATCAAAACTACAATATAAGATATAAAGATACAATAAGAAATAAATAAGATGAACTAGAATTGAGAAATGATATCACCTAGTGAGATAAGAGATTTTTTCCACCTTTTGTGCCAGAAGAGAGGAGGAAAAAACTACAATAGTTTACCCTTCCCCTAAATGGAACTAGATTGATTGTAAGTGAGCTAGTTGAAATGAAAATTACCTGCCCCTATGCCATAATGAACTACCACTCACCAAAATCAAATTCCAAGGTTAAGGGAAAGAGTGTTCCACCCACCGTTGGGCATGTAGTAGCTTGGTGGTGATAACTTCAATGTGACTTGTTCTCTCCTATCTGA
Organism: Pinus albicaulis; assembly: GCA_034641835.2. NCBI lineage: Eukaryota > Viridiplantae > Streptophyta > Pinopsida > Pinales > Pinaceae > Pinus > Pinus albicaulis. Next base: position 816,785,315 of record CM076573.1, on the reverse strand, counting down.
TCCTACAACTACACCTTATTTTCTCATGCCTTGCACCTACATGGGGGTATCTCACTGCATATCTAACCATTCCACCATTTACATGTAGCTTGGTGAATGAAAAGTGATATAATAGTACCAGACTCTTCATCATGGCCACCCTCCCCACACGCTTTGATCTATCTATCTCGCCACCACATTGTCCTCTCATTTTCCTGCTCAAGAGTGATTTTAATGTCATTTAAATCAACAGTTATGCTTGTTTAGGGCATATTGCTACATCCCCTACTCATTAGTTAGATGGGGTGGTGGAAACCCCCTTTCCCCCTTTATCTCAAAATTCACCCCAACCAAAACCTATGCCTTTGCCCCTTTAATTTAGTAAAATTTCAATATATTTTGGTATCTTAGATTTTACTAAATTTCAATATATTTTGGTATCTTAAATTTTATATGATTTTGAGATGTTGATAGATTTCTAAATAAAACTTATTTTACCTGCTATAAAAATCCTTCCTCTTCCTTTATGGTTAATATAACAAAATATTTATATTAAACATTTATATATGATTCATTAATACCTAAATTCTTTATTTACACTCATATTTAATTTCTGCAAATAACATGGGTAGATTATAATGAGCAGTTTTTCTGATAACTTTGAATTTTCCTTACTAAAATTTAATAAATAAAATCAATATTATTATAACAACTTTATGTGTTAATACCTATGGCTATGACCTCCTACATACCTTATGTAATTTCTGTAATATTTAACCTATATCAATATATTTATAAGATATTTCTATAATTCATATTTCCATAAAGTATTTGAGTTCCACTTCTTACTTTCTTACCTAATGAATAAAGAAGAATAACTAATTTTGTTAAATACACCAAGCTAATATGAAAGAAAAACTTATTATTAATATCAAATTAAACGTAAACGGAATCTATTATTAGTATGCACATCAAATTTCTAATTATAAACATTAAAAAATGCATTAAATTCATGAAATTTATTATTATCAAAGTAAACTAAAATTTATTATTATTGATATCTAACTGAACTTAAATTTATTTAAATTTGCACATTTACATTTACTCTCACATATTTTTGTGTTGAAAAATGCATAAATAACTCAGAAGTAAATCATGGTAAATTTTCTTAATTGCATATGAATATTACCTATTTTGATGTAAGTACTTGGTTAAATTATTGTAGATAGTAACTCTTGGTAAGTATATTTATCTACATGAGTATAGACAATGTTGAATTTTCCTTATTCCTAGGAATTGAATTTGAAAATTCAACCATAATTTATTGTATTGGTTTAAAATAAGTTATCTTAAATGAGTTATATTCATCTACAATAGAGATATAAGTGATGAGGATGATAATATGCCTTGTTTCACTACCAAAATGAAGAGGTTGTGTATGTGAGGGATGAGCATAGCCGCTCTTATTTTCAAAATTAGAGCTTGGAAGGCTTCCATGTCCTTAAATTTCCTTGTTCCAAGCCACTTAACCCCAAAATTAATGTATTCTAGGGAAAATACTGTATCCCCCACAGGGACATTCAAAATGGTGTCTATTGCATTAGCGAATTCATAAATATTTTTAAGTTAGAAGTTCCAGTTGTTCAGAGGAATCATATTATTTTTTTTAGTTTACAAAATTAAAACTTTCCTCCGAAAATTTTGTAGCGAACAAAGTTCGTATACTCAGAAGAATTGTTGGATACCAATGTTACGAAAAAAGTTCATACTATGCAATAATATTCAGAACACTTCGAAGACAAAGGCATCCATTTTATGACATGTAATTTTATTTAAAAATATTTGAATACAAGTGAGATAATCATTGTTACAAATTAGGGCCCTCTTATATACCTAGTTAGGTGCCCTTTCATTGAATTTTCATGTCCTTAGAACATCCCTCTTCATTAACTAATTACTATTTAATTAATAATTAATTATTATTATTTTTGTTTACATTAATTTTATTTTTTTTATATAAGTTATATTCATAACATTGCCTTCCTCTTTAAAAATCTTTGTCCTCAAAGCTCTTTGCTCACAAGATGTATCATTTGTTTCTTTATCTATAATTTGTTTTTTCTGTATATTTTGGAGTTATTTGAATTGTCATATCCATTGATACATGATGAGAGGGTCCTCTCAGTAATAGATAAAATTTTCGAACTGAGAATGGATCTGAGCATCCTAAATCAATCTTTTGTGGAATCTTGTGTTCGCTTTAAACTTGTGATGAATTGCTAAAATATGACTAGATTATGCAAACTTCGGTATTTTTTGGAACATAAGTTTTTTGTTTCTATTCTAAGTGATACAAAAAACAGCTTGATTGAGTTTTCTACTCTTTTGATTTAGATGTCGATAAGGAATTTTTTAGTTTGACTTTCCTTTATCGAGTGTGTGGCAATTTGTTGATTTACTTCAGATACTGAGGTTGTTGAGTTGTGTACAAAGTATTCACTTGGAAATTCCATCATTTGAACTAAAAATTCTAAGTACGTCTTCACTTCAACTCGTTTATCCTCTTCTTAAGTTATAATATTGATTGGATCGTTATTCGTTCCTTTTTCTTTAAACTAGACCATTATCTTTAAAGACTTCGATGTTTTTTTTTGAATAATCTGTTCTAACTTGACTTGTAGTGACTTCTTATCATTATTAAGCTTCTTTAGTTGTGTAAGTAGGTTTTGATTATGATTATTTAGATGTGAAAGTTCTTCTTTTTTTGAATTATTGACTTTACTCTTAGTGTCCCTACCTTTTAAACTTTTGATTTGTTCTAATAACCTTTGATTCAGGTCTTTTAAGCACAGTATTTATTCTTCTTTCTCTAATATATTCTTGTTGAATTTCTTCTCGAGACATTCTTTTTCTTCTTCTAATTTTTTCTTTTTAGTTTTGAAATTCTTGAAATTTTCAACTAATTTTTTACTATGATCTCTTATACTCCAAATTTCGTTGTTACTTTCTGTTGATTCTTTGTAAAATATATCTTTGAGATGATTACATTTCTTTTCTGATGCTTCATTTTTTTGCTAAAGTTCTAAAAGTCCTTAAGTTTAATATTTTAATTTTTGTATGTGGATTACCTTGATATTCTTCCAAAACAAACAATTTTCTACATGTTGGACACAATATTGTGTGATTTTTAAAAATGGATGAATAATCATACTCCATTAAAAAAAATAGACATTTGTTCTATTTTAGCATAATTTGAATCATCTAAAAGTCAAGAGAGGTCCTGAGAAATTCAAGGTTGTTGAGGAATAGTTGTTAGAATTTCAAGAAGACCTGCAATATGCTCAAAAGGATAACCACAAGAGCAACGAGGATTCATCGTCACATGTGGGCTGGAACCAAAGTCAAGGAAGCAACAATAGAATTGGAAGTGCAATCTAAGCCACTAGAGCAACAAAGACAAAAAACACACAGCAAGGGTCAAGTTGGAATTATTCGCGTGCATAACAGTTCATGAGTAGGGCCGATTGATGCACTCAGAACATTGCACGTAGGTTAGGGTCCAGTTGTGAAAATGTACATGTAGAACAATGTTCATAGGCTTAATCACAATCGCATATGGAAGGCCTGATCGCATATCAAAAATCGCAATCGCAAGCTCATGAGGAAAGGCGCTAAGGAACATGCTATAAAGGTCAAAATGCGAAGTGCAATAAATTTTCATATTTCCGATTACGATTTGCGATCGGCCCCACCTTCACTTGCCACGTCATCCCTACCATTATCACACATCGCATGTCACAAGTTTAGGAGGAAAGGCACTAAGGAACGTGTTAAGAATGTCGATATGCGAAACATGATACGAAGACCAGATGTAATATAGTTCAAAGCTTGAATCTGAAGTATTTAAAGTCCAGTCGTAGGACCCTCTAGCACATCGCACATTGCACATCAGAAGCTCAAGAGGAAAGGCGCTAAGGAACAAGGTTGAATCACCGAAGTGTGAAGTGCGATAATGAAACATACACGATGGAAGTTACCGCTAAAGTCTAAAGGTTTTTAAGTATGGGTACAAGGGTTTTTCCTTTGTAAAAGTCACATCAAAGGGAAAAAGCAGATCATAACGTAGAATGTTGGAATGATGAGATGCGACAAAGAAGAAAATGCAATAAAATTTTCAAAGGTAATGGAATATCTTTTAAAGTCTAGTCTTACGGCAGTTACAAAGGAAAGTCTGAATGTAGGACAGACTCGAGTAAGAAAACATCCGGCCACATGCAAAATAATGTCGTATGTGTTGTGCCTTGTAATAAATGGGAGCTTGAACACAATGGTGGTGGACTCGGGTAAGTGACCTAACACAGAGCTAAGGAGAAGAGAAGACAGAACGTCGCAGGCATGACCAGAAGAGGTAGATTCAGGTGGAGATGAATTTATGTAGACAGTTAGGATATCACAACAGAAACAGAAGGAGATACATCCACAACAAATCAAATTCAGCAAAAGGATTATATTTCAATTTTTATTTTGTTTTCTTTTTTAGTTTCGAAGCTACAATGATGTCCTTGATTGCAATGTAATAAGTAGTTTAACAGTTTATGTAGTTTAGGAGTTTGAAGAAGCTCGAGTAGTTAGAAAATGCTTTTGTTTGTATTTAAGGAAGTGAGAAATAGAGAGGATGGGTTCTGAGTTCTAGACCTCTTGGGGACTACATTTTGTACTTCTTTTTCTATTGGATGAATGAAAGAAGCAGCAAGTTTCCTGTAATTTTTTATGGTGATTCGTGTTTCTTGTGCCATTTTATATGGTTTCTTCCTTGAATGAAGTGAAGTAAAGATGCAACTAGTCTTTGATTTACATTTGTAAGTAAGACTTAAATAGCCTTAATAAGTTCTCCTTCACTCCATCTCTTCTCCCTCCATAAATTCTCTTTGAAGCTTAAAAGTAATAGATTCTGTGTTTACAACATATTATTTTGAGTTTCCTCTCTCTTCAAAAACTCTCTCTGAAACTTTAAAGTAATAGATTCTTTGTTTAAAACATATTATATTGAGTTTCCTCTCTATCCATGAATTTCCTCTGAAGCTTAAAAGTAATAGATTATGTGTTTACAGCACATTGCTTTGATTTTCCCCTGGAGTTATTCTTTTCCATTTAGATATCAACAGCCAATGGCATTGTGAAATATTTTATTATTCCAGATCATTAAGGGTTTTAGAAAACTAGTTTCTAGTGGGATAGAACCGAGATCTCATGATAAAATTATTTCTGTGACACACTTTTAAAATGCATTAAGCACTGATTCCTTTCACAACCGAGGGATTGTCTCTTAAGATACAATATTTTTTGGTGTTGTTGTCGGGTACGAAGGCACCAAGTTATTTTTCCCTGGGTATTGAGACCTATTTCTTGATGGTGAACAAGATTTAAATATAAAATTTGGTTGTTTATTATTCACTTGGTGACTCCACTGATGAAGATTTCATTAGATAAGGAATTTTTCTTGTAAGAAATTGAGAAAGCATCGTGGAATAAACAAGTATCAGAGTTTCAATATGTTAAAGGAAGTTTTATTTTTCACTATCAGTTCAGTGGTCTATTTTCCCTTGAATATCAAGAATATTGTTTCCTACTTTATATTCTCAGAAGATTATAAGGCACAAAAATTACATCCTTTATTGGAGATTTTTTTTTTCTTCTGCTTGTATTATTGATCTTGACACAACTTTATCTCCTAAATATGAGAGGAGAGATGATTGTTGCATTAAAATTCCTGAATATAATCAGTCATAGTCCGGACATAAAGGTGGTGATTCATCATCTCTGGGTGATAATATTCTGTCTCATAAGCAATTGAATGCTTTTCAGCTAAAAAAAAAAGAAATATTTAAACCCTTGGTGTTGCCTACAGTTCTTCATCAATATCCTTTAAAAAGCTTTAAATTTCTGCCAAGTTTTTCTGGAGAAAGTAATGAGGGTGCAGCCAAACAACACCTCCTAGCATTTGAATACTTTCTGGAAAAATTTCAAATTATTTATGAAGATGTGGCTTTAAGGATGTTTTTTCATTCATTAAACCAGGGTGCTTAGCAATGGACAATGTTTGGAAGCAAGTTCAATTAGTTCATGGAAATATTTTCAAGGTATATTTATTAGATATTGGGGCAAGTGTAAGTCATATGAAAACCACCTTTTGGAATTGTATTCTATCTAGAGGTGGAGCAATGAATCAATCACTGATTTTAATATGAGGTTTCAAAAAATTTATTTCAGCATGCCAAAAGAAATTCGTCCTCGTGAAGCTGCAACTATGGTTTACTATTTGAGGGGTCTTTCTATTGTATTGGTTTTTCATCTCAAGGAGAGAAAGCCTTGCACTTTGGAGATGATGTTTCTTTATGCACAGGAAATCAAAGATAATATATGGGCTTGTAGAAATTTTTCCTGTCGTGTTGAAAGAACAAGTTTAGTTGAAGACAAGAGGGCCTGTCAAGAAAACATTGGGATTTCTTTACAAGAGAATTAAAATTCAGAGATGAATAAGGATTTTCAAAAGGTGTCAGAGGATTCATGTATTGCTGAAACACGAGAATTTAAGGATTTCGAAGGTTCTGGTCAAAAATTCATTGCAGAAAATGAACTACACGTTGAAATCTTGTAAGATCATTACAATTTTCATAATTTTAATGATCTTGTGAATAGAGGAGAAACTAGCAGAGATCCTCAGGTGTGTTTGCAGGAGGGGGAATATCTTTGTCAAGAATTGAAATTATACAAGGACATCAACATTATGAGAAACAAATCTTAGATTTCTCTTTTCAGCCTAAATGGTTGTTAGCAAAAAAAAACAATTGGTCTTCTCACATACAACCTCAAATTAAGAAGTCAAGAAGTGAAGGAAGCTGTCATGTTCAAAGAAGTCTACATCAGCAAGATGTTCAAGGAAAGGAGGCAACAAAAAATTGGTCCCATCAGTTCTATGATCTAGTAGTAGATGATATGAAAAATTTCTTTTGTCACCAACAAGTATTTATGCAAAGGTATGTGCAAAGATTTGTATTTGGAAGACTTTCATGGTACCTCCCTACTGTGATATTCAAATTTGAACAGTATGAAGGCATTAGGTCTAACATGCAGATGTTGGATTGGTGTCACTGGAAGGCTGACTTGACCTGATTAATTTCAGGCATGAATACATATGTAGGACTTGTGCATAAATAAGCTCAGGAGTTAAGAATTTTTCAGTTTTAGTATTTCTAGTTCAGTATTTTCAGCTTAAGAATAAAGGAAGAAGTCCAAAGTGTAGCACGTTTCGGGAGGATTTCATACTAAATTAACTCCCATTTGGGATTGATTCCATGCCCAATAACGGATACTGATCTACAAGTGCTCTTTGACTCCATGCCCAATGAAGGATATTGTTCTACAAGTACTATTTTACTCCATGCCCAATAAAGGCTACTGATCTACAAGTTCTCTTTGACTCCATGCCCAATAAAGGCTATTGATCTATAAGTTATCAACACTTTGATACAAAAGTGTTGTTCCCAATTGGAGCCAGATGTTGTAGCACAATTTGAATCAACTAAAAGTCAAGGGAGGTCCTGAGAAATTCAAGGTTGTTGAGGAAAAGTTGTTAGAATTTCAAGAAGACCTGTAATATTCTCAAAAGGATAACCACAAGCGCAACGAGGATTCATCGTCATATGTGCACTGGAACCAAAGTCAGGGAAGCAACCACAACATTGGAAGTGAAATCTAAGGTAGAGGATCATCAAAGAAGAAAAACATGTAGCAAGGGTTAAGTCGGTTTTATTTGCGTGCAAAAAAGTTCACGAGTTAGGTCGATTGATGCACTTAGAACATTGCACACAGGTCAGGGTCCAGTCGTGCAAATGTACATGCAGAACAATGTTCAGAGGCTTAATTAAAATTGCATGTGTAAGGCCTTGTCGCATATCACAAATCGCAATCGCATGTGGAAGGCCTGATCACATATCACAAATCATAATCGCAAGCTAAGGAGGAAATGTGCTAAGGAACGTGTTATAAAGGCTAAAATGAGAAGTGCGGTAAGTTTCATATCACCGATTGTGATTTGCGATCATCCCCTCCTCCAGTTTCCACATCATCCCTACCGTTACCCACATCGCATGTCGCAAGTTCCGGATGAAAGGCACTAAGGAACATGTTAAGAATGCTGATATGCGAAATGTGATATGGAGATGGGATATGATATAGTTTGAAGCTCGAATCTAAAGTATTTAAAGTCCGGCCGTGGGACCCTCTTGCACATCGCACATCGTGCATCACAAGCTTATGAGGAAAGGCACTAAGGAACAAGGTTGAATCGCTGAAGTGTGAAGTGCGATAATGAAATGGACATGATGGAATTTATCGCTAAAGTATAAAGGTTTTTAAGTCCAGGTACAAGGAATTTTCCTTCATAAAAGTCACATCGGAGGAAAAATAAGATTATAACATAGAACATTGGAATGATGAGATGCGACAAAGAAGCAGATGTGATACAATTTTCAAAGGTATTGGAATATCTTTTAAAGTCCAATCTTACGGTAGTTACAAGGGAAATTTTGAATGTAGGACAAACTCGGGTAATAAAACACCCATCCACGTGAAAAAAAATGTTGCATGTGTTGCGCCTTGTAATAAACGAGAGCTTGAAAACAATGGTGGTGGACTCGAGTAAGTGACCTAACATAGAGCAAAGGAGAAGAGAAGACGAAACTCCGTGGGCATGAGCGGTAGAGGCAGAGTCGGTGGGAGATGCATTTATGGAGACTGTTAGGATACCATAGCAGAAACAGAAGGAGACACATAAATATCAAATTAGATTTAGCAAAAGGAATATATTTCAACTTTTATTTTGTTTTCTTTGTTAATATCGAAGCTACAATGATGTCCTCTATTGTAATGTAATAAGTAGTTTAACAGTTTAGGTAGTTTAGGAGTTTCAGGAAGCTCGAGAAGTTAAAACTGATTTTGTTTGTATTTAAGGAAGTGAGAAAGAGAGAGGAGGGGTTTTGAGTTCTAGACCTCTTGGGTACTACATTTTGTACTTCCCTTTCTGATGGGTGAATGAAATAAGAAACAAGTTTCGTGCAATATTTGATGATGATTCATGTTTCTTGTGCCATTTTATGTGATTTCTTCCTTAAATGAAGTGAAGTAAAGAAGCATTTGGTCTCTGATTTACATTTGTAAGTAAGAGTTAAATAGCCTTAATAAGCACTCCTTTACTCCATCTCTTTTCGCTTCACAAATTCTCTCTGAAACATAAAAGTAATAGATTCTGTGTTTACAACATATTATTTTGAGTTTCCTCTCTCTTCAAAAACTTGCTTTGAATCTTTAAAGTAATATATTCTGTGTTTACAACATATTATTTTGAGTTTCCTCTCTCTCCATGAATTTCCTCTGAAACTTAAAAGTAATAGATTCTATGTTTACAATATATTACATTGAGTTTCCCCTAAGTTTCTTCTCTCCATTCATATATCAGCAGTCAATCACATTGTGAAATATTTTATTATTGTAGATCATTAAGGGTTTTAGAAAAATAGTTTCTAGTGGGATAGAACTGAGACCTCAAGATAAAATTATTTCTGTGAAACTTTTAAAATTTCTTAAGCACTGATTCCTTTCACAACCAAGGGATTGTATCCTAAGATACAACATGGTCCACAACATAGAATTATGCATGGAATCCATATTTTCTTCATTCATCTTTGAATTCAACTCCATTTTTTTTTCTATTCGTCAAGGAGCTTAGGGTTTATGATAACTCCTTTAATACTTATGAGATTATTTGTAACTTTTTTTTCTTTTCATATATATATATATATATATATATATATTTCCATTTTTCCTTAATATTATATATCAAGACTAATTTAATACTATATAAAATAATATAATATTATAATTTTATATATATATATATATATATATATATATATATATATATATATATATAATGATTATTAATTCCCAATAACGTGCCCTTAAGGGATGTCATTGTACCAATAGATACCCTCATCAAAAAAAATTTCATTGTACAAGAAGGAAACAAAAAATTTAAATGTTTTTTCTGTGCAACGAAGGTAATGCTGGGAACTCTAAAATTAATAAGACAACAATGTGCATGATGGAAAGAGTGGAAGAATTGAAGGGCGAATATAGAGGGTGTTGGTGTCCGGGAATGAATAATATTCAACCCATTTTCCACATAAATTATCAACCCAAGGGCGTTAGTTATTTCAAGACTAACGACATAGTATATGTAGGAGAAATCACATGACCTGTTGTAGATCACAGGCTTAAATCCATAAAAACACATACTATTGTAACAACATTTAAATAGTTTGCAGAATTAAAAATGAATTCATAGAAATTGAAAGATTACATTGGAAGAGTAGTAACATAATTAAACTAAAACATAAAAATGATAAAAAGAAAGGAAACACAACCCCTGATCAGAAGAGTGGGCCAAACTTTCTGACCAGGATTGTGGCAAGCTCACAATTTACAGGTGAAATAGCAAGATGTTGTGCAATCAATTAATTGTAGAATATACTGTTACAAAATCTATATATGATGGGCTTAACCCCGATTCACGACTCGCAGGCCCTCTTTATACAACCGTTCAGGAAAATCCTCGATTTCCTTCAACAACTACATATTTACAATTATACAATTCGTTGCAACAATATCCTAATTGTCAAAAGGAAACCAAGACAAAGCCTGAAATGTAGTTGGGGTGAAACGAAGTCTGTTTCCCTGTAGCAGCAAGTGGAGGAAACGTTGGAAATCAGGAGCTGCTCCATGACTCACAACTATAACTTTTCCAGCTTTTTCCAAATCTATCAAAACATCAGAGTTAATATTACAAAAAGGTAAAACCTCCTGGACTAATACTTCATTAATCAAATATCGCATGTAAAGTAGGAGAAAGGTGTTTACCTCATGTGTTTATGAATAATAATAATACAAAAAGATAGAAAGGTGGGCGAAAATAGGAGAGAAAAGTATATAAATCCGGTACCCAACATCTCCCCCCAACTGGTCTATCTACATGTCCTCATGCAGCTCGTCATCTCCTTAGATTTGGATCGGACTGGATGTGACTGGCATGAAGCTATGTGAGATCATATTCTTCAGCCATTTCCATCCCCAGGGGTTTATATCCTTCCGTCAAAACAACATCCTGCCACCAATTTGGATCAACATTGTATGCAGGAATATATTGCTCGGTTGGAAACCAGATCAGGGGAAACTGAAACCTCAGCCCCATCCATATGAGACCACAAGTATGAATGAATGCTACGAAACGTGGCATCCTCTTTAGAGCTCGTGCAAATTTAGGTGCCCCAAATGGTTCTCGTGCTCAGACGGCTGAGGATGACAACATCCACCTTCTCTGACAACTATCTAGCACTTCTTTAGGAAACATCATAATCTGTCTGACACATAGGTCAACACACCATTTATTTATGGGTTGCCAACATGTGTTATATATGCCCCTCAATCTGTAGAAATGTGTAATGTTTGTTATAAATGTTTGAGGACTGGCCATGCTCCTTCCTCATCATTAAAGACCTTCCCACTTGGTTTTATTCAAATGTATCCCAGGCCTTTCCCCACTTAATATGATTGATGGTATAGGAGGTAAAAGCTCTTAAATGAATGTCCCCCATGAATGGAATGGGGTTAAAATACTGATCATGCCTTAAGAAATACCCATGCATGTAGAGCTCACACATTAAGTGTTGTCCTATGATATCATGAATTTTTAAAATATGGAGAAATTGAATGGGGTCCTCAATCTCGTACCAAATCTCCTTATATATACTTTCAAGGCAAAAGAAAAGAAATTTCTCGTGAAGGAATGAGGCATAGCTATGTGCAAGAGGTCTGTAGGCCATTACCTTTTGTGCCAAGGAGAACATCTTCTCCTTATCTGATTGCAGCGGCTGCACTTATTCTTCCAATTCTTTTATTCTGGCCTTCTGTTTAGCTTGTTTTAGCCGCGCCTTATATAACTAATATATGTATCTTGTGATGACCCCGGTGGCTTGTTCTCGAACCCACATGGTTTCTTTCTTATGGTTACTTGCAACAGACTGCCACTTCTGGATTTCAGCAGCCAAGAAAAATTCTGGGCCCTCAAACAACTCTTCAATCAGGCCAGTCTGTGTGGCTACAAAAGAAACCTCAATTTCTAGCTTTACTGCCCTACATTTGTATATTTTTACCTTATTTTTTAGCTGGAAACTTTCCTTTTAAACTCTCGAACCTCCCTTTTCAATCTCATGGTTTCACTGAACTGCAAATGATACTTCTTCTTGAGAGGTAACCTTATTTTCTTGCATTTTTCAATCCATTCCTGTTTGAAAATAAATTCAGTTTTTGGGCCTATGACTGGCTTAGGAGGCGGCGGAACACTGCTAGTATTCTTAGTGGATTATTTTGTTAAGCCTTTCTAGATGGGCTCCCTATCTTTAGGGGCTTCTTCCACTATCTTCCCTTTAGGGACCCCTGCCATCTGGTCAACATTTCCATCGACCACTCTGTGTTCCATTGTTTCCACAAGAATCCTATCTTCCTTGTGAGCCTCTGAGTGCTCCATAAGATTTAGCAATGACTGGGTCGATCTTGGCTATGTCAACAAATTTAAGCACTGGTGGAACAACTACTTCCTCCATTAATCGGTTGGGAGAGAAGAATCCCCTCGCCCCTCTAGGCATCATGGAATGGAACGGAGAATGGGGGACAGATTCATCATCCTCATTTTCGGCTTGAGCCAGAGCTTCATGCATTACTACCTCAGCCGAGGTCGATGTTGGTTCTTGTGGGGTAGCATCAATTTCAAAGCTTGTTTCCCTTCTGTCCTATCGCTCCTTGTTCATCATTTCTTCTTCTAGGGTCGATACTGGTTCTTGTGGGATAGTATCGACCTCTTTATTTATTCATTCTCTACCTTCTTGTTCCTCGTGAATTGCTTCTTTTTCCATAGTCAACACTAGTCCATGAGGGACAACGGTGATTTCGTAGGCCGACTCCTCCTTATTTTCCTATTCTAGCTGAATCGAGGGTGGTTCTTGTGTTGCACCCCCACTTGTTTCAACATCCATATCTGCTTGGGTAGGTGATGGTGTTTCTTGCAAAACAACATCACTTTCCATTCCTCTATCCACCATTTGACTCACTTGTTCTTCATTGACAAAAGTTGACGACTGTATGACAGTCTCAAATTCATGCATGATATCCATAATTCCTTCATTTGTGGGCTCCTTAGGCGAGGATAGTTCTTGTGTGGTAGCCTCGATTGTGTCGCTAATTATCTCCTCCATTCTAATTTCTTCAGGCTCTCCCTGATCAACCTCCATTTCCACTTCTTTGGGTTCCTCCTGATCAACCTCCATTTCCATCTCTTCGGGTTCCTCTTGATCAATTCCCTCTGAATGTTCTTCTTGTGCTAAACCGGTTGTATAGACTGGTTCCTCTTCTCTAGCTACAATAACAACCACTATCTCTTCTTCTGAGGATCCATAGAGTTCTGCACAGGAGACCCGAAGTCTGTTTATTGAATGCATGACCAATAAACACGCCAATCCATGGTTGGAGAGTACTACTAGCATCTGGCACGAATGCCAAGTGGAATGTGCCATGTGCTGCAACTATTTTAATAGGAAGAAGGGAATGTTTAAAGCATGCTCCTGAGCATGTGGAAATTGAAGGTGCATTAGAATTTTAAAATGATAATTAAACAGAGTTGTGGCCCAACCTTCACAGCTAATTTTTTTCATTAAAAAACCTGTGACTTCATTCCAAGGATAAGACACAGTCTTGCGCTCATATCCTCTACCCAATTGAATGACACTTTCCCCTTCCTGCAAGAATAATTCGGGAAACTCCGATAGAGAAACTATTTTAGAAAACCATTGCTGCCCTTGCTGTCTCAGCCCGCTAACCTTTTCAATTACCTCTTCTGTGACAAGAAATTCCAATCCTCTGACCCGCGAGTGATTCTCATCTAAATTAAGTGAAAAATCCATTGTAGTTCGCTTCTCAAACCCCTGTAATCTGTCAAAGTAGGTATCCCACCCTACATTGACAGATATTTTCCATACCTCTGGATTGTTGCGGACCGAAGTTATTTTTTTAGGCTCATGCCGCACAGCTCGTCCGACCATATTGTGGGGACTCGTAACAACACTTCTTGGAACAACAAATCGTTGGCCGAAATGGTGGATACCAAATTCGAAAAAACAACACGGTGAAAATGGAAGGTGGTAACGGTAAATAAAGATGGTAATTCTTGGAGACCAAGAAAAAATCATAAAAAAGTATGGTTCGTGCAGTGAATAAAATAGGAATTATTTCATATGGAGTGGAAGGGATGTGTTATAGATCCCAATACACTTTTAATGATTATACAGAGTCTTGATTAGGATCGTATGGTGTACCACACACAGGTCTATAATAATAGCTTACGGAATCATCATTACGTTGTCATTAAAGTATGACAACACTCCCCCCAACTTAAAGTTTATCGTCCGCAGCATTAAAGTCTTCACATGGGATATTTAACTAAATCAGTAAAATTCATGTGGAGGCGTACCTGACAGCCTACCTGGATGAAGTGACAGTTGGTGGGATGATGGCACAATAATGATGCGGTTGGAGTAACAGCAGTACGAGTAGTAGCATCTACAGTGACAACATCTGGAGTAGCAGCATCTGGTGTAACAACATCTAGTGTAATAGCATGTGTAGTAATAGCAGTGTGAGTAGCAGCATCCGGAGTAACAGTAGTGTGAGTAACAGCATTTGGTGTAACAAAATTTGGAGTAACATCAGTGCGAGTAGCAACATCCGGAGTAACAACAGTGTGAGTAACAACATCGATCAAGGAGTAACAACATTGAGTAGCAACATCATGAGTAGTAGCAACCATGTAACAGCATCATGAGTAGCAGCAACTGAGTAATAGTACCATGAGTAGCAACAACCGTGTAACAACATTACGAATAGTAGCAACCGATACTTAGGAAATTTTTTCATTAATTTTTACTCCTTAGCAGTTTCTCCTACAAAAATACAAGAAGGTAAATAATAACAATATAATTATTTATTATTATTATTGTTATATATATATATATATATTAGGGAAAGGATGTAGAGGAAGAGTTCTTTGCACTAATAACCTTCAAACCAAATTTCTCAGATAGGTGTTTGATGAAAGCATCCTTAGAGGCTGGGCGGTGGTATAATCTCAGGCGATGTCCATTGTTTATGAATGAAGCATGTGTATCATCAATCGTGACTAGCCCGACTGTTCCATTATCAAATACAACGTCCACCTCGTAAGGTCCCATCTAGTGAGTGCAAATGTTTCTCTTAAAATCCTTAAAGTGGGAGTCATAGTGTAGTGCCCGATCTCCCCTCCGAAACACCTTATAATTAATAAACTTATCATGCTATTTCATTCTTTGATGCTGAATAGTAGTAGTTCTTTGGACAGCCATTGAACGGATTTCATCTAGTTCATTGAGTTGGGCCAGTCGATGTTTCTGGGCATCTAACAAATCCAAACCAACTTCAAGAGTTGTTCTGAGCGTACTGATTTCAAATTATATTGGAAACAACGGGGATTGCCCATAAACCAACTTGAATGGGGAAAACCAAGTTGTATTCCGCCATGTTGTTCTGTACACCCAGAGAGCTTCAGGCAGCTTCTGAGCCCAATCCCGATGATGGCATGCCACAGTTTTTGTCAAGATATTTTCCAATGTATTGTTTGTGCTTTCCACTTGTCCATTTTCCTGGGGGTGGTATGGAGACGTCACCTTGTGCTTGACCCCATATTTCTTCATAAGTTTTTCTATCATGTGTGATGTGAACTGTGCTCCTCCATCTGAAACAATATATCTTGGAGTACCATAACGAGTAAAAATGCCTTCAAATAGAAAATCTGAGACCACTTGCTCTGTTGCTTTCGCAACAGCCTTAGCTTATACCCACTTATTCACATAATCAGTACATACTAAGATGTGGACCTTTTGTTGGGAGGGTGGGTTAAAGGGTCCAACGAAGTCAACAACCCATTTCTCAAAAGGCTCGAGGACTACCTATGCTTGCAAAGGAATTTCATCAGCTTGATCGGGCTGCCCCATACGTTGGAAACTATCACACCTCCTGACATAATTATATTCATCTCGAAAGATAGAAAGCCATTAATATCCCATTTTTAGCACCTTATGGCCTGTTATTTTGTCCGAAAAATGCCCTCCACAAGGGCCATCATGGGCAACCTTTAATACTTCATAAATAGCATCCTCAGATACATAGCGTCGAATCTTCTTATCATCTCCTCTATGAAAAAGGTACCCTACCATCCAAGAATATCGGGCACTGTGATGAATAATTTTTCGTTGTTCCCTGTATGACAAATGAAGAGGAACTTTCCTTGTAGCAAGATAGTTAGCAATATCTGGATACCATAGAGGTTTAGTAGAAACTGGAAAAATATGCTCATCGGGAAAACTATCTTCTATAGGTGTGCATTTTTCATTGTCATCCATTCTAGATAGGAAATCAATAACTATTTTTTCTTTTCTTGGTTTATCTACTATTGTGATATCAAATTCTTGAAGCAATGGCAAACATCTTGTAACACGACCATGAGTGATAGGTTTATTCATAAAATGCCTGATTACTATGTGATCAGTATGTACAAAAGTAGGATACCCAGTAATGCAGTGCCGGAACTTGTTGACAACATAAATGACAGCCATGAATTTTTTTTCTTTCACCATGTAATTGAGTTTAGCAGGAATTAAATTCTTGCTGACATAATAAATTGCATACGGTGTTTTGTATACCTGCTGTCCTAAAACAACTCATACTCTTGTCTGAGAAGCATCAGCATGTATGTGAAACGGTAATGCCCAATCAGGTCTTCAGAGGATTGGAGCCGTGCAAACCAGCCCTTTAATTTTCGTGAAATCTGTCTCATAGTATTTAGTCCACAAGAACTATGCATCTTTTGTTAGCAATTGAAAAAGTGGATGTGCTATTTTAGCAAAATTTTCTATAAAGCATCTGTAATAACCAGCACAACCAATAAATCTACGTACCTATGTGGGTGTTTTTGGTACCAGGAAGTTAAGTATCACCTCTACTTTGGCTGGATCAACTTGAATTCTGACAGCTGAGAGCAGATGTCCCAATACTATCCCTTCTTCCCTCATCATATGGAATTTGACTGTACTCAAAGATACATGGGTCTTCTTACATATTTTGAGTACTTTCTCCAGATTTTCCAATCCTTCCTCAAATGAATTTACATATGGAGTAAAATCATCCATATATATTTCAACGCTATTATCAACCAAATCAGAAAATATTCCCAGAATTTCCCTCTGGAAGGTAGCAGGATCATTACATAGGACAAATGGGAGGACCCTGTATGCAAAGGTTCCCCATGGGCATGTGAAAGTTGTTTTATCCTGATATTTCAGGGCTATCTAGATCTAGTTATATCCACTAAACCCATCTAGGAAGAAAAATAACTTCTTCCTAGCCAAGGTGTCCAAGACTTGGTCAATGAATGTAAAAGGGAAATGGTCCTTTTGAGTTGCCCTATTTAGCTCCCTATAATCTACAAAGATCCCCAATTTACCATTATTTTTGGGAACAATCACTAGCGGCGATACCCATTGGATATTTGAGATGGGGTAAATGAATCCTACATCCAATAATTTTTGTAATTCTTCTTTGAAAATGTTCTTGAGAGCAGGTTTCATTCTCCATTGGGGCTGTCTTATAGGGAAGCAATCTTCCTTAATATAAATATGATGAGTACATAAGTTAGCAGGGATCCCCTTCATATTGGTATAATCCCAGGAAAAAACTTCCTAATGATCTTGAAAGACTTTCAAAAGTTGTTTTGTTTGGGATTTAGACAGATTTCAGTTGATATTTAGTGTTTTCCTTGGTTCAATCTCAATTGGAATAATATCATGGGATGAGGTTATAGGAATGTCTTAAATTTCATCTTTTGGTTCAATGTTTTCATATGCTTCACAGCTCATAGCAGATTCTAAAATATGACGAGTTGAATTGGAAATGAAACTGGAATCACTAATAAAAGCGTTAATGGAATCATCCTTAGTTTCTATTTTAAATTGAAGGGATTTCCCAATAGTAAGGATTGGTCTAACTTCTTCATTTGCAAGTTCAGGCTCTTCAATTCGTAGAGGTTTCTGACAGGTTAATAAATTTTCAAATGGGTTGGGTTCCGCGGGAGAGTAAAGAGTAACATTATTTATAACTGTCCCATTTGATATGATCATATGCCCAGATTGGTACCCTATGTAAGCATCTGCAGTTGCGAGCCAAGGTCTTTCTAGGATCAATGGATGACCACCAACTGAAGATCGATTTTGTAACACAAGGAGGTCCATAGGATAATGCCATGAATCTACTGAAATAATCACGTCTTCCAATTTCCCTACCGGTTTGATTGTAGACCGATCTGCTAGTTACATGATAGTAGGGGTTGGTTTAATGTCTCCAAGACCTAACATGTTCATTGTTTCAGTGGTGATAATGTTGATGGCAGCCCCCAAATCTACCAGTACGTTTGGGATTTCAACCCCATTAATCTGTACTGTTAGAATCAGGTTTCCCAGGTCTCCATATTTTACAGGCATGATATTTCCTAACATGATGTCGGATAATCTACCCATCACATGAATGGTTAATGGATCCTTAGGTTTCTTCCCTGGTTTCTTAGAGTACTATTCTTTGATATATTTTGCATATATAGGTACATCCCTCATAGCTTGTAGCGGGGGTATTTTAACAAAAAGATTTTGCAATTCCCCTAGGAAATCAAACTCTACTTGAGGGTTCAGTTTATTCAATGTAAGTCTTTTAGGATATGGAGGAGAAGTTGAATGACCTTGGTTAGGAACATATTGGGGAGGTGTCTGGTTCATTATGTTTCGATCTCATTTATCCCCAACTGTCCTCTGTTCTAGTTCTGCATCTTCACTCTTAATATGTTCTATAATAATAGGTGTAGTGGGAGCATTTACTACCCACCCAGATCGTAGGTTTATCTCATTAAGTCTCGTGGTATACATGCTATAAGATGGAAGGTTAAGAGTTTTTGTTTGTTGGATCCCTTTATTATTAGGATTCAGATTGGGCTAGATAGGAAGTTGGGGTCTAAGGGCTGGGTTTCTTGGAGGTACATTGGAGTGTAGCTGAAGCTGTTTTTGAGGCATAGATTGAGGAAACTGGCTAGTAGAAGAGGGTCCACACCATTTTTTATTCCATGAAGGATTTGAACTGGCCTTGGGAACACATTGATGCCAGGGGGGATATTGATATTGAGACCACATAGATGAAAAAGGTACCGACTGAGGACCCATATTAAAATTATTAAAATACTGAGATGGGTCCTGAAACATACCTGGATTCATAGCTGGTGTTCGAGGTTGCCATGGCCTTTTCTACCCCATGAAGTACAGTTGGTCTACAACATTTTCGTCACTTGCCCCTTGAAAAACTGCCTTCAGTCTAGGCAAGGAAGGAAATGAGCTGGTTGGATGAGTCTGCTCACAGATTGCGTAGGATTTGACGATGTTTACTGGGAATTCCTTCAAAAGATGCTTCTTTCTGCACTGTGGGAAGAATGTAGCCATAGTATTTTCGAAATCCATTTGTTTTTGTTTTTCTTGCAGAGTGTCCATTTGGGCGGAAAATGTACTCAGGATATCAGTCCTTCGGTTATCCAGTAGGTTTCCAATTTCTTCCTTTGTAATCCCTCCACTGGATGTCTTTAATGAACGAATTCCTTGTCCACTCCTTGCAGCCCCTCATGAACACTTAATGCAATAGTCATAGATAGTGTCAAAGTCTTCTTTTGAAATGTCCCCCTTTCCTACTATGTTCAGAAGTTGTAGGGAATATTCCCTAAGTTCTCATAGAAGAATGATCTTCAGAATGTCCTTATCCAGGTCACTATGACCTGACCTCTACAATATGTATTTGAATTGTTCCACACAGTCCTCCATGTTTTCGTCCTCTTTTCGTGCAAACTTAAATATTTCCTCCTTAATGTCACGAGATGTAAAATAATCTTGGTATTTCTCCAAGAAGGCTTATTTCATCCCCTCCCATGAGGTAATCATGCTCCCTCCTAAACCCATGAACCATCTCAGGGCTGTCCCTTTTAAGGTAGCAGGAAATATTTTTAATTTCTGAGCATCAGCAATATAATCATATCCTCGAAAAACAATGTCAAATTTGAAGAGGAACGTATCAGGGTCTTCAGAAGAAATCCCATGGAAACTAGGCAGAGTTGTCAAAGGGATGAGTCTCATCAGTGAATCACCTACAATGTTTTCAATTGGAAAATCAATGGAAGAGCTTACAGGTGCCATAAATACCCTCCAATGCTCACTTGGAATTTCAATTGGTTATGTAGCTGGTACTTGGAGTGATTCAACTGTGGGAGGTTTCACCGCACTCTGCTGGTCCTTTGGTGACGCGAAATCCTTCCAAAATTCTCTCTCCAAATCAGAATTGCTTAATTTGACTGTAGGAGGTTTTACAACACTCCCTTAGTCTCATGGTGATGAAAACCCTTTTGGATGTTCTTCTTCCCAACTAGAATTTCTCATTTATTTTGATCCTTTACTGGCTATTTCTTCCCCTTCTGTTGACGGAAAGGATATCTCCTCCACTGGTATCCTATTTATTAATTTTTCCTTCGTCGAAAGAATTCACCTAGTTACCATGGATGGCACTGGCTGCTCTATAGACTGCCCTTCAGAGTTTGTCTGAACCCTTACCCTGACAGTAGCACGAGATGATGCCTCAGATTTAGATTTTTCAATGATCTCCTTAATACATGTCTTCCTTCCCAGATCCTTTCCTTTCTTTGGGGGTCTTCCTCTGCCCCTCTTATTCAGATCCTTGTTCATACAAAATGTGAAGAGGGTTAATCAAAGTAACAAAAGCGCTCTGGACCCGGAGCAGGACAGATAGATTCCTCCCCGGGATGAGAGAGTAGGTTCAAATAGAAAATAAACTAAAAGAAAAATAAATTTGAAGTTCAGGACCTGAATTAGGGTAATCAAATACCCTCCTTATGACGAGAATTTTGCCCTTCAGAAAAGAATCAAAAAGAAAAAAGCTAGAAACTATGCGTAAGACTTAGGGCAGGGTAGCAAAATTCCCTCCCCAAGATGAGGGATCAATTTTAATGAAAATCAAAGCAGGAAAGAAAACATCACACTATGCTTAGGGCTTGGAGAAGGGTGATAGATTCCCTCCCCAATACGAGAGATCAATTCTAAAGAAAAACAATAGAAAGAAGAAAAAAAATAAAGAGCACTACACTCAAGACTCAAAGTAGGGCAATAAATTCCCTCCCCAAGACGAGAGATCGACCCTTAGATAAATTGCAGATTATGTTCTTGCACCTGTTAGCCTTCCCTGAAAATGGCGCCAAAATGTTGGTGTCCAGGCATGAATAATGTTAAACCCTTTTTCCACATAAATTATCACCCCGAGGGCATTAGTTATTTCAAGACTAACGACACAGTATATGCAGGAGCAATCACATGACTTGTTGTAGATCACAGGCTTAAATCCATAAACACATAGACTACTGTAACAACATTTAAATAGATTTCATAATTAAAAATACATTCACATGAATTGAAATATTACACTAGAACAATAGTAACGAAATCAAACTAAAACATAAAAACAATAAAAGGAAAGGAAAGGTAGCACCTGATCAGAAGAGTGGGCCCAACTCTTTGACCAGGGCTACGACAAGCTCACAATTTACAGGTGAAACAACAAGATGTTGTGCATTTCATTAATTGTAGAATATACTATTTAAAAATCTGTATATGATGGGCTTAACCTCGATTCATAGTCGTCAGGCCCTCTTTATACAACTTTTCAGGAAAATCCTCGATTTTCTTCAAAAATACATATTTACAATTATACAATTCGTTGCAACAACATCCTAATTGCGAAAAGGAAACCAAGACAAAGCCTAAAATGTAGATGGGGTGAAACAGAGTTTGTGGCACTGTAGCAGCAAGTGGAGGCAACACTGGAAATCAGGAGCTACTCCACGACTCACAGTTGTAACTTTTCCTGCTTTTTTTGAATCTGTCAAAACATCAGAGTTAATATTACAAAAAGATAAAACCTCCTGGACTAATACTTCATTAATCAAATATCCCATGTAAATTAGGAGAAAGGTGTTTACCTCGTGAGTTTAGGAATAATAATGACAGAAAGAGATAGAAAGGTGGGCGAAAATAGGAGAGAAAAGTACACAAATCCAGTACCCAACAGAGGGTACAACACTTCAATTGTACCAACTCTATGCGACGACAACAATTTAAGGGTTAGTTGGTAGTGATGACGATGGAAGATGGAACTGTCGAGCTCGTATGACAAAAACAATGGGAGCGATGGTGTCGGGTGGCTGAGGAGCGAGGTTGGCTGGGAAAATTTTTGTGGAATGGTATGGGTTACCATTGCTCAAGCACAATGGATAGAATCGTTACGTTACTCGTGGATACAAAAAACAAAGGCTGGAGACATGGTGAGACATCAGTGGCAAGGAAAGACGATCGAAGTTGTGGCTTTCAGCTGGGCTATGGAAATGTAAGAAAAAATTAGTGACGACAATGCAAGAGTTGGTCGATGGGAAAGCTGGACAAAATATCACGAACGTGTCTGTGTAGGTAGCGAACGACATGTTGGGGTGTCACCCGTGATGGAAGATACTATGTTCAGAGGTTGGCACTCCTATGGTCTATCAAGGCAACACGAACAACCTAGTATTTAGGGCTACACGAGATGAGGTCGACGACGGTGAACTGACTATGTGCAACAGGTGGATCTTTGATGTAAAGCGATGTAGTGGCTGAAGATGGAAGGTGGTAGGCTTCTTTTGTAGCAGTTTTTTGGAATCTAGCAGCATGGTCAGAGAAATGTACTCGGTGGTCGAGAGTGAGCAAGGTATGACCGCTGTAAATGTTTTTTAATGATTTTTCCCTTTATTATTATTTTTCAAATATATTTTGACTCTTTTTTTTTTCTTTGAATAATTTTTTTTAAATATTTTTTTTAAATACTCGTTTTTTATATATACAACTATTTTCTTTTTTGATATATATATATTTAATAGTTTAACCTTTTTTTTCTAATAACCTAATTTTTTATTTTATTTTATTTTATTTTCATTTTTTCTAATTTCCAAAGGCCTAATGGAAGGATGAAGAATCTCTGGAAACTTGTGTATCGAAACACTTGAATTGTGACAACAACAAAATTGAAAAAGAGTTTCTTTCCAAGGGTCGAATTAGACTATCTTTGTGTAGCAGTTGAGTGAACAAAGAATCAAATAACTCTGATACCAATGTAACAAACAAAGTTCGTATTCTCAAAGGAACGATTTGATACCAATGTTACAAACGGAGTTCGTACTTTGCAATAATATTGAGAACACTTCGAAGACAAAGACATCCATTGTAAGACAAGTAATTTTATATAAGAATAATTGAATATAAGTGAGAAGGTCATTGTTACAAATGAGGTCTTGCTTATATACCTAGACAGATACCTTTTCATTGAATGGCCATGTCCTTAGAACATGCCTATTCATTAACTAATTACTATTTAATTAATCATTAATTATGATTATTATTGTTTACATTAATGTTATTATTTTTTTATATAAATTATATTGATAACAAATTCTTAATATTTGATTTAAATAAGTGTAACAATTTCCCTTGCATTTTCTTTATGTAGTACATTTTGTTCCTTTCAATAAGGAATTTGACGTATTTAACTTGTGACGAAATGATTCATTAGGAGTATTCATTTTCTTTTTTACAATCAATACTATATAAGAGGCCTTTTGTTCTATTATGCTTTAATGCATTACACCTTGATAAAGAACTTACTAATGGAAGTGGAGAGGGTTGTAGAAAAATTATGATAAATATTTTTGACATTTTCCTTATAGGTCAAAATATGCAATTCATTATTCACTTCCTTTAAGGAGATGTCAATTTTACTTTTGTAAAACAGAAAATGCCCTTGATTTTCACAATTCTCTTGCATAGGGTTTTTGTGGATGGATGATTTTATAGTTAATGTTAAAAGTCTGTGATCAAAGTCATGCTCATGAAAAATGAAAATTAGATATCGCATAATACATGACACTAATATGATCCCACAAATACAAGCCACCTGGTTGGAGTTTGGCCACTCTTTATGCCATTATAATTACTAGGCCTCGAGAAATATAAAGTTAGACTAGCTTAGTACCAATTACATTCTAGATAATGTCTTTGGAGTTTTTTTTGTATGTACCAGGTAAAACAAGTTGACGATTTAGTGGAAGAGGATTAGTGTTGGAATAATTTCTTAAAAGAACAACTTTGTATATGAGCCATTTGTTTGGGGTTTAGAAAATTAATTATGCCACTACAAATTACTTGTCCTTGAGAACTATAAAGACAAACTAATTTAGTACCAAATAAATTCTTGATAATGTCTTTAGAGTTTCTTTTGTACTTATGAGGTAAAAGAAGGTCCCCATTTAGTGGAAGATGATTAGGGTTGGAACAATTCTCTCTCCTTGCAAGATGATATTACCTTCATTTCTTAGCCTATGAATATCTTGTCTTAGGGTAATGAAAGGGAAATTATTACTTAATTTTCTTTTCTTATAAAAGGTACAATCAGTAGCCTTGAAAATACAAATTTTGATATATCTCCTCTTGGCATTAATGTCAGAGATTTATATCCAATTGTCTTTATTGAGTAGATCAACCTTATGAAGCCGAATGTGAGGAGAATCATTATTTTTTGTATAACAAGTTATCCCTCCAATACCATGATTGGAGAATTTTTTTGTTCCATGACGTCCATAAGATGAATCCATCTAAGTGAGGAACCTTACACTGCTCCCATGTTTCAAGTGAAAATATAATATCAATTTCACTTTGGATTCTTAAAATGGGACCTTTATGCCACAAAACCTCGTGAATATTAGAAAAAGGGATTTAGAGTATTCCAAATTCCTATTCATCGTTATCCTTCTAGTCTCTATCTATAATATAGATTTCCTATTTCTATTATGGTGCATTTGCATTCCTTTCTAGATTCCTTTATCTTTTGAACCTCCTTCCTTAACTCAACTTGATTTGTTGGAATGTAGCTACCTATTCATTTTAAGCATTGAGATTTACAAAATATGCCAAATTTATGGTCAATACAATTTACACTCACATGGATTAATAATTTTTCCCTAACATTTTGATATGTTTTAATTTATACCTAAATTGTTTTAATTTATACCTAATTTTTTAGTTATTCTTTTATCATTGCTACATTATGGTGATCTTTTTGCTCTTGTTCAATTAACTTATTGATTTATTCTTTAATATATTTGATATGTAATTCATTTCGCGTAATTATTTATAATTAAAAAACATAATAGTTTATAAGCTTTAATAATTCAATATTAAATTAATATTTTAGAAAAAAATTATTTATTATAAAAACGTTTTATATTTGTAATCCTTTTTTTGGTTATGTATCATTATTATTAATTCGTAAACCATAAACCATAGTTATTAGTTCCCTAATTAATTTGTGGGAAAATAACAAAGACTTTTATTTTTATTTTTAAATCTCTTTATCAATAGGCTTCTCTATTAAAAATATTATGTTTTTAATTAATATTATAAATGTTTATTTTTCAAACTTTTTGGAGAGAACAAAGTACATTCTAAGACGGGTCAACAATAACACTGGAAAATCTAGTGGGTTTAAGGTCTAACCTAATTTTTATTCTAATAGAGAAAACCTGTCATCCTCCTCTTCTGTACATGATGTGAAATTCAGCCCTTGGGTCTATCTATGGCTATTTATTATTATGAAAAGACGCTAGGGTTTAGTAGTACGATAGCGTTTTAAGGGTTGACCTAATTCACCACTTAAAGTTGTGAACAGTGCGATTCAATTCTGAAGACGTCAGCGAAACGGATGTGGAGGAAAAATTAGAATTGGAACTACTGAAAGCTGTCGAATGTGAAACAAAAAAGGGTACGTAATTGAATATTACTCTCATGGTTTGTTGGTATTTGTTTACAAGTTGCAGACGGTGGACAGCGTGGGAAAGCTGTGAATCACAGGAGATTGCGATTCAGAGTAATCGCAGTCACAATCAGAATGAGAAGCCCATCTACCCTTGCACGAGATATATATGCAGCGTCACCAATCCGAAGAATAACGAGATAATTAAATTCAAACAAAGTGGGCTGAGAATTACATGAAAGCAGAAAGCACATGCACAATCACGGGAAATGATTGTAATATATTCATTGTGTATATTCATTCCCGCTGGGAATTGTCTACCAAGCGAATATTTGTAAGAGGACTCCAGCGAATCTCTCTGCCGTAGTAGACGGGCATTGGGAAGTTGGTCGGTATTTGAATACGCAAATCACGATATTCTCTCAATTTTTTTTTTATGAATATATTAAGTGGACTGCTCAGAAAGAGATGTGACTGTGATTTTTAGATTGTAAATTTAAAAAAAAAAAAGAATCTGCAAAACAGTAAACGTAAAACTACATTAACATGGAATTGGTTTATAGCTTTTTGACATCGCTTTTGCTGTTTAGATTTTCGTACAAAGGATGGTTTCACCTAATACCACTAAAATATAATGTCCAGAAGGACCGAGGAATCATTCCAGTAGATGCTGATGAGTTCCAGATTGTTGGGTCTCGTGATATATTTGGTGTTTTATTCAGTCCATCACATTAAATAGTCAAATGCTTCCAAAGTGAACATTTGTTGTATTAGGCCATCAATTATTTAAATGCGTACCCTTTTTGTTACCACTTTAGATACTGTTATGGTGGACAATTAATAATTCTTTGTTTTGAAAGAATTTTGTATCGAATATATACGTTACGTGGATTAAAAAATAGTGAGTAGATTTATATAATATCAATGTACACAATGATTAAAATATATATATTCTTTCCGAAAAGTATATATACATGTAACTATGGTTTTTCTAAATGGAAAGTTGTAATGTCTGTCTTTACAAATTTTTTTTATATACATTTTATAAGAAAGTACCTTTTTAATGAAATTATTAAAAAAACAAAAACACAATCAAATTTGAATTCTACATAAATTATATAAATTTTCCAATAATGTTAAAATTGTATTTATTTATTTATTTTAATTTTTGTGAAATAAATCTGTGTTATTTATTACAATATTTTACTAAAAAAATTGAACTAAGATGAATGTAGACTTGTTTTATTATTAATTATAGTTAATTGTAATTTATATATATAAGTTTTATATAATTGGATGAAATTGAAAGTTTTATTTATTTATTTTTAATTATTATTATTAATTATTTTTACTTTATTTTATTTTGATAGAATAAAAATGTTTACTTTTTACATTTTGAAATGGAGAGCAGTTATCCACAAAAATACTTTTTAATTTTTTATTAATTTTCAATTGAGCCCACATGTAAATGTTTATAAATATTACAACACGACAATATCTCCCCATATCTTTTTTCCTTCAGTTTTAATTTAAAACATGTTATAAGGTAAAATTAAAATAAAATATTTATAAAATATTTTTGATTTTGAAATGAGATATAATTTTTGGGCAAGTGGTATTGATAAGTCATGGTATTGGCCCATGGTATTATAAAAAATCCTATTTACAAGTTAATAATATCCATGGTAAAATGAGAGTGAATATTCATGGTTAAAAATCTTTTTATATTGTAAGTATTAAATTTAATCTAATAAATGTTATAAAATTATATTAAATTAAAATATTTTTATTTTGAAATGAGTTATGGTTTTTTGGCATGTGGTTTTGGTAAGCCCTGATATTATTAAAAAAACTCTCTAAAAATTAGTAATATCCATGGTAAAATGGGGGTGAATGTTTATGGTTAGGAATCTTGTTATATTGTAAGTATTAAATTTTTATGTGCTTATTAATTAAATTTAAATATGGTTAATAATATTTGGGTAAGTGGTATTGATAACCATGGTATTAGACCATGATATTGTAATAAGCCTATTTATAAGTTAATAATATCCATGGTAAAATGAGAATGAATATTGTAACATGTCTATTTATAAGTTAATAATATCCATGGTAAAATGAGAGTGAATAGCCATGGTTAATCAATTTTTATATTGTAAGTTTACTGTAAGTATCAAATTTTAATTTACAAAATGGTATAAACTTAAATCAAAATAAAATATTTATAAAATATTTTGATTTTGAAATGAGTTATGATTTTTGGGCATGTGGTATTGATAAGCAATGGTGTTGTCCCATGATTTTATAAAAAAAACCAATTTAGAAGTTAATAATATCCATGGTAAAATGAGGATGAATGCTCATGGTTAAGAATCTTGTTATATATGAAGTATTAAAATTTATGTGCTTACTAATTAAATTTAAATATGGTTAGGAAATATGTATATTATGATTTTATTTTATCTAAAAAATTATAATTTTATTAACAAAAACAAGCTTACTAAATAAAAAATTGAATTTTAAAAAAGTTTTTGTCTAATACCTAACATCTAACATATAACTCCTACATATCTACCCCATAATAGGTTGCTATATTTATATTAATAGTTTAAGAAAAGAGAAATGACCATTAAATTGAATTTTAATTTTTTTTATGTCTAATACCTAACATCTGACATATAACTCGTACATATCTACCCCATAATAAATTGTAGATGTCCTCTCAACACAATCATTTATATTTATATTAACAGTTTTGAAAAAGAGAAATTACCATTTCAAAAGAGAGAATCCTCCTACCAAAAATACAAAATAACTTCCTACAAAACGAGAGCTAATTTTGAAAGAGGATTTTCATTTTTGTTAAATTTCATATAGATATACATTAAACATACAAATTAAATCTCTATTCATAATAGGTCCTAGAGCACCGTTGCAAAGTAAAACTATATTCATATTAGGCAACTATATTCATATTAGGCCCTAGAGCCATAATTTATTGTTTTCCATTAGTTTAAAGTTTGGAATAGCTTTCTAATTTATTTATTTGCAACTATTTTCATCAAATTCCATAAGGAAAAATACTTTTCTCTATTGTTGATTTTTTTTTTTCATACTCCATATTTTAAAGAGAAATTACAAAGACGATTTAAAGAGAAAAGTCTTCAAACTCTACATATGCTTGTATATGTATAATTGTTGAAGCCTTAACAATCACCCTTAAAGTTTCTCACAAATTAGGGGCCCTTATATTAAATCATTACTTTAGATTTTTTTTTCTTATTTTGAGTTTCTTTTTGTTGAAATTTGCAACATGAAACGGTGAAATTGGCATCCAGAAATTAAATCTATAAAATGGCACTCATAAATGGTTACCATGTGAGGCTTTTGATTTAATTATCTTTAATTGATTGAAAGTAAATTGTACTCTTATCTCATAAAAACTTGTAATAGTTAAATAAGTGTGATAGACTTAGTTAGCTCAATAATTTCGAGTTGAGGGTGAAAGGATAGGAATGTAGAGTGATTTTATTATTTACATGGTCCAGTTGCAGTTGTAGCACTAGTGTGGTGTGAGTGTGATCAATTAACTCACATTAATTGAGTTAAAAATAGTTTAACTAGTTCTAATTGATTGATGAACTAGTGGAAGATAAAGTGAATTAAAATACATTTAATTCAAAAGTAGTGATACCGAGTAACTAATGATTCACTATTAATAGTTGCATGCATGTCAATTTTGATGGAGATGTAGTTGAGACAAAGGTTTAAGACAAGTAAACTATCTTTTGTAGTTTTTGCGAACTACCCAGGTGTAGTTATAAAGTTAGAGGAAGGCTGCATAAGGATTGCGCAGTCAAGAAAGGTTGATTATCCTATTTAATAGGGATTAATTACCCAGGGATTGCATGAGAAAGGCTAGGGTAAGAAGGGGTTGAGAATTGGCTAATTGTTGGTAATTTTTTCCTCGGAATTTCTAAACAATTTGGAGCAAGATCAGAGTGAGACAGTCAGGATAGTGCAGGATTTTCTCGGTGTGGGAAAGAATTATATTGTTTCATGATTCTTAGATTATGTAAAATATATGATAGAGGGGTTTTGAGCAGGTTCTTTCCCCAAGATAATCTTGTGTTCTGTGATTGATAATTTCCTTTCTATTACTTGCGTTTGATTGAGCGATCATGTTTTGTATTCCAAAAATATTGTAGAAGGATTTAATATATTGATTTAGTACATTGCATGATCGGATTGAATCCATTGATATACTTTCTACATGGTATTATAGATTTTTTAGAGATTTTCTACATGGTATCGGAGCTCCAGGAATCACAATAGAAGATAATAAATTGAGTTTGTGTTGAAAAATATTCAAATTTCAAATAATTTATTTGGAGCTAGAAGTGGATCAAGATGTATTTCAATGGTTTGAGATTCGAATATGCACTCGAGGGCCATTCAAATTATATTGCATGGAAGGACAGGATTGAGGCAATGTTGGAGGACAATGGGTTGAAGGAATCCATAGATAATGATATTCCCAAGCGCATAACAGGAGATGACAAACTTATTGATGCATGATAGAAGAAGGTAAAAAAGGTGAGGAGGATATTGTTAGAGGGAGTTTGAGATCGTATTGTCTTGAGTCTCCATGGGAAGGCGACTCCATATGCTATGTGGAAGGCCTTGACATATCTATTTCAGAACAAAAATGACCAAAGGAAGTTCACGCTGAAGGACAAGCTCAAAAATATCAAGAAGGAGGAGGGTGAGATGGTACCAACATACTTGGAAAAGTTCACTCAATGTCGAGATGAGCTCATAAGTATTGGTGTGACCATAGCTGATGATGAATTGGTGATCCTAGCACTTTTAAACCTTCCCAAGGAATGGCATAGTTACAAGGACCCTGTGAATGGGAGGGAGAAGTTACCATATTGGGAGTGACTATGGTTAGATTTGGTAATAGAAGAGATAAGGCAGAGCACCAGATATGAGAGCCAACACCAGCAAATAAAAAGATTGCTCATTAGTGGGGAAAAAAAGAAGGCCAAAGGAAATAAATCCCAAGGCGAAGAGGGCAAGAGAGACTTGTCCAAGATCAGATGTTTTCACTGTCACATGCATGGGGACTATGCTTCAAATTGTCCATAAAAGAAGGAAAGAAAGAAGGAGCCTGCAGTTTCAGTGGGTGAAGCATTGGCTTCATAGTTCGAGCTTGATTTTAATCTCATTTCATGCATGGCCAACACTTCAATGGGATGCATGTGGTATCTAGACAACAATGCCTCGTTTCATATAATGGGGAATAGATATATCTTCAGTGACTTAGAGGAGAAGGAACTCTAGTATAACATAGAGTTTTGAGATGAAAGGAGGTATAACATGACCAGGATAGGTACATTTAAATTTTAGAGGGAGTGTAGCTCCCCTCTTAGACTAGCATATGTTTTGTATGTTCCAGGCCTAAGGAAGAATCTTGTATCCCTAGTGGTATTGGAAGACTGTGGTTATGAAGTGATGTTTAGAAAAGGAAAGGTGTTCCTCAAACACATAGCCATGGGACAGGGGAAGCAGATCGGTTCAAGAGTCAAGAACCTGTATGCTCTCGAGGTTGAGGATGCATGAAAGACTTTGAGGAGCAAAGAAATGGTTAATGAATTGGTGGTTGAGAAGGAAAAATTATCTCTCAACATGTAGCCTCAGAAGTAGTCTCAAAATTTTGTGGAGCAGCCACAATTGGAGAAGAAAAGAGGAGACTTAGTGGAAGATTCCACTAAAGAAGAGACCTCCAGGAGGTGGAAACTTCAAGCCAGATGGTTAGAGGGAGTACATGCAGATATATCTCTAGGTGTGAGGTGGGGCGATGTGCAGATATGATCCCAAGAAGAAATTGGGGCAGGGTCCATTGAGATGGTGTGCCTTATGGATCAAACCTAGCTACGAGGAGCCCACAATACAACAGTAGCAGGAAGGATCAGTTAGATTGATGCAGTCTGTTGTCAGGAGGACAAAATTCAGGGTGACAAGTGTTGGATAATGAAGTGCAGATCAGAGTTTGCAGCAGTGTAGAGTGCATGGATACAGATGTTAGGAGCAACGAAGAGAGTCCAGTAGACATGTGCAATATCTAGCAGTAGTCAGAAGACTCTGATGAAAAATGCATTATAATGATTCATTTGTTTGGAGGCTATTTAGTTTTAGGAGAGTTGCATGTTCGAACAACACTAGAGAAGTGTTGCATGCAAGAACATTCCAAAGGTATCGGATCGAGATATATTGATTCCTTTCTTGTTGAGAGTGAGTGTTCAAATTTGCAATGGGAAACAGTGAAATTGGTATCCAGAAATTAAATACAGAAAATGGCACCCAGAAACGGTTACTATGTGAGGCTTTTGATTTAATTATCCTTAATTAAATTTAAAGTGAAAATGTGAAGTTGGGTTACACTTTTTTCCCTTTTTTTAGAAAAAAAAACTTTCATTCTTTTTCTGTTCTTCAACTTTCTGCAAGCTAAAGCAATTTTTCTGTTTAGAATTTCATTTTGTGATAAAAATGAAAGTTGTCAACAATTTTATTAGCTTTCTATTACTTAATTTTTGGAATTTGTTTATACACATTTGATATGTCAACTTAGCGTTTCTTTGAGTATGTGTTTTTTAACAATCAAAGGATTCATAAGAAGTCATGTTAATACACAATATTGTTTTCTTTGAAACTATGTGTTTTTGAGAAAAAAAATGTGTTACAACAAAATAGACAGAGTCTATTTTGGTTTCATCAAATTTACAAAGCCAACAGATGCATATCATAATTACTATAATTTTTTGAACTAGTCCAATATAAAAAAAACTGCATATTTTGAATATTTTCGTGACGCAAGAAATTTCTTAACATATAAGTTATAAAATAAAAATCTAAAAACTACCCATTAGAGATGACGAACCAATGTAATGCACCATAATTTTTTCAATTTTTTTACAATGTATTTTGGAAGATACAGAATTATGATTTCATTGAATCATAATGACCTTCAGAAACTGTTTGCATCCATTTTATTTCAAAATTAATTAAAATTAGTAAATATTTATGAAATTCCATAAAATTTATATTTCCTGAAAGTAGATTCAATTCTAAAAATTCTTGTCTTGGTTCCGATAGTTAATTCAGAATGTTTCATGGAGTTTAATCAGTCTAAAGTTGAAGATAAGTATTTAGAGCTTGGTTTTGCATAATTGTTGATGCGTTAGTTTGGCAAAACTCCTAAAATAAGTTCGGCATAATTTTTTTTTGCGTCGATGGACCGTCAAGTCTAATGACATAAAATTTCGGCCAAATTTTGTATAAAAGTTCAGCCAAAATTTTACCCAATTTTCCGTCGGCGAGAAAATACCACGGAGCCTCTCCAAAAAAAACATTTCGTGGCAATATAAATTGCCCCGAAATCATTCATTATTTTCCATTATTTTCTCACATTGGGTCTGATTTTACAAAGGTCTTGGTTTGATTTTGCAAAGAATTGTTTTGGGTACATTCAAAGGAAATTTCTTGGAGGTATGTGATACATTTTTTGGATGTTTTTTGGGCTTCATTTTTTTTTGAAAGTATGGATTTGGACTTAATTTTCATTGTTTTTGAAGGTATGGATTTGGGCTTAATTTTTAAAGGACTCTTTTTAGTCTTAATATTCAAAAGACATTTTTTGCACATTTTTTGGAAGTATTTTTTAAAGTGATATTTTTTTAGAGGCTTTTTTGAAGTATTTTTTAAAGTGACATTTTTTAAGAAGTTGGAATTAATTTTATTGAACATTTTTTGGAGACATTTTTTGAAGTGACAATTTTTTAGAGTACGTGTTTTGGGTTGAAGTAAACTTTTATAATGATTTTTTAAAATGAGTTTTTGTCTAACTTTTTAAATGAAAATTTTTTGTAGGACTTGGAAGGAGATTTTTTGAGTTTCATTTCATTTTTATAAGACATTTTTTTCTTGGATTTTTTAAATTGAGTGTTTTGTATTGAAGTATGTATTTTTTGCAAATATTTTAAAATGAGTTTTTTAAAATAAAATCTTTTGTGATGTTTTTTTTAATTGAGTTTTTTTCTAAATTTTTGAAGGAAATTTTTTGAACTTCATACTCTATTATCATGGGAAATTGAAGGAATTGTATGAGAAAATGTGATCGAAAAATAGACCCTAAGGAATGTAGAGAAGAGACGAGACAATCTCGCAAAATAAAGATAGAAGCACTCTCAAATATTGAAGGGGAAAATCAACCTCAACTAGAAGTTGAAGAAGGTATGTAAATGTAAATATTATGAGTTTGATATATTTAAAATTTTCCTAGTGTAAAATGTGAAGCTTAATTTTTATTTGATGAACTAATTTGAAAAATATTTTGCAATGTAAACAAAGAGAGATATTCCTCAAAACATTGATAATGAGATACAAAATTTTGAGAGAGAAAGTGAAAGAGATATTGAACCAATGATTGAAGATGGTGAAAATTTTGAAAGAAATTCAAGTGGAGAAATTGAATCACAAGGTATGTACACACACAGACACACACACACACACACACACAGATATATATATGTTGAACACATGCACTTATTATTGAAATTATACATATATTTATTAATTTAGTTATTTTTTGAATATGTGAACTTATTATGTATTATTCATTCAAATATGTACACATGAAATCAATGTTGATAATGAGATGTTAGAAAATGTTGATGCTCACACATATGGAGATAAAAGAGTTGACCATTATATATGCTATCGTGTTAACCACATTTCTGATACGTACTTCATAAAGGAAAATGTGATAGTTCAAGCCCAAATGTTGAAGGGTCTCCTATCATTAAGGAAATTTAAAGAAGCTACGACTTTATTGGGTATTCCAAAATCAACCAAAGATAAAAAAAAAAATGAAGGAAAATGTGATACAAAATATAAATAGTGCTATAAATTCAATTAGAAGACCTAGATAGAAAAATGTTTCAGTTGTACAAAGATCAATACATATGGCAGTGGTTTCATCAAGTACTAAAGAGAATCACTTGGTAAAATCTATGGCATGAGCATTAGGAACCTCATGAAAAACATTACAAAAACATCGGAAATATCAGTTGCAAATAGATGTAAATGATGAACTCGCTTGTTGGAGAGCTATTTGTAGGCAACCATATAAAGATAGATTTGGAGAAAATGTTAAAAAAATAACATATGAATATTGGAAGAACAATTCGCGTGTTTCACCAACTGCAAAGCATGTGATGCGAAGAAGAATAACACGAAATTAGTTTGAACAACATGAAAAAAATTTCTTGGAAACCACTTAGATAGAGTTGTTCAACAAGTTCAAAGAAGAGAATCATGAAATTCATGTGTCAATTAGTGTTTTGTTTAAAAAAAACCATGGTATGTAAAACATATCACCATATGCGACACTTGTTATTACTATCATATGGAATTTGAGTTATATTATGACACATTCCTTAATTTTGGTAGAAAATTTTGGAAGAATTCACCTCTTCCTTCCACTTTCCATGATTTCATATCTCAAATTCTATGTGAAATACAAAGTGATGAACTATTTTACGAAAAGAAATGTGTTTGTGGTAAAAAATGCGATGATTGAGGAAATTTGACTAAATTTAAAAAAAAATATTGTATTGATATAAATGATCAATTATTGTTCAACATGAAAGTGAAATGGAAGAGATATGAATATATCCATACATCGATTCAAGGTGAAAATCGTGCTAAAATAATTGAATTACGAGAAGAAGAAATTTTTGTGATAGACTTTTTGAGAAAGCTTGAGGTAGAAATTTATAAATACACCAAGAATTCCCATAGAGCTCGATGGCAAGACTTTCAATTCAAAAAATCCCGTGAAGTTGTTCCACCAGGGACCATTTTTTCAGTAATTGATTTTGCAGAAAACTGCACTTTTGTTCCACAAAAATAAATTCAGAGTGAATACTATCATTCTGACCAAGTCTCCATGCTCGTCCATATTCTATATAGACATGTTGAACAAAAATTTGATCATATAGAAAGCACCAGTGAAAATCGACATGTTATTAAAGAATATCACTTTTCTATCTATGATGATCATACACATGAAACATATTTTGTACAACACTATTTTGGAAAGATTTATGACTCCTTGAAAAGTCGTGAAATAACATTCAATGAACATTAGATATGGTCATATGGATGCGTAGGTCAATTAAAATCTGCACGATCATTCTTTTGGTTGTATTGTCTTCATAAGAAAACCTACATTAAACATTGTTGGAATCTCTTTGAGACTGGTCAGGGAAAAGGAGAACATGATGGTGCAGGGGCATGCATAAAACGAGAACTTCAAAGATATAAAATGAAATGCTTTGTAGCCGACTTGTGGATGCTAAAGAAGTTGTTCAATGGTGCATCACTGCTCTAAGCCATGAGACTAACCGATCAAGGGAAGTGCGAAGGTACATTCAATTTAATTTGTGTTGGATATCTAATTTTAAACAGTGTACATTTATCACAATTTTATTATCTTTGATTGTATTTTGATATCATATTTACATTATTCTTTGAATTTTCCATATAAATGTTTTTTTGGCATATTGGGATCGAAGAATTGGATAGATAAATTGGAAATGAAGTTGAAACAATAAAAGGGACTCGAAAATTTCATTCAATTAAAAAAAAAGTTTTCCAGAAATGTGTTTGCATTGGATAAAAGAAAATATTCTTGTTTTTGTCATGTTTGCATAGAAAACACAGAATCCAATGATGTTTGTGAAAACAAAATGTACGTAAAATATTGGAAGCATACAAAGCTAAATACAAAGGGAAAAATGTCTGTTGCAATGTTTGAAGAAATGCAATCAGAGGAGACTACAATATCATCTGATGGTAATTAAGTTTCTGATCTTGTTAGAGAAGGTAACATTTGAATTACTTTCAAATGATAAATATCTAGAAATAAGTTTAAATAAATAAGTTTGTTAAGTTTGTTTTATTGTGCAGGAGATGTTTTTGCTGTAATTGCACCTGCTGACAATGATGAAAATGTGAAGTATTATTTGATGTGTTACACTCAATGAAAAATGAAATTATTAGAAAACTATAATGATCACGGGTTTCCATATGAAAGAGGATCTATTATACTAAAAGGTTATTTTTTCAGACAAACTAATCAAAGTGGGGATTTTGTTTACTTTGAAGACTATGAACCTGATGTCATAAGTTGTCAATATAGTCACTTGGTGTGTGCAACATGCATAAAGTTAATAGAGGCTCAATCAAAGAAAAAAACAAAAATTAAGAAATGGAAAATGTCAAAATCCAATCATGAACGGATCATTGAAGATGGCATGCCATTGGAATTTTTTTTGATTGAAATGGCCAACAATTTCTTCTCTTTGGATTGTGTTTTATAACTTCTACAACTAAACTAAAAACTGAGTTGCCTTGTTATGTTATCTATGCAAGTGTTTGCACATGTATAAATTTTTTTGGTACATGCACACTAGGATCAACTGAAAGTAGTTGTTAGGTCCTTATATTGCTAGTATAGAACCTTATTGTTGTTAGTTTAACCCCATTATTGTTATTGTTGTACCCCAATAACCCCCATATTTTTATTATTGTACCTTTACATTATTATTGTTAGGTCGGCTAGGATTACATTGTGGCCCCATGGACTCCTATATATAGAGAGGAGGTTTTGTCATTTGTATCATCCAAGAATTGTTCATTCATGTAACGTATTGGAGGTTTCCCCCTTGTAGTGGCTTATTTCTAAGGCGTTGATATCTCTTTTCTTCTATTTTTGGAGTTGGTTTCACAACATTTGGTATCAAAGCTTTGGGATTCTAGGGTTTCGTTGCTCTAAATAGGTCATCGTGGAATTTTTTCTATAACGTTTTTCTATGAAGGTTTAGAAGCTGAATGTTTTAGAGTGCGAAGCCAAAAGCCTGAGGAAAATTGTCGCAAAATTTCAGAGCTTGGTTCAAAATATTTTCAGAGATATGATCTATGGAATTTGGGTCATTTTGCAGGCTCTTGAATTTAACCTAAATAGGTCATTGTGGAATTTTCTCCATAACGTTTTTCTACGAAGGTTCAGAAGCTGAAATTTATAGAGTGAAAATCAAAAATATTGAGGAAGATCGTTACCAAATGTGAGATCTTGGTTTGCAATATTTGCGGAGATATGATCTCTGGAAGTTAGGGCTTGTTCAGGATTTTGAATTTCATCTCAAAGATATGATCATGGGAAACTCTTCTTATCTCTCCCTCTGAGAATTAGATTGGAATGATGTAAAAAGTGGCTGCAACTACACGGACTTTAGTTTTCTATTTATCAATTTCAGAGCCAAAGGAGGAAACAGTGACACGTGGCAAGTCGTACAATTTCACTCTACTGAACTAGTCCATAATTAGGTCATTGTGGGAGATTGGGCATAACTTTGACTTGAAAAATCCAAATTAGGTCAGACCTATGGCATTCGAAAGAAGATTCAGAGAAATAATTTAGGGTTGAATTTCAAATATTGAAGATCCAAATCACAGATATAATTCAGTTTCAATATTGATCTCCTCAAAAGAAAGAAAAAGGTGTGTATTTTTTTCAAATTACATAAGTCTCATTTGAAAAAAATTAGTTTGATTTTATTCCAAGGGCATATTGAAGAATAAATATTAGTATTAGGTTCTAAAATTCCCCGTAAAAATAATTCAACACCCATTAAGCCTTCAGAGGGCTCCACTATAACTCATGAAGATGAAGAAAACAATATGAGATATCAAAATTACAAGAGCAAGTGCACTAAATTTCTCTATCGCAAAGGGCAACAAAAAATGAAATGGAAGTTTTGAAGAAAGGCATGGAAACTAAGATGGATCATTTGAAGAAAGGTGTGGAATCTAAGATGAATGATTTGGAAGCTAAGATGGATAGCATGGAAGCTAAGATGGATGATATGGAAGCTAAGATCAATGAAAAAATGAAAGGCAACATGGAAAACATGAATTATGATCTAAAAGTAGACATCAAAGGTTTGGAAAAGTTGATAAAATAAATGTTTCCTAATGACGGAAATATAATAGAGGAAACTCATGATGAGAAAAAAATAAATGTTAATCATGATTTCATAAACTCTAAAGTTGGATGGAAGAACCACCACATTCCAAATATGGATATGAGGAAGTTTGATGGCAA
Source organism: Pinus albicaulis (assembly GCA_034641835.2). Classification (NCBI taxonomy): domain Eukaryota; kingdom Viridiplantae; phylum Streptophyta; class Pinopsida; order Pinales; family Pinaceae; genus Pinus; species Pinus albicaulis. The sequence continues at coordinate 816,745,927 of CM076573.1, read as the reverse complement.
GCATCCCGTAACATGGATACTAAAGATGGGGCAATATTTTGATCTCAATAATGTCCAAAACACACAAAAGGTATGCATTGTAACTTTACATTTAGAACAAAATACATTTGTATGGTATCGATGGCTTTGCTCCCGTAAAAAAATTGTCACTTGGTCAATTTTTACGGAGGAAATGATAGCACATTATGAGGATACAAAGAGAAACACCTTCTTTAGCCAATTGATAAATCTCAAACAAAAGGGTTTAGTGGCAGAGCACATGAGGACTTCCAAAAATTGAATATAAGGGTAACTGATATTCCAGAGGAACATAGGATTGATGTCTTCATAGGGACTTTAAAGGATAACATCCAATGTGAAGTTCACGTTTGGGAGTCAGATTCATTAGAGAAGGCATTAAGGTTGGCAAAAAAAATTGAGTGTAAAATTATGGCGACAAGGAAGCCTACCACTCACATCTATAAATATGGAAGTGTTGCTACTCCTACACTTCCACAATGAAAAAGGTTGACACCACAACAATTGGAAGAAAAAAGAGAAAAAGGGATTTGCTACAACAAATACACTAAAGGTCATAAGTGTGCTGAGAAGAAATTATTTTACATAGATTGTGAAGAGGAGGAAGAAAATGAAAAAGAAACTTCAAAAGAAGAGGATATACACCAGGAAGCAACCCTATAAGAAGAAGAATAAATGAGTCTGACCATATCATGTAATGCATTGGCAGGAATTACCACTCCTCAAACTCTCAAGATAGAAGGACATATCAAGAAGAGAAAGGTAATAGTGTTGATTGACTAAGGTAGTACCCATAATTTTATTCATTGTAAGGTAGCCAAGGAATTGAATTTTTTCCTATATTGAGCACTAGAATGTCAAGTGATAGTTGCAAATGGAGGAACTATAAATTTTTCTAGAAAATTCCATAATATCAAGCTATCCATGGGGGAATATGTATTGAATTGTCCAATGCTTTCCATCCCAATGGGAGGTGCTGATGTTGTACTAGGATTACAATGGTTACAATCTTTGGGGATGGTAGATTTTAATTTTCAATAACTTTTCTTGAATGTTTTTTCAGAAGGAAAGGAAATAAAATTATGGGGTATCAAAGGGAAGCCAAGAAATATAATAAGCTCTAATGTCATGACAAAGCTTCTGAAGAGAGAACAACGAGGTGTAATTGCACAATTATGCTCACTAGAAGTTCCAGCATCAAAATCATCTATTTCTTCAGATCTCCAAAGAGCCTTGGACAATCATTCTAAGGTGTTTGATACTCCCAAAGTACTCCCACCTATTCGTGATCATGATCATGCAATTCATTTGATTCCAGGAAGTGTTCCTCCAAACATCTAGCCTTACAGATATCCTTATGTCCAAAAGAGTGAAATTGAACGTATGATTGCAGAAATGTTAGAGGCTGGTATAATTCAACCTAGTCAAAGTTCTTTCTCTTCTCAATTAGTATTGGTGCACAAGAAGGATGGATCATGGCGCATGTGTCCGAATTATAGGGAGCTCAATAATCTAACTATTAAAGATAAATTTCCCATTCTCGTGATTGATGAATTGTTGGATGAATTACATGGAGCAATTTATTTTACCAAGTTGGATCTTCATTTAGGATATCATCAAATTATAATGAGGACTGAAGATATTTCGAAAACAACATTTCGAACTCATGACGGTCATTATGAATTTTTGGTCATGCCTTTTGGCTTTACCAATGCACCTTCTACATTTCAAGGGTTGATGAATTCCATTTTCAAACCCTTACTTAGAAAATTTGTGCTAGTATTTTTTGATGATATACTAATCTACAACAGGTCTTGGAAGGATCATGTTGAACATGTTGACAGGGTGCTCAAACTATTGCAGGAGAAACAATTGTATGAAAAAAAATCCAAATGTTTCTTTGGAGTACAAGAGGTGGAATATCTGGGTCATATTGTATCTCACGAGGGTGTTAAAGTAGACCCTAACAAAATTAAAGCCAACAAGGAATGGAAATTCCCCACAACCATAAAGAAGTTGCGAGGATTTCTCGGGTTAACAAGGTATTATCGCAAGTTTGTTAATAATTATGGGAGAATAGCAGCACCTCTAACAACATTATTGAAGAAAGATGCATTTTCATGGACTCCTGAAGCAACTAAGGCCTTTGAACATCTTAAAGAGGAAATGTGCCTAGCACCGGTCTTAGCTACGCCAGACTTCACAAAAACCCTTATTGTGGAATGTGATGCCTCAGGAAATGGAATTGGTGTTGTTTTAATGCAAGAAGGAAGACCCATTTCTTTTGAAAGTCATCCAATCAAAGGAAAGTATTTACAGAAACCTATTTATGAGAAGGAAATGTTAGAAATATTGCATGCACTAAAGAAATGGAGAACTTACCTAATGGGAAGACACTTCAAGGTAAAAACTAATCATGATAGTCTTAAACACTTTTTGGAACAAAGACTATCTTCAGAAGAGCAGCAAAAATGGGTCACAAAGATGTTGGGTTATGAATTTGAAATAATCTACAAAAAGGGAAGCTAAATGTTGTTGCAGATGCACTCTCAAGAAAGAATGAAGAGGTGGAAGCATTTCTTTGTGCCATTTCTATTATCCAACCAGATTGGATAACCGAAGCAAGAGATGAATGGAAGAAGGACAAATATGTATGGAAACTCATTCAAAAGTTGTAGCAAGATCCTAGTACATCTGATACATTTAGTTGGAAAAATGATTCCTTATGGTACAAAGATCGCTTATATCTTTGTAAGAATTCCCAACTAAAACAAAATATTCTTCTGGAATTGCACACTTCTCCTTTAGGAGGACACTCAGGATTTTTCAAAACTTACCACAGGGTGAAGAAAGAATTTTTTTGGGATGGCCTTAAATCTGATATTCAAAAGTTTGTGGCGGAATGTTTGGTTTGCCAGCAGAATAAAGTTGAGACAATTAAGACTCCGAGACTTCTACAACCTTTATCCATTCCAAGTCAACGTTGGGAGGAGATTTCAATGGATTTTATCACAGGTTTACCTAAGTCCGAAGGAAAGAGTGTCATCATGGTGGTAGTTGATAGACTTATCAAGTATGCACACTTTTGTGCATTATCTCATCTATTTAAAGCAAGTACAGTTGCTACTACATTTATGGAAACAATTCAAAAGCTACATGGAAACCCGAAGATTATTGTAAGTGACAGAGATCCCATTTTTACAGGAAATTTTTGGACGGAATTATTTTCTTGTTTGGGTACTCAACTAGCTCATATCTCATCTTATCATCCTCAATCCGATGGTCAAACAGAGATAGTGAATAAATGTTTGGAAGGATATCTTCGTTGTTTTGTATCTGATAAGCAAGCAAAATGGGTCAAGTGGTTACCTCTCGCTGAATGGTGGTATAACACTTCCTTCCATACTGCAGCAAAAATGACCCCATTTATGGCACTTTATGGATATCATCCACCATCCATCACATCATCTTTAAGGGAAAATTCGAAGTTTCAAGCAGTGGAAGATCAAATCGAGCATCAGCAAGAAGTTCTCCAACTCTTAGAGGATAACCTGAATTTGGCACAAAATCGAATGAAACAACAGGCAGATCAACATCGTAGCGAGAGAAGTTTTGATGTAGGAGATTGGGTATTTTTACGGCTACAACCATACAAACAAATGTCCCTCAAGCAAGCAAAGAAGGATAATAAATTATCGCCAAAGTACTATGGTCCTTACAAGGTGTTGCAAAAGATTGGTAGTATGGCATACAAATTGGAGCTTCCTGCTTCTTCGCGAGTGCATCCAGTTTTCCATGTTTCATGCTTAAAGAAGGTTATAGGTGAAAATCTTCCAGTTCAAACAATATTGCCAGAACTTGATGAGGAAGGAAAAATCATATTGGAACCCGAAGCGGTCACGGAAACAAGAACTCGACAGCTACAAAATCGATCAATTTCAGAGTATCTCATCAAGTGTAAGAACTTAACCACTGAAGATTCTACATGGGAGGATGATAATTTTATACAGAAGCACCCAGAGCTACTCAAGCATTGAGGACAAGACTTTTTTGAAGGAGAGGGGCATGTTAGGTCCCTATATTACTAGTATAGTCCCTTATTGTATCACAGTAGGCTCGGCTACATTTCTGCTGTACCCACAGCTTAGATATGTGGATTGTGCCCTTACATTATTATTGTTAGGTCGGTTAGGATTACATTCTGGCCCCACTAGGATTACATTGTGGCCCCATGGACTCCTATATATAGAGAGGAGGTTTTTTCATTTATATTATCCAAGAATTGTTCATTTATGTAATGTATTAGAGGTTTCCCCCTCGAAGTGGCTAATTTCTATGGCGTTGATCTCTCTTTTCTTCTATTTTTGGACCTGGTTTAACATCGGTATCTTTTCTATACATGCATTGATGAAAAATGTTGAAGTACTGGATATATATGTTCTAGAAAGAAATTAACAATTCAAATAGCTTTTCTATGTGCATTGATGAAAAATATTGCACGGATATATATGTTCTAGAATGGAATTAACTGAAAGTAGTTTTTCTATACATGTGCATTGATGAAAAATAATGGATATATATATATATATACATTATAGATTGCATTTTTAAAATTTTATGATTGTTTTCAACACATCTAACAAGACCTAGAATCAATATGTGTATAGATACATCAATATGTATTGTGCTTCACAACATTATTTCACATGCCAAATGTACTTCAACCATCCAAAAGTTGATTTTTTTATTTATTTATTATATCACAACATTACTTCGCATGCCATGCCAATTATAGTTCAACTATCAAATAAAAAAATTTAACATTATATCACATGCCAAATGTAGATCAACCATCCAAAAATAAAAACTTAAAAGTTTTAATTTAACAAAAAATTATAGATCACAACATTACTTCACATGCCAAATATACTCAATAATCCAAAACTTGAGTTTTAATTTTTTTTATTATTATATCGCAACATTACTTCACATGCCGCCAATTGTAGTTCAACTATCCAATAAAAACATTTAACATTATATCACATGAAAAATGTAGATCAACCATCCAAAACTTAGGTTTTAATTTAACAAAAAATTGTAGATGACAACATTACTTCACATGCCAGATGTACATCAACCATCCAAAACTTCAGTTTTAAAATAAAAACAAATTATAACACAAGATTACTTCACATGCCAAATGTAGTTCAAAAGAAAAACATTAATTTATAGATCACAACATTACTAGTAGTTCAACTATCCAAAACATAAGTTTTAAACCAAATGAAATTATAACACAACATTACTTCACATGCCAAATGTACTTCAACCATGGCACAAGTTTTAAAAACACTATATATCACATTCACATGTACCAAATGTAGTTCACATAAAATATGTCCAAAATTTTTAAATCTCACAAGTATCAAGTATCAAGTTATATATATGACTGCATCTAGATAATATATAAAAAAGTAAATTTAAGACTAGAAATATCAAACAAATCTAAAAATCATCCATCAAATACAGATGGATGTAATGTCTTTCCCAACAAAATTTCAATCCGCAAGCTATCCTACGAAGCATGTGAAACATGTACACAATGCACGTACAAACATTAAAATTTGATGTTTTAAAATTGAGTTAGAATATATAGAACTTCATGTAAAAAAAAAAATATAAAAAAAAATTATGCAATACATCATGGGGTTCCCTCTCCATTTGTTGCTCATCAGCTACAACTTACCCCATGGGAACATCTCCAACAGTAAACTGTACAATATATATATATATATATATATATATATATATATATATATATATATATATATATATATATATATATTGAAAAATTTCAAATGAAATGAAACACCCCCAATTCATGTGATTGAATTTCAAAGTTAGATACTTGAACTTTAATCCTAAGGGGAGTGGACCCCAAAGGATAATTATTTTGTGAATGTAATTAAATATTTAAATGAGGAAATGAATAAAATAATGTGGTGCAGATTGACCAAAATGAGATGATGAGATCACTTGCTAAATCCATGAGGATGGATGAGGCAAATATTTCCCCACAATGTTTCAAAAATCCTTGAAAGAAAGTAAGTTTTAAATTTAGATTTTTGAGGAAAAATCTGAATTCCCCCAATGATGAGGAAAGTAGTTGGGAAGAGGTAAAAAGTTGGAAAAGCTGAGGAAAAGCATAAAACAGCTTTAAATAATCCCTAAATTGGGAAGCCTAGGCAAACAGGAAGAAAATCATCCTGAGATTCTGGACGCAGAATTAGAAACATGATTTGGGGAACAATAGCTTAAATAAGATGCTCTTGTATAGATTAGAGGTTGATCTGTTCTAGGAGGTGATCTTAGCTCGGGGGTGAGTTCTGGGAGATAGAAGGACTCTAAGGTTGGGAGGTTGGTCGACTGCATGAGTGGTATGTCTCTGAGTTAAATTGTCTTCCTGCTTATTATGGTATGAATTGGCTACATATAAAAACAAAATTTATTTCTAAGGTATTAAATTTATTAGTCTACATTTAACAGAATTAATCATAAGGCGGTAACCTGATAATTCGGTATGGTTGTAGAGAAAAATCCTGTAAAGTAGAATCCAACAGAAAGTCTAAACCAAGGTTGGTTTAAATCTGATGATACTTAGTTCTTTCCAGGAAAAAATTGTGAATTAGCTTTAATCTACTTCTGTTTCCTAGTATAATTCTAATATATATATACAGGAGAGAGAAATTGAACTTCCTATATTATACTAGAAAATAGTAGGAAATGAATTGAAACTTACACTGTACAGGAAAGAATAAAAGGAGAGATTCTATAAAATGACCTTAGGGTCAGCATACCATTTAAATATAATCCAGAAAATTAAATGGTCAGAAACAACAAGGTTGCATGTAAGCCACACTTATTATAGCAGAGGAAAGGAGCTAAATATTTACAAAAAGATTGAACAGAGACAGTGGCCTTATGAAACCACTCTAATATTATAGCATAGAAAGTAAATGCATAGAGTGCAGAAGTTATGATTAAATAGTTGTGAAGTAAAGAGCAAAGAGTTGAATTGTTTTCAACAGTATACACATTAACATTTAATGTAACCACTATTTCCCTTGACCAAGAGGAAAAGGGAATGAATCCCAAACACATGATCAGCTCTGCAGAAATACCTACCACCAGATACCTAGGTAGGCAAGAGCTGTAAATAGATATAGGAAAATGAGAAGAAAATTTGAATTAGAGATATATATATAACTTTGGAAAATAAGGAGAATATTAGTCGTGGTACTTCATACATATTAACTATATGTGTATAAATGAGAATGGACTCACAATTCCATGCATGCCATTCATATGCCCAAACAGACAATTGTAAAATAAGTTCAGTGTAAACATGAACAGAGGGAAACTGTAAATATGATACTGGTACCAGTGTAGAGATATCTAGCTATAGAAAATAATTAACGAAATACATCAGAAGAAGAGATAAAATTAAATATGACTTCCCAGAGATTCTGATGAATGTAACTGAGGAATCTAGAATAACATTAGTGTTACAGAAAACCAAATAACATACACTTATTGTTCTGACAAGCAACCTAAACAAAGAGAAATTCCATGGTATGTAATTGTATATATGACTTAGACAGTCCATATAAAGTTACACTGTAGCATTGTTATAACGAATTCACTATCAAGAGAATAAGGAATATACATATGTATGTCCAAAAAAAAAAATGTCACCATACGTGTTGAGCCTATCAGGCTAGGGTTTGAGAATCGAAACCCTTATTTCAATAAAAAAACGAATTTAAAATAGCGACACATAGGAACGACACAGTTTAACAACACGACTCTGATAGAGTCTCGTTCCTCAAGGAACACTGAGTAAAATCATAATAGAGCAATGATTCGACGTCCGATGAAACAACTCAACGGGAGAGGGAGAGTATTCCCATAGGCATACCGACCTGAAATGTCAAGGAGGCCAAGGTTAATATCTATAACTTCGGAAAGTTCATTACTGCTTCCATAAGCATACGAAGAGATCTTCGATTACTTGTGGAAACTAAAGACAAGATGGGAATGAGTAACTAGAGCCAGCGTTGGAAAATGAGTGAACAGAGAAAATATCTCAAATAAAAAAAAAAACAAAGCAAACGAGGCGTTACCTGTGAAACAAAAATCTTGGGTCCTACGAGCCTCTGAAATCGAAAAGTTAAACAGATTAGGGATCCATGTGAAACTCCATATAATAATAACAGGAGGAAGTAAACGTATATAGATAAGATGAACAACCAACCTCATAACAAACGATTGAAGGGCAGTAGTTCGCTTGAAGTGACGCGAAGCACGCCAATTGGGACGCTACACAGCATTCACAACATAAACCAGTTAGCATTCCATGGAATCGACAGAGGAGTATAGTCAAAAATAAACCAGAAATGGAATATAATAATAATTTTTCACTGAGGGTATCATACAAAAAGCCCAAAACAAAATGCATTCAGCTAATGAACGTACGCAGACTTCCTCAGAACAAAAGTTTAACCAAATTGTGCAACGACCTTGATTTTAATCATACGATGGAGAAAAACGAATGCATAACCCATTACGTGGTATTGTCGCAGAGGAGAAGGCACGCCAGAGCTCTTCTTCGTGGACTAAGGACAGTAAGCCTCTGAGGAATAGGTACCTTGCAAACGAGGAGCTACAAAACCAAACAATTAATGCGGAAACTGTCTCTAACCAAAATCAAAGGCTTATATAATTCCTCGACAGACCCAGGAACCCTAATATGAAAGGATTGCCATCGTCCACTTGGCGAAATCGTAAGAGCCAAGACACGGATTGAGAGGTTGGCAAGTGACATTAAAACTGTCATATAAAATTAATGGTGTTCAGATCCGGATTTAATTCAAGGCGTCCTGTTCACATACAATGGAGAGTTATGTAAATCGAGTAAGCAAAGTAAGCCACATCGACGTGGATCCTCCACGTGAACGAACGAAAGGATAAACCATACAACGCCACCCTATTGATCATAACATCTGACGTGGAGAAGGTTTACCTCGCAGCCACGAACACATAAACTCGAGTTGAATGGGGTTACACGCTTTACGTGTGGAGGGATCACGAAATTCAAGTTTCATATCTACACATTTGATTAAAAATCTTATGTACAATGATATGTTGTCATATCAACGCAGACGTGCATATTAATGCCACCCCATCTGACCACCGATGCCTAAAAGGGTCGGGCTTATAATAAGATGTACATTGCATTTTATAAAAAAATCGATGCCCAAGGTCTATACAATTAATTGAGGGAAAAGTCGTGACAGTGTATAGTTGAAAAGGGTCGGGAATGCTCGTAGGCATAACCCATTCCAAACCATAGTATATAATTCATGCGAAGGGTTAATCATAGGTTTAATTATAAGGGATATATGTGACGTCCAAGCAAAGGTTAAGATGATATGTGAGACTTATATAGAGAATTAAATCATTTACAATTCCTCCATACTTGGAGCTAGAATAACATAAGGTAAGAAGAAGTAATAGAGGAATTATTTGAGTTATGATGTTATGATGAAAAGTATCATGGTAAAGAGAATTAGAATTTCATAATAAACCTATGCTTAAAAGCCTGAATTCTTGACGAAGAAATTTATTTATTTTTTGTGTGAAATTTGGAGGTGTGACAAATGGTATCGGAGCCCAAGTTATAAAACTGGGATGGTGACATTGTGCTCACGGTTGCTGTGTACTCACTGTATAATTTTATTTCTATAACAAAAATTTTGTTTTTTTTTCTTTCTCTTTTCACTGACCTGTGCTATGTAGTGTACAGTGGGGTGATAGAATTGAAGAAGGTGGCGAAATTTATGTCGATCTGCGTGATGAGGGAAATGCACCAGATCCCAATGCGGCCATGATGGCTATGTTGCGAGAATTGCAACAAGAATTGGCTGAGATAAAAAGCCAGAATGACAAATTGTCATTAGCTAGTGGAGCAGGAAAAGCTCATCAGGGAATTAACTTCACGGAACAGCCAGGAAGGCGAAGGTTCCGGAAAGAGGAAAACTGATGAATCTGATGAGGAAGATGCTATTAGCCATCAGAATAAGCAGAAAAAGGAATTACAAGGGGAATTCCGGAAAATCAAACCTCCCTCCTATGATGGGGAGAAGGAGGAAGATGCTGAAGCCTGGTTGCTGAATATGATTAAGTATTTCCAAGTTTATGAATATGAAAGCAATCTGAAGGCCAGATTAGCTATCTACCAGCTACAAGGTAAGGCTACCTTGTGGTGCGAGGAGACAAAGATGGTGCATGCGATTGATGAAAAGACGGTTACTTGGGAAGATTTCCAGGCTAAATTCAAGAATCGCTACTTGAATGAGCATTACTATGATGACAAAGCAAAATAATTTCATGAGCTTAGATTGCAACAGCTCACTATCGATGAGTTTGTTACTAAATTTACCAATCTACTGAGGTATGTACCCTACATAAGGGAAGAAAAGGCAAAGGTACAGAGGTTTCTAAATTGTTTGCCTGCTGTATACAAAGAGAAAATTGAGTTTGACAACCCAAAAACAATGGACGAAGCTGTTAGAAAAGCCAGATTATGTTACCGACAGTTCAAAGGAAAAACTGAACAAGGGAAAAGTTGGGTAAATAAGAATGAGTTCAAAGGGAGGAAACAGAAACCAGCCTATTTGAAGAATTTTGGCAGAGATCATCAGCGGAAAAATTTTAATAAACCCAAAGAAATTAAAACTGCTCAGTCCCAAGTGGCTTCAAAAAAAATAGATGGAGACAGTAAAAAGTAGGGGACAGTCAGAATGAAGGAGCCCTTGAAATGTTGGGGCTGTGGAGAACCCCATCTTTTGAGGGACTGCCCTCATCAAAACATTCATATGCTCATGAGAGATCGAGAAGCGACAACAGTAAATGATATAGCCAGAAATATACCAACTATCAGTGCAGCCCTAGAAAATCGGCAAGCAGAACATCAAGCAACCATGGTGGAAATGGAGGGTAAGATTTCTGACCTATCTGTTACTGTTCTGATTGATCCAGGTGCTTCTTTGAGTTACATTAGTCCCAAGATTGTAGAAAAATGTAACTTAAAAACTGAAAAATTTCAACAGTCATGGTTGGTACAGCTGGCCACTGGAACAAAAAGAAAGGTAACACATAAACTGCCCAGAACAGAAATCCAATTAAATGAGTTTCGAACAGAAGTGAATTTGAACATTCTACCCTTAGGGTCATATGATCTACTGATAGGAATGGACTGGCTGGAAAAGAAGAAAGCCTTGAAGAACTGCTGGGATAAGTCTTTGCATTGTGTAGATGAGGAAGGGAAACCTTTTATTCTCAAAGGGAAAAAAAAACCTATTTCTGTAAGACAAATTTCAGCATTGCAATTAAAAAGAATGGCTAGAAAAGGACACCAAGTTTATGCAGTGCATGTGGAAGAAACAGAACAGAAAACTAAAGAAGAATTACTGGATGTTGTACCAGTAATAAGAGAATTCAAGGAAGTTTTTCCAAAGGAAATCCCTCATCTTCCTCCCAAAAGAGAGATTGATTTCTAAATCGATCTGGTGCTGGGAGCAACACCTGTCTCCTGAGCGCCTTATCGAATGAGTCCTCCTGAACTTATGGAACTGAAAATGCAATTACAAGAACTGCTAGATAAAGGGTACATCAGACCGAGTGTGTCTCCTTGGGGAGCACCAGTGCTGTTCGTGAAAAAGAAATATGGAACTTTTAGGATGTACATTGATTATCGTCAACTGAATAATTTGACCATTAAAAATAGATATCCTTTGCCTAGAATTGATGATCTTTTTGATCAAGTGAGAGGAGCTTCAGTATTTTCGAAAATTGACTTAAGAACTGGTTATCACCAGCTTAGAATTAAAGAAGAATACATCAACAAAACAGCCTTTCGAACCAGGTATGGTCACTACGAATTTGTAGTCCTACGTTTTGGTTTGACAAATGCCCCTGCCACATTCATGTGCCTAATGAACAGTGTGTTAAACAAGTACTTGGATAAATTTGTCCTTGTGTTCATAGATGATATCTTAGGTTACTCAAAAAGTGAGGAGGAATATAAAGAACACCTGAGGATAGTATTGCAAACTCTAAAGGAAAATCAGCTATACGCCAAGTTTAGCAAATGTGAGTTCTATAAAGACAAGATCCAATACTTGGGTCATATTATTTCTGAACAAGGCCTTGCTGTTGACCCTGAAAAGATAAAGGCTATAAAAGAATGGCCTGTACCAGCTGATGTTTCAGCAGTGAGATCATTCATGGGGATTGCAGGCTATTATCGCAGATTTGTAGAGAGGTTTTCTACCATAGCACATCCCATCACATCCTTACAAAGGAAAAGTGTCAAGTTTGAATGGACCGAAAAATGTCAAAACAGTTTTGACCAATTAAAACTGAAACTTACTACAGCCCCTATAATGAAGATTGCAGATCCTGATAAGGAATTTGTGGTATGTAGAGATGCATGTAGAGAAGGATTGGGAGGAGTTCTTTTGCAGGAAAATTCAGTTATTGCCTATGAATCTAGGAAATTGAAGATACATGAACAGAATTATAGTGCCTATGATTTAGAATTAGCAGTTGTTATTCGTGCTTTGAAAATGTGGCGGCACTATCTTCTTGGAAAAAAATTTACATTGATGATTGATCATATTAGTCTCAAATATTTCTTTTCCCAAACTGATTTGAATGCCAGACAAGCCAGATGGCTGTCCTTTTTAAGTGAATTTGATATGGACATAAAACATATTAGAGGGAAAGAAAATAAAGTTGCTGATGCATTGAGCAGAAATGCTTGTCAGAATATCAATAATATTGGAATTAGTGCTCAGATCGATGTAGAAGATTTGGTGAATAAGGCAGCAAATCAAGACCCAATTTATGAAACACTTCTGGTGCAATTACAGAAAAAGGAGAAAACTGATTTCACTCAAGACCAAAAAGGGCTGATCTGTTATAAAAACAGATTGTATATTCCCAATGTAGAGTCCTTAAAAAGGGAAATTTTGGATGAGTACCACAAACAACCATATGCAGGACATCCAGGATATCAGAAAATGTTAACAGCCCTGAAAAAGAAGTTGTTCTGGCCAGGAATGAAGAGAGATGTAGCAGAATATTTAAGTAGATGTATGGAATGTCAACTAGTCAAAGTTGAACATCAGCATCCTGCCGGCCTTCTAAACCCTTTACCAATTTCAGAATGGAAGTGGAACACAGTTTCAGTGGATTTCATAACAGGGTTACCTAAAACCAAATACCAGCATGATTCTGTAATGGTAGTAGTAGACAGTCTAACCAAAGCTGCTCACTTTATACCAGTTAAATCCACCTTTGGAACAGCTCAAGTAGCAAATGTGTTCCTGAAGGAGGTAGTAAGGCTCCATGGGGTCCCTAAGGTGATTTTTTCTGATAGGGATGCTAAGTTTACATCAGCCTTTTGGAAAGGGCTATTTGGAGGTATGGGCACTAAATTGAATTTTAGCACTGCTTACCACCCTCAGACCGATGGTCAAATGGAAAGAACTAATCAAATTTTGGAGGACATGCTGAGAATTTATGTGATGGATAGACCCTAAAAGTGGGAAGATTATTTACATTTAGCTGAATTTTCCTATAATAACAGCTACCAATCCTCCATCAAAATGAGTCTGTTTGAGGCACTGTATGGAAGGAAGTGTCATACTCCTTTGAGCTGGAGTCAGCCAGAAGATAAACTAATGTTGGGACCAGATGCTTTACAAGAGATGGAAAGAATTGTCAAACAAATACAAAGAAACATCAAGACATCACAAGATCGCTAGAAGAACTATGCTGATAAGAAAAGAGTGCACCGAGAATTTAAAGTGGGGGAGCATGTGTATTTGCGTATTAAACCCAAAAAGAGCACCCTTTATGCGGGAAGTTGTGCAAAACTGGCCCCTAGATACTGTGGTCCTTTTGAAGTATTAGAAAGGGTGGGACCAGTGGCTTACAAGCTGGCCTTACCACCCCATGTTAGAGTTCATGATGTATTTCATGTTTCATTGTTAAAAAGATATGTGCATGATGCTTCTCACATAGTTGATTGGAATGTTGTACAGGTGGAACCAGAAGGGGAGTTTCTGCCAGAACCACTTCAAATATTGGAGCGGGAAGAAATTGAATTGAGAAGCAGAACAGTAGCAAGAGTAAAGGTGCAGTGGAAGCACTTTACTGCTGAAGAAGCTACCTGGGAAAGAGAAGCTGAAATGATGGAAAAATATCCATTTTTATTTGCAAAATGAACTCTAGTAGTTGAATAACAACACCGAGGAAGGTGTTTATTTTCAGAGGGGGAATATGTAACACCCCCAATTCATGTGATTGAATTTCAAAGTTAGATACTTGAACATTAATCCTAAGAGGAGTGGACCCCAAAGGATAATTATTTTGTGAATGTAATTAAATATTTAAATGGGGAAATGAATAAAATAATGTGGTGCAGATTGACCAAAATGAGATGATGAGATCACTTGCTAAATCCATGAGGATGGATGAGGCAAATATTTCCCCACAATCTTTCAAAAATCCTTGAAAGAAAGTAAGTTTTAAATTTAGATTTTTGAGGAAAAATCTGAATTCCTCCAATGATGAGAAAAGTAGTTGGGAAGAGGTAAAAAGCTGGAAAAGCCGAGGAAAAGCATAAAACAGCTTTAAAGAATCCCTAAATTGGGAAGCCTAGGCAAACAGGAAGAAAATCATCCTGAGATTCTGGACGCAGAATTAGAAACATGCTTTAGGGAACAATAGCTTAAATAAGCTACTCTTGTACAGATTAGAGGTTGATCTGTTCTAGGAGGTGATCTTAGCTCGAGGGTGAGTTCTGGGAGACAGAAGGAATCTAAGGTTGGGAGGTTGGTCGACTGCATGAGTGGTATGTCTCTGAGTTAAATTGTCTTCCTGCTTATTATGGTATGAATTGGCTACATATAAAAACAAAATTTATTTCTAAGGTATTAAATTTATTAGTCTACATTTAACAGAATTAATCATAAGGCAGTAACCTGATAATTCTGTATGGTTGTAGAGAAAAATCCTATAAAGTAGAATCCAACAGAAAGTCTAAACCAAGGTTGGTTTAAATCTGATGATACTTAGTTCTTTCCAGGAAAAAAATGTGAATTAGCTTTAATCTGCTTCTGTTTCCTAGTATGATTCTAATATATATATATATAGGAGAGAGAAATTGAACTTGGTATATTATACTGGAAAATAGTAGGAAATGAATTGAAACTTACACTGTACAGGAAAGAATAAAAGGAGAGATTCTATAAACTGACCTCAGGGTTAGCATACCATTTAAATATAATCTAGAAAACTAAATGGTCAAAAACAACAAGGTTTCATGTAAGCCACACTTATTATAGCAGAGGAAAGGAGCTAAATATTTACAAAAAGATTGAATAGAGATAGTGGCCTTGTGAAACCACTCTAATATTATAGCACAGAAAGTAAATGCATAGAGTGCAGAAGTTATGATTAAATAGTTGTGAAGTAAAGAGCAAAGAGTTGAATTATTTTCAACAGTATACACATTAACATTTAATGTAACCACTATTTCCCTTGACCAAGAGGAAAAGGGAATGAATCCCAAACACATGACCAGCTCTGCAGAAATACCTACCACTAGATACCTAGGTAGGCAAGAGCTGTAAATAGATATAGGAAAATGAGAAGAAAATTTGAATTAGAGATATATATATAACTTTGGAAAATAAGGAGAATATTAGTCCTGGTACTTCATACATATTAACTATATGTGTATAAATGAGAATTGACTCACAATTCCATGCATGCCATTCATATGCCCAAACAGACAATTGTAAAATAAGTTCAGTGTAAACATGAACAGAGGGAAACTGTAAATATGATACTGGTACCAGTGTAGAGATATCTAGCTATAGAAAATAATTAACGAAATACATTAGAAGAAGAGATAAAATTAAATATGACTTCCCAGAAATTCTGATGAATGTAACTGAGGAATCTAGAATAACATTAGTGTTACAGAGAACCAAATAACATACACTTACTGTTCTGACAAGCAACCTAAACAAAGAGAAATTCCATGGTATGTAATCGTATATACGACTCAGACAATCCATATAAAGTTACACTGTAGCGTTGTTATAACGAATTCACTATCAAGAGAATAAGGAATATACATATGTATGTCCAAAAAAAAAAATGTCACAATACGTGTTGAGCCTATCAGGCTAGGGTTTGAGAATCAAAACCCTTATTTCAATAAAAACGAATTTAAAAGAGCGCCACATAGGAATGACACAGTTTAACAACACAACTCTAATAGAGTCTCGTTCCTCAAGGAACACTGAGTAAAATCATAATAGAGCAATGATTCGACGTCCGATGAAACAACTCAACGGGAGAGGGAGAGTATTTCCATAGGCATACCGACCTGAAACGTCAAGGAGGCCGAGGTTAATATCTATAACTTTGGAAAGTTCATTACTGCTTCCATAAGCATACGAAGAGATCTTCGATTACCTGTGGAAAATAAAGCCAAGATGGGAATGAGTAACTAGAGCCAGCATTGGAAAATGAGCGAACAGAGAAAATATCTCAAATAAAAAACAAAACAAAGAAAATGAGGCGTTACCTGTGAAACAAAAATCTCGGGTCCTACGAGCCTCTGAAATCGAAAAGTTAAACAGATTAGGGATGCATGTGAAACTCCATATAATAATAACAGGAGGAAGTAAACGTATATAGGTAAGACGAAAAACCAACCTCATAACGAACGAGTGAAGGGCAGTCGTTCGCCTGAAGTGACGCAAAGCACGCCAATTGGGATGCTACAAAGCATTCACAACATAAACCAGTTAGCATTCCATGGAATCGACAGAGGAGTATAGTCAAAAATAAACCAGAAATGGAATATAATAATAATTTTGCACCAAGGGTATCATACAAAAAACCCAAAACAAATTGCATTCAGCTGATGAACATACGCAGACTTCCTTAGAACAAACGTTTAACCAGATTGTGCAATGACCTTGATTTTAATCATACGATGGAGAAAAACGAATGCATAACCAATTACCTGGTATTGTCGCAGAGGAGAAGGCATGCCAAAGCTCTTCTTCATGGACTAAGGACAGTAAGCCTCTGAGGAATAAGAACCTTGCAGACGAGGAGCTACAAAACCAAACAATTAACGTGGAAACTGTCTCTAACCAAAATGAAAGGCTTATATAATTCCTCGATAGACCCAAGAACCCTAATATGAAAGGATCGCCATCATCCACTTGGAGAAATCGTAAGAGCCAAGCCACGAATTGAGAGGTTGGCAAGTGACATTAAAACTGTCGTATAAAATTAATGGTGTTCAGATCCGGATTTAATTCAAGGCATCCTGTTCACATACAATGGAGAGTTATGTAAATCGAGTAAGCCGAGTAAGCCACATCGACGTGGATCCTCCACGTGAACGAACGAAAGGATAAACCATACAACGCCACCCTATTGATCATAACATCTGACGTGGAGAAGGTTTACCTCGCAGCCACGAACACATAAACTTGAGTTGAATGGGGTTACACGCTTTACGTGTAGAGGGATCACGAAATTCAAGTTTCATATCTACACATTTGATTAAAAATCTTATGTACAATGATATGTTGTCATATCAACGCAGACGTGCATATTAATGCCACCCCATCTGACCGCCGATGCCTAAAAGGGTCGGGCTTATAATAAGATGTACATTGCATTTTATAAAAAAATCGATTCCCAAGGTCTATACAATTAATTGAGGGAAAAGTCGTGACCATGTATAGTTGAAAATGGTCAGGAATGCTCGTAGGCATAACCCATTCCAAACCATATTATATAATGCATGCGAAGGGTTAATCATAGGTTTAATTATAAGGGATATATGTGACATCCAAGCAAAGGTTAAGATGATATGTGAGACTTCTATAGAGAATTAAATCATTTACAATTCCTCCATACTTGGAGCTAGAATAACATAAGGTAAGAAGAAGTAATAGAGGAATTATTTGAGTTATGATGTTATGATGAAAAGTATCATGGTAAAGAGAATTAGAATTTCATAATAAACCTATGCTTAAAAGCCTGAATTCTTGACGAAGAAATTTTTTTTTTTTGTGTGAAATTTGGAGGTGTGACATGAAAATGCATATATATATATATAAACTTATTTTCATCAATATTAAAAAGAAATTAGGGGACTTGTTCAAATGGTTGAAATGATGTGGATGTTCCTATCTCCATCGCTAGAGCTAGTGGAGAAAAGAAATCCTCTATAGAAACCTAAAATTAAAAAATTTAATTTAAGTATAAAATAGCTCAAGATCAAGATCTCAGTTTATAATAAAAGTTTTAAACTTAAATTTATAAATTATAAATTAAAAACATATATATTTAAAAGTGAAAAATTGAATACTTCTGCAGGTGGATTTGGCACATCTCCTAAGAGAGGCTCCAAAATAAAATCTCCAAAAACCTAAAATTCAAAAATAACTCAAGATATAGATATATCGCATTTTTTAATGGAACTTTTTAAGGTGGAATATATATAACTTAAAAAAATATAAATTTTAAAAGTGAAAAATTGTCCATACTTTTTGTGAACCTAGCACATCTCCTAAGGAAGTATAAGGTACATCTCCTAAGGAAGAAGAAGGTACCGCCATCCCAAAAACATCAGATGGTATCAAAATCTATTAAAACATTTTATTATATATACATGAAAATGTACATGTGTGCACAATTATTTATTTAAAAAATATCAAGTTTAAAAAATACTAACTTTTGCCAACATATCTTGATGGTGAGACCCATCTTGATTGCTTGAACCTGAGGCTCCAAATGTGATATTAACATTTTTTTCATTCATCAAGCGTGAAAACTGGAAATGGTGTTAACATATAATAATACATTTTTGTTAGATTAATGTACATACAAATAAATGTATGTATATCTATGTATTTTTTACAAATTGTATGTATGTGTTAAAATAATTGAATCCTTACCATTAACACATACCATTCCCATGCCCTCTTCCTCATGAAAAATTAGGTCATGACAACCATTGCGACAATTATTTGGATATGTTTTTAGATCTTCAACATTCATGTTGTTAATCTCTTCATTTTTATAATACCCAAAATTGACACGTTCATTCTCATGTGCTCTTTGTCAATTCAAAAAAACATCGAATCCACCCAATCCACTGTGAACATTGTCAATGATGGCACCCCTTACTTCTTGACTAATTTGAGAAGTGGCTTCCATCTCTGACCGCAAATTTTCGACACGAACAGGTCGACTAACCAATGGTGGATCAGGATGAGACAACTCAACATCATGCATAGTGGCCCTACAGTCACACAATCAACCTTTCCCAGGACCAAAAAATTCAGAGGGAAGGTCATTATAATTAGGTTTCATTTCCAAAAATAATTCTGCATAAAATAATTTTTCAAAATAAAGTGGAACCTCGTCATTCCATGGGCGTCTTCCATAAATCGCAAGGTGTCTATCATACAAATAGTGAGCTATATCAAGGTGCTTGAAATTTTCACCTTCAACATCTTTCCTTTTGGCCATTCTTTGAAATTAAACATAGAATTTGCTATTGTTGTTGTAACTCTTTCTTTAACAGCCTCCCATTTATTAGGTCCCATCACTGTTTTCTTTCTTTTTCTCATGACATCCACAAAAGTGTCCGTGGTTGGCCCAAGCTTTTGGTACACATCTATTGTTTGGCCTAAAGAATGTGTAACTATTTCCAAGCTTTGTTGACTCTTAGCAAGTAGAGTCAAAGACGCGAGATCTCTCTACAATTTTGCATCAAGTTTTTAACACCTTTCTAATGTGCATTGTTGCATGTTTCTTTCCCATGGTATATTGGAAATGTTGTCTAGATATGTCATGGTTGGTGGACAACCTTCTTTTTTAATGAAGCATTCTGCCCTATGTCTATTTTGACCAAAATTTGGAGCATTTTCAGCCTCTACATCAATATATAAAATTTTGTATATTAGAAAAAGCACATGTAAACAAATTTGTACAATTTGAATGAAAAAATATTCAAATTGATGGCAAGCTCAATGTGGTTGGCTAGCATCTTTCCCATCGTGAAACTGTCGAGAACCAGAACGACCCTACTAAGAACCAACACCACTATCCATTGATTGGCCTCTGGGGGAATAAATATCACCACCTTCACGCAACCTGCTAGCACTTATTGATGGCCCTCTAAGGGTATTTCAACCACCACCAACCTCTTGAGACGAGAGAGAAGCTTCATAAACAAATAAGAATTTATAATCAATTGAAAAATACATTCATACATATAAATACATGTACATATTCATTGATTAAATTGCGTGAACCATACCACGACTGGGTGAACCATGGGAATGCTCCATGGATGGAGTAGTGACCCTTCTCCTCTTAGCTCCTAAAAAATAAAAAATGAAACTTATTAACAACTAATTTAACTCAAAAATTTGATAAAAAATCAATTCCATATGTACACACATGTATGGAGATTTAAGATTATACTTAAATACCATGAACATCCCTCGATCCCTGATCCCCCCCCCCCCCCTCCTAGAGATATGGGATTATGTTGATCTTCGTCATTCATCCTCCATTATATATATATATATATATATATATATATATATATATATATATATATATATATATATGGTGGACATTTAAATTATTTTTTTAAATGACTAATTCAAAATAAATTTCAAAAAATTAATGTAATTTACTGTACACAAATTATGTAAAACACAACTTTGAAAGCACTAATTGATGCGTGAAACTCAATTTAGGCAAAAAAAATTATAAAAATGATAAGTTCATCAAATTGCGCTTTACATGGTTGGAGCACACTTGGTATAAAATTGAAAAAAAAAAACATTGTCATTAAAAAAGAAGTGAAACTCCATTTAAACAAAAATTTGTTGAAGTCCCCACATTTTAATTTTATAAAAATGTGAAGTTCACCATTTTTTGCAAATGTGAAGTTCACCAAGTTGCACTTTACATGGTGTGGTGGGAGCACACTTGGTACATAATTGAAAAAAGCACATGGTCCTTAAAAAAGACACATTTATAAGTACAAAACACACACATATCCAAGATATGTTACAATGTCCATCAATAAATTTTGAAGGAGAGAGTCTCAACACTAATTCATCTTTGAGAGATGAATCTTGAATTTTTGAAGAAGAGAGTCCCAAAACTAATTCATCTTTCAGAGATGAATCTTGAATTTTTGAAGAAGAGCGTCTTAAAAATAATTCATCTTTGAAAGATGAATATTGCGTTTCCATTTCCCCGTATAATTATAATTCATATATTAATTCATCTTTTATAGATGAGTCCTGAATTGGCATCACCCCATGTAGTAGATCAGAAGACATCTTATTCACATTTGAACAATGTCTTATACTAAAAAATTGAAATTGGCTAACGATATTTTTTGCTATTCCATGCAGTTATTTTAGCCTCTCCTTCTTAACTTGGTACACTTCATTCATCTAGTTGCACACAAGTTCAGATTTGGTGAAAACTACAATTCCATTTGATCCATACTCCATAGCTGTTCCCAAGCCTTCTATCAGTCCAATATAATATGCCTCGTTGTTTGTTGTTATTCCCGGTATATTCATTTTCCTTTGGACGACTTTGCTAGTCACAATATTGGAAAGAACATATGTAATCATTGCTTTATCTGGATTGGGATAGAAAGAAACATCTATGGATAATTTCATTTTTCAACCATATTTAGTGGTTTTTTATCCCTGAAAAAAAAAACAAATTCAATAAAAATATATATTAAACTGACATTTATTGCAAATGCATGGGAGAAATGACACATGTGCATGAGATAAATGACATGTGCATGGTTTATCTTAAAGTTTGACTTAAAAATATTATGGTAGAATTCACATCTAAAATTAATGGGAGGAAGCCTTTAGTTTGTGGGAGAAATGAATTTTATGCACTTAGTTTGTGGGAGAAAGGACACATGTACATAGTTTTGTTACAGAGATTGATTATTGGGGCATTTACTGGATATGTCACCATTGAGAAAAGACGAGATCCAGAGGCGCTACTTGGCCCTTTACAGACTATGCCTTTAGAAATTGTAGAATTTAACACTCGACAGATAGACTAAAATCCTATGGAAGTTCAAAATCCTATGAGAGTTCAGACACTTTAGGTTCAATTTTTAGGCCTTAAAGTTTGAGAGAAATGACATTTACATGGTTTGAAAATTTATTTATGAACTTAAAAAAAACATGCTTTAAATTTAATGGGTGAAAGCCAACATGACATGTATGCTTTAAAAACTTTTCCTAAGAATTCATGGGAGAAATGACACATGTACACAATTTTCCTTAAAGTGGTTGAGGTTAATGGATATTAAAATGAAGAAATTCTATTTAGATATGTTAGAGAGATTGAATGTAGGGGCATTTACTGGATATGTCACCTTTGATCAAATATGAGATCCAGAGGCTACCTGGCCCTTTACAAACTCTGCCTTTAAAACTTGTAGAAGTTAACACTCAACTGACAGACTAAAATCCTATGGAAGTTCAAAATTTTATGAGAGTTCAGCCACTTTAGGTTCAATTTTTAGGCCTTAAATATTGAGAGAAATGAAATTTACATGGTTTGCAAAATTATTTTATTCACTTACAAAAAACATGCTTTAAAGTTAATGGGAGAAAGCCAATATGACATGTATGCTTTAAAAACTATGCCTAAGAATTTATGGGATAAATGACAAATGTACACAGTTTTCCTTAAAGTGGTTTTGTTTTATGGATCTATTAAAATGAAGAACTTATATTTATATCTGTTACATATATTAACTATAGGGGCATTTACTAGATATGCCACCTTTGATAAAAGATGAGATCAAGAGGCTACCTAGCCCTTTACAGACTCTGCCTTTAGAATAGAAGTTAACACTCAAATGACAGACTAAAATCCTATGGAAGTTCAAAATTCTATGAGAGCAAGGAAAATTTTAAGGTTGGAAATTTATTTTAAAGTTTAGAAACTAATAATTTTGTATAGTCTCTATTTAAAAATTTGGCAAATTTTAAGGTAAAAATAGTTTATATTATTTAGGCTAATAATTTTTAGAAAAAGTGGAAATTAATTTATTTATTTTTTGGAAAAAACATGGAAAATAATGTTAATCAAAAATAGATTCCATTCCATTTTTTTGATTGAAATATATGGGTTGTGTTTTGTTGTTTTAAAATAAGATAATTAAGAAGTTAGGATTCTACCCAACCCTTCATATATTTGAGAGGGTAAATCCTAGAATTGATATTCTAGGAAGTAAATTCCAAAGTATTCTAGAACTTCAACTCAAGTAAATTTTCTATCTACAACTATGAATTTTGAATAAAGGAATTTGAGTAGTTCTGGAGGTGAGTGAAGATGTTTCAACAATAAGTATACCTACAACTTAGTTGTTTTGTGTAAAAAGGAAGAGAGTTTATATATATATATATATATATATATATATATATATATATATATATATATATATTGGCGACGAGAATTTAATTTAAATCTTACACATTAGGATTCGAATGTCTCGTTAACTTAAATATTAGAAATTACAGATTAGAATGTTTATTGGAAATTAACTTTATCCCTGTGGGTAATTTAAATCTTAGAGATTATGGATTCGAATGTTTATTGAAAATTAACTTGATCCCTACAGGTAATGGGATCGAGAGGGATGAAAATAACTATATTTAGTTAAAACAATGATATGCAATATGGAAATAGAGTGAAGTAAACAAAGAAATTATATTAATAGCACTGAAATCATCTGGACATTCCAATAACACATCTATCAAATTGATGAACTTAGAAAAATTACACATTGGTGGAATATCATGCAACTTGGAAAAAACGAACTGGAATATATTATATATAAACGGTCCATACCGAATTAATAAAGAGAAAAGAGAAAAGAGATGGTACTTATTATGAATATGTGTAACAGAGTAACATAAGGACATGGCATTCATTCCTTCATAAATAATATACTTGGTGATAATGTTTTAGACATGCATCCAATAAATTTTCAGGGAAATATAAGAAGTAAAAGATCCTATAGATCTACATTTATTCACAATAGACACAATTTAAGTAACCAAAAATACATGTGAATCATAGTTCATCTAAACTTAGTAACCATACAATATTACATATTAGATTGTAACTATTCAATGAAACAGTCTAGCTGCATAGCCATATTTTCAATTATAGAAATATGTAATAATTTACAATGATTATGTAGCTACATGTTTAGACATATGGAGTTTGAGGAAGTAAAATTCAAAAGAAAACTACTAGTAAAAGGAAACTGCATTGAATTTATACAACCACTAAAATAGAAGTCAAGAAGGCATGACACAGTAGAATCGAGTATATTCTCAACAGACTGGTTATTGGAATAGCTTAAGCGAACTTGTATAAAATAAAGGAAATATAAGAAGTAAAACATCCTATAGATCTACATTTATTCACAATAGACACAATTTAAGTAACTAGAAATACATGTTTCTCATAGTTCATCTAAACTCAGTAACCTATTGTGACCAACAACAACCCCCCTTTTATTTAATATTAGTAATAATACTAAATAAATGGGGACCCTTAAAAAATCCAAAAAATCATTTAGGATTTGTTTTCCCTTTCAAATAAAACTTTCTATCATAAACTTAGAGAAATCCCTTAGAAAGAACATTAAGAAACACTTAAGTTTATGATAGATTACAATAAAATTGTTCTTTAAACAAAATAGCGCATCCATCGCAAAATGGTATATATCTTTTATAAAACTGAAAATGCGATTTTGCGCTTTTGTGATAATGCGATCCCAAAAAGCCTATACAATAAACATATTGGTCGCAGATCGCATAGCGCCGAAAACAGAAATGTTAAACGAATATCTTTTGCGCTATTTACAATTTTGCGCTTTTGCGAGATTTGCGATGTGCGCTTTTGCACTATTTCGTAATTTGCGCTTTTGCGCTATTTTACATAACTGCGATGGCTTCATTTTTCGATATTGCGATATTGCGACATTGTGATATTGCGATATTGCGCAGCAAATCGCAGATCGCAATGTCGCAGACTCATAAAAGCGCATTGTTCAAAGACAATCTTCCCATATATCAAATCTGTTATGCGCTTTAATGATTAGATTAAATGATTGGATTGACAATTAATGGTAAATGAGATTTTGTTTTGATTGAAAGTCGTTTCACGATTAAAATAATATATTTCATCCGCCTTCGCATTTAAAACAGTCTCATCACCTTTCTTATGCCATTACTCTCATTTAACTCATAAAACGCAGGCACGAAGGAGCAAACGTCTATACAAAGCTTTCACAGAACATTATGGGTAAGAAGGAGAAGAGCTCGAATTCTGAAAACAGAGAAATGGCTTCACTGTACGCAGACACTGCTTGTAATAAGGATGCCCGTATATCCACTTGGGAAGGAATGTATAATTTGCTGGAAGAAGAAAATTCCGTGGTATTAAAAGTTACGGCTACAGCAGGTTCTAGTAATACGTCTGAAGCAACCCTCAAAGAACTGGCTTGTTCATTTCTGCATAAGATAGCGGCAAGGCCGAGGATTCTCCCGTATATAGACATGGTCAAATGGGTGCTGGACATCATCGATATTTCAGACAGGCAATTTAGAACTCCATCTCAAGAGCTAATCGGGTCATTCACCATGGAAGATGTGAGGCCGATGTATAAGTTGCCGGAACTTCATGCGACTTATAATAAGCAATTTATGGAATAATTTTCCAGAGAACATGCGAATTTGTCAGAATGCACACAGGAATGGACCAAAAGAGATGAACCATTGAAGAAAAACAAACACGGGTGGACAGTACCAAAAAAGGATGTTTTAGACGCTGTCCACAAGTTCAAATGTCCAAGTGGGAAATTTGACACAGTTTCTACCACAAGATAAGGTATGTAAGTTTGCCAAAATTATCCACTATAGAGCTTTTAGAAGTTACTAAAGAAGTTGTTGGAGGTCAGGAGTTCTCAGGGAAACATAAAGCTCTTCTTGAGAAAAGTCGGGAGTTGAAGAGACTTGAAATAACTGTAAGGAAAAATAAGGAAACATTGACCAAATTCAAGGCACTTAACGCTGAGCAAGAAAAAAGATGTGGAGCGTGTTCGGAACAAAGAAAAACTATTGTGAAAGGTCAAAACTATAAAAAAGAAACTACTTTGGCTGAAGTATGATATGAGAAAATGGTGAAGCAAAATCAAGATGAAATTGCAAAATTAATAACAGAGCAAAAAGCTCCAATAAAGGAAAATGAACAAAGAGAAAGCAGCAGCAGAGGTGGCTACAACGGTAAACACTCTTACGAATTGTGTAAATGATAATTTACACAAAGCAAATTTAATTTCAGAAACTGTTCCAGGATATCTCCCACAGGCACATCAACTGCAAACAGAATGGAGGCAAAATGCAAAAGAAAGAGCAAAATCAATCCAAGGGCTGACATGATTAAATTGGGACTGATACTGGATGTACTTAGTGAAGCCACACAGTCAGCACAGTGTGCTTAATTGTATCATCAATGCTACAGAGAAGATTGCGCCTACACTTGCCGACTCTGTCTTTTTAGGACAGTTGAATTCTGAAGTCGGTCAACTGCATCTTCTCAAAACTATGCTAGATGCCTGCAAGTTTAAAGATCAAGTTCATAGATAGTTAGATTTAGTTTTAATTTTACTGTATTTTAGCCTAGGAAAAGGACGGTCATTGAACCGAATCCTTAATTTTTGTAATATACTATTTTTAGATTTAGCTAAGTAGTATTTAAACCCTTCTCATGCATTTAGAGAAGGGTCCTAGATCTTATTATTTTTAACTTGGAGATTGCATTTCTGTACTCCATTGTCTTATATATTTTTAAAAAGGATCACATCTGGTGATTTTTATGCAGAATTATCTTTGAAGTGTTGCATTTATGTACCTTGGAATTTGATTTTGCATCAGAGTTACTGGATTAGAGTATCAGATTTCATTTGAAAGTTTTCAAGATGAATAAGGTATTTCTATCTGTTCACTGTTGATTTTTTTTGTCTTATGATATTCGCTTTAAAATTGCTATCATTTATATATATTTGTTTTCACAACACTTCTTTTTATATATCATTTCTGATTATAATTGAAACATTATCTTTCATAAGTATATATAGATGGTATACAATGATGAATGTAATATGTTAATACAACTCTGTTTAATTTCTTAAACATAGTTATCTTTATTTGTTTCTGCATATTTCAATTTAAATAATAATACATTTTCATGGTTATTGTTAAATTGGAACAATCTCAAGTTGTATTCACATATAATTACCCGGGTTAGTGTTAGAATTTCTTTATCAGTATTTAGTTTAAATTAGATTAGTTTTATTTCAATTAATTTAGTCCCATTTTCACCCATCCAAACCAACCCATTTAGTTATAAGGAAACTGGTCCTTTAAATCTAGTCGGAGCCACCATACCAATCGAAAAATGAGCTGTCCTAAGGTCCCGACCGGGTGGTTTTCCCCAATGTTTGAAGCACAGATTTTCTAGGCTTCAACATTTTTGGCGCTAGAAAGAGGGCCTGAGCTATGAATGGCAAGTAAATCTTTATCCACAAGCCATTCTGAGAGCAAAACACCCTCATCAACTTCTTCAATTTCTTCTGAAATACAAAATCCAATAGAAGAAATTGCAAAGAATATTCATACACCCACTACCAAAATCTCAAAACATTCAGACAAGCAAAATCCTGAGTCTCCTGAAGTTCAAGATTTAATTCATAAATTGAAAGGATTCTCATTATCTCTAGAAGAGTCTGAAATATCTGAAGGTAGTGTAACCTCAAAATTTGTTTCTTTGAAACCTCTTACTAGGCTTCAAAGTGAAAAACTTGGTATTTCTCCGAAAGAATTCCCTTTACCTAGTAGAGTCAAGACAAGAAAAACTCAATCGGAATCAGTAAGTGATATAAGTTCAACATCTAATATTCAAATACCTGTTTCCGAAATCCCAACTCAACAAAGTACAGTTGTTTCCACATCATCCGCTCAATCATCATCTGCTCAATCATCATCAATCTCAACATCATCTATTCCAAAAACTTATATTCAAACACCACCAGTTTCTACTACTCCTCCAATAGTTGTTCCAATAATGGCTAGACCATGGGCTACTCCAGGGGCAGTCAACATGGCTGCACCTTTACATGATTTACCAGACAATCCTGGAAAATGGCTTCCAAAGTTTAGCCCAGATCTTAACATTCAAGCTGAAGAACATATCAATAACTTTATGCTGGCTATTAATTTGAATGGAGTCACACATGAGGATGTTGTAGTTAGACTATTCCCTTATACTCTTCAAGGAGTAGCAGGATCATGGTACTTTTCATTACCATCGGGATCCATAACAAGTTGGGCCATTTTTGCAGATCATTTTTTAACCAAATTTGGAGATGACCGATCAATAGCAACTTTACTCAATGACCTCTCAAATTTGAAGATAGAACCCAAGGAACCCATTAAAGAATTCAATGCTAGATTCAACAAACTCTTGAACAAAATCCACACAGATTCACAACCCAGTGAACAAGTCAGAATTGAATGGTACATAACTACCTTACCTTCAAACATAGCAATTTTTGTAGACAGAGCTGCAAAACCTACGTTAGCTGAGAATATGAAAGAGGCTATTGCAGTAGAAAAATGAATTATCTCTCTAGAAAAGAAAAATGCTATCGAGGAAAGGAAATCAAAGAAAGTCATCTTCAAAGATGATTCAAAGAAAAAGGCCAAAGACCCATACGACATGGAAGGTTTACCGAAAGTTCTTAAAACCATGTCAAATGAAATGGTTGAAATTAAAAAACAAGTAGCTGAAACTTCTACCAAGAAACCATTCCGAAATTTCAGAAGAAACCAAGTTGAATCTAAACCTCCTAATGCAATCTCTAATGCAGAATCAGAAGAAGAGGAAGAAGAAGAAGATACATCTCTAATATCAAATGAGGAAGATGAAAATGAAGAAATAGCTGAATTGAATGGAATGTGGGATTTTATTCTCCCTAATTCTGATAATGAAGAAGCTATGCATGTAAGTAGTAGGAGTATATCTATATCGGAACCAGTGCAAACAGTTCCCAAAAAGAAATTTACAACTCTAAGTACCAAAGACAAATCCCCTGTAAAGAAAACTTCTCCATTACCTACTCAAAATCAGCCATCTTCTTCTAATCCTCCCACATCAACAACAAAGACTTTAGTAGTGTCAGATCCTATGGAGTACAACATTGTTGAAGACATGAAAAATATCAAAGCCAACATTTCTTTACATGAACTCAGCAAACTAAAACACCAGCAAAAGTTGCTATTAAAAGAATTAAACACTACACCAATTTCTCCTTTACCAAGTGGTGTAGTTGCAAAAGCAGCTAGAGGAGTTGGTAAGCCACCAGATAAGGTAGATGCTACTAATATAGTGCTCATTGGAGAAAAGTCAAATTCTCAAACTCCTCCTTTTCTTTTGACTTATGAGATGTACAATAAAAATCTGCATAATTGTTTGATTGATTCTGGAGCCTCCTCCAATATAATGCCTACTTCTGTTTGTGCCAAATTGAATATCGAACCACAGAAATCAGCAGTTCATATCGTTCAATTGGATCGCTCTAAAGTTCAAGTTTTAGGAGAAATCAATTCAGTTACTATCAGATTAGCTTCTGATCCTAGGATTGTCCAAAGAATTGATATTTTGATTGCTGATATTCCTGACTTCTATGGATTAATCTTGAGCAGGGACTGGTTTACGAAACTTAATGGTTATATCTCAACTGATTATTCACATATGTGGCTTCCCTATAAAGGGAAACCAAATCAAATCAAAATTGAACGAGAAAAACATATGACGCACACTGTCACTGAATTTGAACAACCTAATGAGCCTGTGGCATTCAACAACAATATTCTTGGAGGTTATTCTGCTGAATCATTTCTGGGAAACTTCGAAGCACCTCAATCAACTTTTTCTGTAAATAATTTTTTTTCTCAAATGGAAATTTTTTCACAATCTGATCCTTCCAGAATTGTAAATATTTCTGATGTAATTGTAGATAAGCCAATAGATAAGTCTTTATTTTGGTCGTTATATTTTGATGGATCAAAGTCTAGTGATGGAGCTGGAGCTAGATGCATCTTAATTGATCTAGATGGAGAGAAAACCATGCTGTCATGTAGGTTAGAATTTGAGTGCACGAACAATACCGTAGAATATGAAGCCTTGGTTCAAGGACTTTATAAAGCTATAGGGATAGATGTTAAATACTTGAAAGTCTTTGGTGATTCCGAAATTGTCATAAAACAAGTTAGGAATACTATTCATTGCCTTTCAGGACATCTTAAATACTATCAAACCCTAATACAAGATCTCACCACTCATTTTTTAGCGTTCAATATTTCTCCTATTCCTAGGAATCAGAATACATAAGCTGATTTATTAGCTAATGTTGCATCTAAACTCCTACCTGCTGAAGATTGCAGTCCTGATAGATTTTCTGTAGAATTGATTTTTCGTCCATCTGTCCCAGACAATGTTAGAAACTGGAGAGTATTCTATCATGATCAAGATATTTTAAATTTCATGACTTCAGAGAAACCATATGATGAGCAAATTATTGACGAAGATGATCATGATTTACAAATTGCTTCAAAAGATAATGAAAATCCCATTCCAAAATCTATTGTTAAATTAGAGGATTTATATGACATTAAAGACAGATTCAAGAAAGTCACTAATGCTAAACTTCAAAGTTCCACTTTGAAGTTTGAATTAGTAAATCTTGGTTCTGATTCTAAACCTCAAAACGTTAACCGGGGACTCAATTTAACACCAGAGGAAAGGAATGCGTTCATTAAAATTCTGAACAAGTATAAAAACGTTTTTGCTTGGAATTATGATGATTTAAAAACATATGATACTTCGGTTATTCAACACACAATTCCAATGCTTCCTGATATTAAACCTGTTCAACAGAAGTTGAGAAAGATCCATCCAAATCTCGAAAGTCAAATCAAATCAAAACTTAATAAACTTTTAAAAGCCAAAATCATTTTTCCAGTCAGGCAC
This sequence comes from Pinus albicaulis, assembly GCA_034641835.2. NCBI lineage: Eukaryota > Viridiplantae > Streptophyta > Pinopsida > Pinales > Pinaceae > Pinus > Pinus albicaulis. The sequence goes on along the minus strand of CM076573.1, from coordinate 816,714,556 downwards.
TCCAATTGGGTTTCCAATATGGTACCTGTAAGGAAGAAGAATGGTGATATAAGAATCTGTATTGATTTCAGAAATTTAAACAAGGCATGTTTAAAAGACAATTCCCCATTGCCAACCATGGAACAGATACTTCAAAAGGTAGCTGGTTCTGAACTTATGTCCTTTCTGGATGGATTTTTGGGCTATAATCAAGTTTTAGTTCATCCAGATGACAGATTGAAAACAACTTTCAAAACAAAATGGGGAACTTATGCTTATCAGAAAATGCCTTTTGGTCTAATAAATGCAGGAGCAACTTTTCAAAGAGCCATGGACATAGCATTTAAAGGTCTGATCAATAAATCAGTTGTTGTCTATCTTGATGACATAACAGTATTTTCAAAAAAGAGAACCAATCATCTACATGATTTAAAACAAATATTTGAAAGATGTAGAAGATTTGGTATTTCCTTAAATCCAAAGAAATCTTTCTTTTCTTTGGGTGAAGGAAAACTATTGGGATTTGTTGTGTCAAAATATGGTAGATATATTGATCCAGATAGAGTGAAAGAAATTTCTGATATTTCTTTACCTCATAACAAAAAATCCATGCAATCATTTCTTGGACAGATCAATTTTGTTAAAAGATTCATTCTTGATTTTTCTTTAATTGTTTTACCTATGCAAAATATGATCAAGAAGAATTCAGTATTCAAATGGGTGCATAAAGAGAAAGAAGCTTTTGAGGCAATCAAACAAGCGATCATTAATGCACCAGCATTGAATACCCCGGATTTTTCTAAAGATTTTACTTTGTATACTTTGGCCACTGAGACATCCTATGCAACTGTTTTAACACAACTCAATGATCAAGAAATCGAGGCACCAATTTCTTTCTTTAGCTCAAATCTGCAAGGAGCTGAGCTTAACTATTCCGATGTTGAAAAACAAGCTTTTGCTGTGTTTAAATCAATCAAACATTTCAGACCTTTTCTCTTGAAAACACATACAAAAATCATTGTCCCATTCTCTGTAGTGAGGCAATTATTAATTCAAAAAGAAGTAGGAGAAAAGAGAGCTAACTGGGTAACAACCTTGCAAGAATATGATATTGATATTAAACCAGCTAAGATTGTTAGAGGACAAAGTTTTTGCAGATTATTGGCAGGAGCTCATAACATACCAGAAAATCAAGATTCAAATCAAGATATTCAAGTAAGTGAGATAAGTGTTACAGATTCCGAATCTCAGTATGCTGATCTTATCTATTACTTGAAAAATGGGCATGCTCCTTCTAATCTCAGCCATAAGAGTAAACGTGCTTTAAGGTTAAAGGCTATTATATATGAGATCATTGATAATGTGTTATTTAGGAAAAATTATGATTCAATTTTATTAAGATTTCTTGAAAAGACTGAAGCTAAAAAGGTTTTGCAGGAGTTGCATGATGGACCAGCAGGAGGTCATTTTGGAGGTGATACCACAGCTCACAAAATAATTCGTACTGGTTATTACTATCCTACCCTTTTTAAAGATACGCATGATTACGTAAGGAAGTGCAAAATTTGTCAAACTGCAAGTGGAAGACAAAGGAAACCAGCTTTTCCTTTGCAACCAGTGACTATTGAACAACCATTCGAACAATGGGGGCATGACATCATTGGTGAGATAGTACCTCATTCTTCCAAACAGCACAAGTACATCCTTACTGCAACTGATTACTTTACAAAATGGGTAGAAGCAATCCCGTTGAAGGTAGCCAATTCTGATGCAATTATTGATTTCATAGATCAATTCATCATAACCAGGTTTGGTGTACCTAACGCTCTAGTCTTTGATAATGCATCTTACTTCTCTGGAAATAGTTTAATAGAATTTGTAGTCAAAAGAGGTTTTAAATTAAAATATTCAGCAAATTATTATCCACAAGGTAATGGTTTGGCTGAATCCACTAACAAAAACCTTATCAAATTCATTAAAAGGACCATTGATCAAAATCAAAAGAATTGGCACAAGTCTTTAATCTTTGCATTATGGGCTGATCGTATCACTGAAAAAGCTTCAATAGGCATTTCACCTTTCAATTTAGTTTATGGAAAAGAAGCTGTGATACCACCAAATTTAACTCTTCCATCATTAGCCCTCATGCAATTTATTGAAGAAAATCCTTCTTCATCCATTCAATTGAGATATGATCAAATACTTAAATTAGAAGAAGATAGAGATAAAGCAAAAATTACTCATGAAAAACATCAACAACTTGTAAAATCTTCTTTTGATGCAAGTTCTACCGGCTCAAAAATTTTGTCAATTGGTGATCTTGTTCTGAAATGGGATAAAGCACACGAAGAAAAAGGTAAACATTCCAAGTTTCAGAAAATGTGGCTTGGACCATTTCAGATCGTTGAGAAGATAGGCTCAAATACATTCATACTCCAAGATCTAACAGGTAAGAGAGAATCTCTTCCTGTAAATGGGCTTATCTTGAAGAAATTTTTTTCATAAGGAGGAAACCCCTTCTTAAACTGTACATATTCCTTTCTGCAGAGTTTTGATTGTTTTTTTTTGTTTTTTGCAAATAAAGGTTGTTAATGAGTCTATAATTGATTGTTTACTATTTAAGAAAAATTTCTTCGGAAGAATATTATAAATATTTATTTTGTGTAAATAAGAATTTTTAAAGTAATGATCACAGTTTTTGAATAGTTTAAAATAAGATGTTAAACTTTGAAAGATTATTTCAATCATTTGCATGATATTTTGAAAACTTGAGAAGAATGTAAATCATCATAAGTTTATTAAGCAGAGAAAGGTTATCTATCAAAGGAAAGATTTTTCAAAGTTTTGGAACCCAAAAGAAAATTGTCATCCATTGATTCTTAAGGATAAAACTATTTCACCCCATCCATTTAAGTTGTGATTTTTTAGAATGTAATTCTAAGAAATTTCAAAATTTAAGAGATAAGAGGTCTCATTATGAGCCGACTTACCATGTTCATAAGGAGTAATAAAAATGACATTACCAATACTGCATACCAAAACAGGGTAATGGCTTATAAATATAAGACAAGGGGTCTCATCACGAGCCAGCTTGTTCAGTTTAATTATAACTAGTGAATGGCATTGTTATTAACTGGCTACCAAACCAGAACAATGGCTCTTAAATAAAAAATAAGTAAAAGACAAAAAAATGAGATAATAGGTCTTATGAATTTATCTTTTAAAAAGTCATAATTTTAGTTGGATGGGACAATGAATGGTTAATGGTTTAAAGGTAACCCTGTCGAGACTATGAATGTTTGCTAGCAACAGAGGAAATACCTATGGCAATAGAGTATATTATAAAACCAAAACTTGGAGAAATCCACTTACTTCATTATTAACACCAATCAAAGCTTGAGATAACCCAAAAATGTTTTTATTCTTAAGGAATTAGAAAGAAATTGTGAAATGATTTTTATTTCTTTTTCATAGTTACATTTTATTTGAATTATCCTAAGATAGTTTTCATTGTCTTTAAAAATCTTTACTTACTAAATATAGAGCGTTCATTTTATTTTTTCAGAGATAATTGTTTCTTTCAGTGAATCGCCAATTGTTGTGACCAACAACAACCCCCCTTTTATTTAATATTAGTAATAATACTAAATAAATGGGGACCCTTAGTTAAAAAATCCAAAAAATCAATTAGGATTTGTTTTCCCTTTCAAATAAAACTTTCTATCATAAACTTAGAGAAATCCCTTAGAAAAAAAATTAAGAAACACTTAAGTTTATGATAGATTACAATAAAATTGTTCTTTAAACAAAATAGTGCATCCATCGCAAAATGGTATATATCTCTTATAAAACTAAAAATGCGATTTTGCGCTTTTGCGATAATGCGATCCCAAAAAGCCTATACAATAAACATATTGGTCACAGATCGCATAGCGCAGAAAACAGAAATGTTAAACGAATATCTTTTGCGCTATTTACAATTTTGCGCTTTTGCGAGATTTGTGATGTGCGCTTTTGCGCTATTTCGCAATTTGCGCTTTTGCGCTATTTTACATAACTGCGATGGATTCATTTTGCGATATTGCGATATTGTGACATTGCGATATTGCGATATTGCGCAGCAAATCGCAGATCACAATGTCGCAGATTCATAAAAGCGCGTTGTTCAAAGACAATCTTCCCATATATCAAATCTGTTATGCGCTTTAATGATTAGATTAAATGATTGGATTGACAATTAATGGTAAATGAGATTTTGTTTTGATTGAAAGTCGTTTCATGATTAAAATAGTATATTTCATCCACCTTCGCATTTAAAAAAGTCTCATCACCTTTCTTATGCCATTACTCTCATTTAACTCGTAAAACGCAGGCACGAAGGAGAAAACGTCTATACAAAGCTTTCACAGAACATTATGGGTAAGAAGGAGAAGAGCTCGAATTCTGAAAATAGAGAAATGGCTTCACTGTACACAGACATCGCTTGTAATAAGGATGCTGGTATATCCACTTGGGAAGGAATGTATAATTTGTTGGAAGAAGAAAATCCTGTGGTATTAAAAGTTACGGCTACAGCAGGTTCTAGTAATATGTCTGAAGCAACCCTCAAAGAACTGGCTTGTTCATTTCTGCATAAGATAGCGTCAAGGCCGAGGATTCTCCCGTATACGAACATGGTGAAATGGGTTCTGGACAGCATCGATATTTCAGAAATGCAATTTAGAACTCCATCTCAAGAGCTAATCGGGTCATTCACCACGGAAGATGTGAGGATGATGTATAAGTTGCCGGAACCTCATGCGACTTATAATAAGCAATTTATGGAAGAATTTTCCAGAGAACATGTGAATTTGTCAGAATGCACACAGGAATGGACCAAAAGAGATGAACCATTGAAGAAAAACAAACACGGGTGGACAGTACCAAAAAAGGATGTTTTAGACGCTGTTCACAAGTTCAAATATCCAAGTGGGAAAATTGACACAGTTTCTACCACAAGATAAGGTATGTAAGTTTGCCAAAATTATCCTCTATAGAGCTTTTAGAAGTTACTAAAGAAGCTGTTGGAGGTCAGGAGTTCTCAGGGAAACATAAAGCTCTTCTTGAGAAAAGTCGGGAGTTGAAGAGACTTGAAATAACTGTAAGGAAAAATGAGGAAACATTGACCAAATTCAAGGCACTTAACGCTGAGCAAGAAAAAATATGTGGAGCGTGTTCAGCACAGAGAAAAACTATTGCGAAAGGTCAAAACTATAAAAAGAAACTACTTTGGCTGAAGTATGATATGAGAAAATGGTGAAGCAAAATCAAGATGAAATTGCAAAATTAATAATAGAGCAAAAAGCTCCAATAAAGGAAAATGCACAAAGAGAAGGCAGCACCAGAGGTGGCTACAGCGGCAAACATTCTTACTGATTGTGTAAATGAAAATTTACACAAAGATAATTTGATTCCAGAAACTATTCCAGGATATCTCCCACAGGCACATCAACTGCAAACAGAATGGAGGCAAAAGGCAGAAGAAAGAGCAAAATCAATCCAACGGCTGACAAGATTAAATTGGGACTCATACTGGATGTACTTAGTGAAGCCACACAGTCAGCACAGTGCGCTTAATTGTATCATAAATTCTAACGAGAAGATTGCGCCTACACTTTCCGACTCTGTCTTTTCAGGATAGTTGAATTCTGAAGTCGGTCAACCGCATCTTCTCAAAACTATGCTAGATGCCTGCAAGTTTAAAGATCAAGTTCATAGATAGTTAGATTTAGTTTTAATTTTACTGTATTTTAGCCTAGTAAAAGGACGGTCATTGAACCGAATCCTTAATTTTTGTAATAGACTATTTTTAGATTTAGCTAAGTATTATTTAAACCCTTCTCATGCATTTAGAGAAGGGTCCTGGATCTTAATATTTTTGACTTGGAGATTGCATTTCTATACTCCATTGTCCTATATATTTTTAAAAAGGATCACATCTGGTGATTTTTATGCGGAATTATCTTTGAAGTGTTGCATTTCTGTACCTTGGAATTTGATTTTGCATCAGAGTTACTGGATTAGAGTATCAGATTTCATTTGAAATTTTTCAAGATGAATAAGGTATTTCTATCTGTTCACTGTTGATTTATTTTGTCTTATGATATTCACTTTAAAATTGCTATCATTTATATATATTTGTTTTCACAACGCTTCTTTTTATATATCATTTATGAGTATAATTGAAACGTTATCTTTCATAAGTATATATAGATGGTATACAATGATGAATGCAATATGTTAATACAACTCTGTTTAATTTCTTAAACAGAGTTATCTTTATTTGTTTCTGCATATTTCAATTTAAATAATAATACATTTTCATGGTTATTGTTAAATTGGAAAAATCTTAAGTTGTATTCACATATAATTACCCGGGTTAGTGTTAGAATTTCTTTATCGGTATTTAGTTTAAATTAGATTAGTTTTATTTCAATTAATTTAGTCCCATTTTCACCCATCCAAACCAACCCATTTAGTTATAAGGAAATTGGTCCTTTAAATCCAGTCGGAGCCACCATACCAAACGGAAAAGGAGCTGTCCTAAGGTCCTGACCGAGTGGTTTTCCCCAATGTTTGAAGCAGAGATTTTCTAGGCTTCAACATAACCATACAATATTACATTTTAAATTGTAACTATTCAATGAAATAGTCTAGCTACATAGAATTAGTTCCAATTCTGGAAATATGTAATAAGTTACAACAAGTATGCAGCTACATGTTTAGACATCTGGAGTTTGAGGAAGTAAAATTCAAAAGAAAACTACCAGTAAAAGGAAACTACACTGAATTTAGAAAGCCACTAAAATAGAAGTCAAGAAGGCATGACACTAAAATATAAGTCAAGAATGCATGACACAGTAGAACCGAGTATATTCTCCTCAGACTGGTTACTGGAAAGGTCAAGTGAACTTGTATAAAATAAGGGAAATATAAGAAGTAAAACATCTTGTAGATACATTTATTCACAACACACACAATTTATGTAACCAGAAATACATGTAGCTCATAGTTCATATAAACTCAGTAACCATGCAATATTACATATTAAATTGTAACTATTCAATGAAATAGTTTGGTTGCATAGCCATAATTCCAATTCTGGAAATATGTAATAAGTTACAACGAGTATGCAACTACATGTTTAGACATCTGGAGTTTGAGGAAGTAAAATTTAAATGAAAACTACCAGTAAATGGAAACTTCACTGAATTTATACAACCACTAAAATAGAAGTCAAGAAGGCATGACACTAAAATAGAAGTAAAGAAGGCATGACACTAAAATAGAAGTCAATAAGGCATGACACAGTAGAACCGAGTAGGTTCTCAACAGACTGGTTACTGGAACAGGTCAAGTGAAATTGTATAAGATAAGGGAAATATAAAAAGTAAAACATCATATGGATACATTTATTCACAACAGACACAATTTAAGTAACCAGAAATACATGTGGCTCATAGTTCATCTAAACTCAGTAACCATACAATATTACATATTAAATTGTAACTATTCAATGAAATAGTCTCACTGCATTGCCATAGTTACAATTATGGAAATATGTAACAAGTTACAATGAGTATGTAGGTACATGTTTAGACATATGGGGTTACAATATGTAATAAGTTACAACGAGTATACAGCTACATGTTTAGAATAGAAGTTGATGCTAAAAGAGAGGGGATGGGGGAATTTGTTTTCACATCTTAGTTATCAAAATTTTGAGCTCAAAGTTTCTAGAAACATTTTCTTAAAGAAGCCTCCTTATTGGTTCTTATAGAATAATTTGTAGCTTACCATTTTTACTTGCATTCATTCCATGGTGTAAGCCTCTAAATTATAGTTTGATTGCCATGTTTTAAGGAATAATTTCTACTTGAAAACAAAATTTAAAAACCACATTTTGGCTACTCATTTTGTAATAATATTTGCATTAGTGGCTACCATGGACATTTCTTGAATAGTAACATGCTTGATTTCATTCAAAATCCTAAATATACACAAGCTAGACCACCATCACAATGCATTACCTTGAGAAAATAGAAATGTAGCCATGTGTTATGTCTATGGTCATTGAATTATGCTCTAATAAGATTGTTCGTATTAACATTTTTAGTTTCAAGTGAAAAGGATTCTAACGAATCCAATATATCCTTATTTTCAATTTCCACAATTCCTAAATTTTCATCCAATCGAAAAACAATTATTTTATCCATTAGTGAAAACAACAAAAAAATTAATAAACTAAAACCTCAGATTGAAGAAATAAAATAGAAAAAGACAAGCACATGTTGAGAATACACAGCAGAAAACTATGAATAATCACACACGCAACAATTAAAATAGAGACAAGAATTAACGTGGTTCACCCAACCAATCTGGGCTACATCCACCAAATAAAGGTATCAGCAATCTTATTACTCAACAGGAGATTACAACAAAATATTTGCACATCTGCACTTCCTCTTCCTCACACCTCTCACTCATTTTCCTCTACAGGCTTACAATTTATAGATGTAGAGAAGAAATTGAATAATAAATTCTATCACAACAAAATAGGATAGAATATCTCCTCATCAGGATTTTATGCAATCAATTTAGGAACAAATCCTATTGTTGGCATATCCAAGAGATTTTTAGCCAAATTAATATCAAAAAAATCTCAAAAATCTCCACCTTGAAAACAATTAGCCTGATACCTTGTTCCTGTTTTATTTTCATTTTCTTTGCAAGCCAAGAGAAGCCAGACACCATCATAGTTTCTCTAATAAAACTGGTTTCGTGAACATGTCTACATAGTTTTCCTTTGTATGCACTTTTTCAATAGAGACTCCCCATTCAATGATAACCCGTCTTACAAAATGGAACTTTATAGGTATATGCTTTGATTTACTATGATAGGCCGGATTTTTAGCCAAGTGAATATCACTTTGACTATCAAAAAGTAACTTAATGTTGTCTTGCAACCTACCAAACTCACCAAAAAAACCTTTCAACAAAACTGCTTCTTTGCAAGCATGTGAAGCAGCTATGTATTCTTCTTTTGTAGTGGATAAAACAACAATGTTCTGTAGCTTTGACATCCAGCTAATAGCTCCGCCTGCAAGAGTAAAGGCATATCCTAAAGTTGACCTTCTCTTATCCAAATCACCTGCAAAATCAGAGTCAACATATCCGCAAACAAATCCACTACTTCTGTCATAAGTGATACAATAATCACTTGTGCCTCTCAAATGCCGAAGAACCCATTTCACTACTGCCTAGTGTTCTTTCCCTAGATTTTCCATATACCTACTGACAACCCCAACTGCATGTGAAATATTTGGTCGTGTACAAACCATCGCATACATCAAACTTCCTATTTCATTAGCATAAGGTATTTGAGACATATTTCCTTTTCTTCATTTGTATTAGGACATAAACTTGAAGAAAGCTTAAAATGGGAAGCTAAAGGGACTAAAACTGGCTTCATATTGTTCATACAAAAACTTAAGAGTATTTTCTCAATATACTTCTGTTGTGATAACCACAGCTTGCCATTGCTCCTATCTCTAAAGATCTCCATGCCCAAAATCTGTCTTGCTGCTCCTAGATCTTTCATATCAAATGCCCTAGCCATATGAGCCTTTAACCTGTTGATCTCACTTATTCTTTTTCTTGCTAAAAGCATATCGTCAACATATAATACCAAGATAATGAACATGCCATTACTTAATTTCTTAAAGTAAACACAATGATCATATTCACTTCTTATATAATTTTGGCTCATCATGAAAGAATCAAATTTCTTGTACCATTGTCTCGACGACTGCTTCAGACCATACATTGATTTCTTGAGCCCGCAGACAAATTTCTTGTTGTGATTTTGAACAAACCCTTCAGGTTGTTCCATATAAATCTCTTCATCTAAATCTCCATGTAAGAATGCAGTATTAACATCTATTTATTTTAATTCTAAATCAAGTAAAGCAACTAATGCTAAGACAATCTAAATTGAAACAATTTTAACAATTTGTGAAAATATCTCATGAAAGTCAATTCTTGCTTTCTAAGAAAAACCTTTTGTGACCAGCCTTGCTTTGTATTTGTCTTCTTTATCATTAACACCCCTTTTCAATTTGTAAACCCATTTACATCCTACAATTTTTCTGTCATTGGGAAGTTCTACGAGGTCCCATGTGGAATTATTGTCTAATGCCTTCATTTCATCCTTCATAGCTTCTTTCCACTTATCACTGTTAGAACCTTCTACAACTTCCTGATAGCATAAAGGTTTATCGTCATTAGTGGTTAAAGAAACTGAAGTAACATAATCATCATACCTTTTAGGAGGATGTCTGATTCTCGTGGACCTCCTTAACGATGTTTCTGGTTCTTCCAGAATTTGTTGATTATTATCTGTAGGAACTTCTTCATGATTTGCATCTGAAACTTTTTCATCTTTACTATCTTCAGAATTTGAACTGGTTTAAAACTGAATATGTTGAAACTTAGGTACATTTTCCTGTTTCAATTTAATATCTACATCTGGATTATCAAGTGAAGATTCATTGAATTTGACATCTTTGTTAATGATGATCTTGTGAGTAGTAGTATCCCACAACCTGTATCCCTTAATCCCATCACCATATCCAACAAAGATATAACTTTTAGATTTGGGATCTAATTTAGAACGCCGATGTTTCAGAATTAGAGCATATGCATCACAACCAAAAACTTTCAGTTTACAATAATCACAAGGATGCGCTTTCCATACCTCTTGAGGAATTTTGAATCCTATTGTAGTTGATGGTGATCAATTTATCAAATGGAAAGTTGTAGATGCTACTTTTTTCCATAATTCCTTCTGCAAATTTGCGTTACTTAACATACTTCTTGCTCTTTCTAAGAGAGTCCTGTTCATGCGTTCAACAACTCCATTTTTCTGAGGAGTATAAGTAGTATTTCTATTTCTTTCGATCCCAAATTCCTTGAAATAATTATCAAATTCATTTGAAGTAAACTCACCACCATTGTCATTTCTTAAACATTTAATGGTTCTTCCAGTGATGTTCTCTACTAATGCTCTAAACTGCTTGAAAACTATGAATACATCAGAATTTATTTTTAACATGTAGACCCATACTTTTCTAGAGAAATCATCTATAAAAGATAAAAAATATGATGATCCTCCATATGAGGTTGTAGGAGATGGACCCCAAACGTCAGAATGGATATAATCAATGATTCCTTTACTAGTATGTTTTCCAGTTTTAAATTTCTGCTTGCTTTCTTTCCCATAAATACAATGTTTGTAGAAATCTAACTTAGAAGATTTTAAACTAGGAAGTAACATATGATTAGATAAGATTTTTAATCCTCTTTTTCTCATATGGCCCAGCCGTTGATGCCATAGTCGAATAGAATCTTTTTCGTTTTTAGATATAGTAGAAACATGATCTGACTCTGTTCTTCCTTCTAACTGAAAAATATTTCCAATATTCTTTGCTTTCATTACTAATAAGATTCCTTTATAAATTTTCATTACTCCACCTTGAATAAAAGTTTTATATGCATTTGTGTCTAATACTCCTAGATAAATAAGATTTTTTCTGAGTTCAGGAACATGTCTTACATCAGTTAAAATTTTATGTGTCCCATCAAAAATTTTAATCTGGATGCTTCCAATTCCCACAACATTACATGAGACATCATTACCCATGTAAAAAACTCCATCATTAATTGAATTATAGGATTTAGACCACTCTTTATGAATGCACATGTGATTGGACGCACTAGAATCTAACATCCAATGTTGATCATGATTTAAAAAATTAACTGATAAACTTCACCACTTATACTTGAACCGGATGCAAAACCTGAACCTGTATATGTTGTGTTTGCCTCTTTATTTTCTATTGAAGAGTCTCCTTTGGATTTTTTCTGTCTCTTCCAATAGTCCTTCTTCAAATGTCTTGATTTGCCGCAAAAACAACATTTTAGCTTACTCTTATTCCCTTTCGTTTTTGACCGAGTTGTTTTTCTGACTGAAGATTTTTTCTTTAGATCGACCTCTAACCACCATTGCTTTTAATGTAGAGGTTTATAAATTTTACCTTTTACTGGTTTCTTCAGACATCATAGCTCCAACAACATCATCAAATTCAAGGGTTTCTAATGAACTAAGACTTATAGAAGTAACAAAATGATTCCATGACTCAGGCAAAGAGCATAATAAAGTTACAACTTTATCTTCTGAATCAAATTTTACTTCTATGCTATCTAACTGCACCAAGAGAGTATTAAAGGTATTAAAATGATCAGTTATTGATGTACCTTCCTTCATGCACAAGCTGTATAACCTTCTTTTCAGAAGAATCCTATTAGTTAAGGATTTAGTCATGTATAGTTTTTCTAACTTTGTCCATAAACCATCGGCTGTTTTCTCTGACATGATGTTAAATAAAACATCATATGCCAAACACAATCGTATGTTGCTCAGTGCTCTATCATCGATGTCACTCCATTCGTCATCTTCCATGGTGAAAGGTTGCTTGGATTTTCCCAAAAGTGCCTTCACCACACCTTGTTGTACGAGTAAATCGTGCATCTTGAATTTCCAGGTTTCGAATTTATTCCTCCCATTGAACTTCTTGATCTCAAATCGATCACTTTAAGTTTTTGACATAGTTAATAACTTGTGTCAAGAATTTCCAATTTCAAATCTAAATCAATAGAGATTTCATGGCCTGCATAAAATCTAAACTATGGCAATGTAAGGATTCTGAAGAAAAAAAAAATCTTTAACTTATGATACCCCTCAATTATTTTTCTCCAACTACCAGCACATAAATCACTTGAAGTAACTTGGCCTCCCTCTGCAAGATACCTTGACCTCCCTGGAAGAATTCGACCCCTACAATGGTCTTTCTCTCCCACAACTCTGACTCACAGATTAGAACGTAACTAAGTAGCTACACGTGCCAATGGCCATCCACAATAATTACACATTACTTGCCATCTCATGCGCTATGGCTCCTCTCATTTGAAAGGCAGAACCACACTTTGTAAATGAATTTTATGGCGGTCTATTTCAACAGTAGAAAACACTATGATGAACTTTGCTACGGATTTCCAACACAAAAATCAAACTCTGCTTATTGTGCTACTTTATCTTTCAACCTAGACCCATCCCACGGCTTTGCATGCACAACCATCCGGATTCCACTACTTTGATCCTGTAGTGAGCTGACCCGGCCTCACGGTCTCATCGTTGCATGCAGCAGACCTGGCCCCACGACCTCTCGGTCGCACACAACAGACTTAAGCGGTAGGCACTAGCACGGTTGGACCTCTTGCACCGTGAATCAATCACATCTAAGACAAACGGAGAAATCACACAGTGTTGTGGATCCTCTAGCTTTCAACATAGTGGATCCTTCAATTAATGGGTCCACTATCTCACATTCTCACATAGTAGATCTGGAGATGTCGATCTGTTCTAATCGATCCCCTTCTAAACTATCGTAGCTTACAAGGATACCATGTCAATTCTTCCAGGCTCTGATACCAATTGTTGAGAATACACAACGAAAAACTATGAATAATCACACACACAACAATTAAAATTGAGATAAGAATTAACATTTTTCACCCAACGAGTCTGGGATACATCCACCAAATAGAGGTATCAATAATCTTATTACTCAACAGGAGATTACAACAGTAGATTTGCACATCTCCACTTCCTCTTCCTCACGCCTCTCACTCATTTGCCTCTACATGTTTACAATTTATAGATGTAGAGAAGAAACTGAATAATAAATTCTATCACAACAAAATAGGATAGAATATATCCTCATAAGGATTTGATGCAATCCGTTTAGGAACAAATCCTATTGTTGGCATATCCAAGAGATTTTTAGCCAAATTAATATCCAAAAAATCTCAATAGCACACACTAATGATAACAAACCATACAAATTCATTCCAAACAATGATGCTCCATTAAAAATTTAGAAAAAGAACTAATCCACAAATGGTCTAAGAAGTAATATGAATAAATTTTTACAATTTCTATACAAATTTTAACTTGCTATTAGCCTAATACGTCCATATGTTTCAAATAAAATGATAAATTTGGATGTGAGATCACTCTTCCTATCTCACAAATACAACCATTATAATTCAACTTCTGATATATTAAAACTTTGACTTTTTATGTTCCATAAATGTCTTCTGCCATGAGTCATATCAAAGTAATGTGAATTTCAAAAAGGTAGCCAAATAAAAAGATAAAAAATGCAATGCAATTGAAAGGAAGTAAAACATGCAAAATTTCTAAATATGGAAGTTTTTTTTAAATTGTGGGGTAGATCCATTTTAAAGGCTTCTCTCATTTGAGGAGCCACCCGAAGGAAACTCATTATATTTCTAGAGGGATTTGTATCTCAAACTGTTACTCAAGAAAAAATGCCAATATATATGTTCAGAGAAATGCCAATATATCCATTGAGAGAGGACGAGTATATCAGTTGAAAGAGGTCTGTATTGCAACAATTTCCCATGTATTTACTCCTTTGGTCTGGTCATATATATGTTTGGTTGGGCATATGTCTATGTGATGATCTAGTGTGTGAGTTTTAGTATGTGCCTATATGTATACTGACTCAGTCTATTCGTGTGCATATGGGTGTGTATGAGCCTGTCCCTCTGAACTACAACTTCTCAACTACGAGGAAATGCGGCGGAGTACCTAAACCTTAACTGCCCTCTTTCATGATTAATGGCCTCTTCTAATTTTACTTACACACTATATTCATTAATTGAAGCTATGCTTTTCTCTATTGTGGTAGACATGGTAGTTTCCTTTTAATTTATTTCAGCCATTGCAATGTATGTTTGTGTATATCAAATCTGGCAAAACGCACTCCTTTGTTTTCCATCGAAATTATTGAAGGGATCAGTTCCCTTATTTGCATTTATGTGGCACTCCTTTGTTTTCTATCAAAATTATTGAAGGGATCAGTTCCATTATTTGATGTTCTATTGTTGTGATGATGAATAGGTAGAACCTTCAACTGAAGAGCTGGCAACACATAATCAATGCTCCTCTTGGATAAAGTGCATAGGGATTCAATTACAGGTACATTTCCCTTAAACTCTGCTCTCAAAGTAAAACCCTCTTCCTTTCATTTTATTTTCTTCTGTAATTTCTTCAACCCTATAAACACTGAAACCAGGACTTCTTCTAAATTTCAAATCATACCACGAATAGGGTATTTTCTTGAAATTTTCTAAGAGTATTTTCTATTTATTTGTTTAGCTAGGTAATCAACCAATCCAATCATTATTATTCAGATCATCGATTCGTTACTGTACTTCCTATTCATCCAATGAGTATTCCATCTTGTTAAGGTTATAAGTCTTTATAGTTTCTCCATTTGTTGCAAAAGTTAACTTTTGTTTCTCCACTATTGGATTGTTGTGTGGTTTTAGTGCAATTCCTCTCCCATTTAGTTTTGTAAAAAAGAGAAATAAAACCTTACCAACCCTTCTCTAACTCACGTAAGATTGAGATCTACAATGAGAATTATTAATATTACTAATGCTATTACTATGATGTGGTTTTAACAGCGTGGACTGTGTTGTCATTTTATTTCCTTCAAAATGATTTTTTCATGGTCACTACTCTTATCATCTTCCAAATCATTTTTTTTTCATGGACGTTGCCCATATAATTTCATTATTGAATTGGACTTACATCAGGACTTACACCAAGAATTACACTAAGATGAGGCAACATTTACATAAGGACTTAAATACTTACCTGGAAATTCGCAGAAAGTCGTCGCAGCTCAACTCTAGAGAAGAAACAAAGTAGAAACCAAAGCACAAAAAAGCAGCAATTCAACAGAGCTCGCAGAAAGTCATCGTGGCGCAACTCGAGAATAGCAATAGTGCAGCAACCAAAGTGCAATAGAGAAGAAATTCAATAGAGCTCACCATAGTGCAACGGAGAAACAATGCAACAGAGCCACATAAAATTAGAAAAGAAACGCGCGAAAGAGAAGTGAAACCTGTAAAATTTTGCGGGCAATATATTTATAAAATATTATTTTTTCCGAACTATTTTAAAAGTTTGGTCGAAATTTTGCTACCGGTTTTCCCATCTCCAGCCAAAAAATTGTTTTCCCACACCATCAATGTAATCGAAAGAAGAAGTTCGACTGAACTAATTTCAAAAGTTCGGCCGAAATCTCTAATAGTTAAACCGAACTATCTCAAAAGTTCGACCGAACTATTGAGGAAAAAAAATTTCCGCTCCCATTTCTCACAAAAGTGTAACCCAACTTCACATTTTCACCTAGTTAACTAAGTGTGATAGACTTAGTGAGCTTAAGAATTTTGAGTTGAGGGTCAAAGGATAGGCATGTAGAGTGATTATATTATTTATAGGGTCTTGTTGTAGTTGTAGCGCTAGTTTGGTGTGAGCGTGATTAGTTAACTCACATTAATTGAGTTAAGAACAATTTAACTAGTTCTAACTGATTGATGAGCTAGTGGAAGATCAAGTGAATTAAAATAGATTTAATTCACAAGTAGTGATTTACCAAGTAACTGATGATTCACTATTAATAATTTCATGCATGTAAATTCTTATGGAAACCCAGTTGAGACAAACTTTTAAGACAAGTAAACTATCAGTTGTATTTTTGGCGAATTGCCTAGGTGCAACTATAAAGTCATAGGAAGGCTCCATAGGGATTTCACGGTCAAGGAAGGTTGATTATCCTATTTAATAGGGATTAGTTCCATATTGGTTGCATGAGAAAGGTTGAGCTAAGGAGGGATTGAGAATTGGCTAAGTATTAGTTAATTTTGCCTAAGAATTTCTAGACAGTTTTGAGCAGGCTCAGAGTGAGACAGCTAGGATAGTGCAAGATTTTCTTGGTGTAAGAAAGCATTGTATTGTTTCATGATTCTTTGACTATGTAAGATATATGATAGATGGATTTTGAGCAAGTTATTTCCCCAAGAACATCTTGTGTTGTGTGATTGATAATTTCCTTTCTCTTACTTGCATATGATTGAGCGATCGTGTTTTATATTCCACAAATATTGTAGAAGGATTCAATATCTTTCTTTAGTACATTACATGATCGGATTGAATCCATTGATATAATTTCTACACAATATTAAAGCTTTTTTAGAGATATTCTACACTTTTGGCTTTTGTAGTTTTATCCTTTTTGATAATTTCATCATCTTTGTCTTGTCAAGACCTTTTTGGTGATATCAAAATTGTATCTTTTTTACTCCAAGAAAAATGTTATGGTTTTTTTCGCTCGACGAAGTCACATGAAAAATGGCATGCTGACATGGTAGTGCTAACTTGGCATAGTCCATAGAAAAAAATATAAACATATTATCTCCACATCTGACTACATCCAGACACACTTTCACACGCCACACGGAACCTCCACATAGGTGACATATCAACATTATATTCAAAGTCACCTTCCACGTGGAATCTCTACGAGAACACCACCACATCAAAAACATTATATTTCAGGTCACTACCACGTGGAATCTCTACAAGAACATCACCATATCAACCGAAACACTATATCATCAATATGCCACATCGTCTTGCCATCGAGTTTGCGGAAGGCTCATATTTTTCAATATCACCATCATCTTTCCATCGAGTTCACGCCAGGCTCATGTTTTTCATTTTACATGTAGGTCATAATATATACACTCCCAACCTTTACTATGATTTCCTTATTACTTATACAAACCATTATAACACCATAAATAGTATAAATACTTCAATGTTTTTTCATCTAGCGTTGTAACATTTATATTTTTAAATCAACAATCACAACTTCTTCACAAATTGGATGGATGATTATTGAATCTTAACTTCAGGAAGCCATATCTCAAGATCTATGATTTGAAATCAGGCTTAGAATGGCTTATTGGAAATCTAAAATTGAGGAGAAAAATATGTGAATATATATCTAGCCAAATATGTGAATTAAACAATCCAAAAATTCAACAAAAAATGACTACAGCATTGTAACAAACTAAGACCACTATGTGATTTTTTAGGAAAAATTTAGACTGCCAAAAAGTTTTGCAGATTCGACCTTATTGCAATGTTATCTATTTGTTAATAATGCAAAAAAAAAATGATTTGGTCTAGAAATTAGTTTCAATTTGATTAATTTTTTCTTAGAATGATTATTTTGAATGCTTTTAGATATGAGTTTTACTTTTAGTTTTAATATGTTTTTAATGATAATTTTGTAAATATTTTGTAGATATTTTTGAGGGAAATTAATAGTTGGAGTTTTAGGATTGGTTAATGATATTTTCAGAGTTGGAAAAAATCGATTTCCCTATAATAGCCTTGGGTTAAAAATTCAAGTAATAAAGTTAATAAAGGAAAATTAATACCACGGTCATGGGACATGTATTCCAAGCCGAATGTTGGGGAAGCATCCTAATGGGTGTTCATTATGGTTTATTATGGCTAAATAAATTGGAAAAGATATTGGAAAAGGCTTTGGAAATGGAAAGTGACATTAATTTGAATTTTATTTATGAAAATAAAGGAAAATAGGAGAAAAGGAAGGTGAAAGGTCACAAAATGGCATGAAAGGAAAATTAAGAAAATAAAGGCCTCAATGATAAAAAGGATTCTGGGGACAAGTTCACAACTTTTGTTCGTTAACATTTTGTCAGTTTCATCTTGGAGCTATCTTCTATTTTCTCTCTCTCATACTATTGCACACTTAGAGCATTCGAGAAAGGAAAGGAAGGACAAGAAGGCAAAGGGAAGCAAGGATCAAGTAAGGGAAATTTGGATCAAATGGTTTCAATGGGAATACTTGTGGGTAATAGGCTACATGTGTGATTTCCTAGCTGGTTTGTGAATGCATGGTACATGCATGTGTGCATTTGGTTCTTTTTTTTCATTTGCATGGGTTTTTTTTTTTTTGGGTGTGACAGTGGTTTTTGCCTTGCCTTTCCATTTTCAGATATTTGTGGTGTGATGGGGTTCTTTCATTTGGTTGAGTTATGGATTTCTGGATGGTTTTGGAACTATGTGAGGTGGCCTTAGGAAAATTCACAAGGGTACAGGAATCCCTTGATTGGTTTTGGTGGGATTGCGGTAAGCCTTAGGGTGGAGACGAGAAAATTCCTTGAGGTATTAGTGAAGAAATTTAGAGGCATCCAAACTTGTTTTAAGCCTAGTGATCCATTGATTGTTTTTTTACAGGATTGCGGTAAAGCCTGGTAGTGTATTTTCATTTTTTGGGCATAGTGATCCCTTAACCAATTTTGGCGGGATTGTGGTAAAGCCTAGTTTTTGATGTACTCGTTGGGCATAGGAATCCTTTGACCAGTTTTGGCAGGATTGCGGTAAATCCTGAGGGTGGAGGTGGTTTAATCTCTAGGAAGCTCCAATTATTTTTTTGTGAGACCCACATTGATGCTTGGAATACGGTGTGCGGGTGACTAGTTGAAAGAAAGATATGGTTCAGATCAATATATGGTCGGGTGGTACGTGGAGGTCCCTGACTTTGTTGGATTTTACAAATGTTAATAAGATTTATTTTCCTCTTGTATTTCATGAGTATCTATACTTTTTATCATGCGGCTTGATGGTTGTTATATCATGGTTATTATTTTGGTTATATGTTAGTTATAATAATGGTTTCTTAACAAGTTCTAGCTATGTATGTTGATATGTTTGATTTATTGATGAATGGTTAATGAATGCATGAGATAATAAGTGTTATTCCATCTATTATGAGAGTGAACTAGACCTTCTTGATGATTCTTATATAATTACTGGACTCCTATGTTCAGATATGAATTCATCACCAATAGATTACATGTTTTGAATATGTTTGATGAAATGAATGTCATGGTTAGGCCTAGACAAGTCAAGTTTTGATTAAATTTGTGTATGAATGGATTTGTCTTGATGTTCACAATAATTTCAGATTGTATCACTAAGTTATGGGCAATGGTTTGGAGGCTGATCTAGAAATTAGGCTTAGAATCCGAGACTGCATACTTTTAACTATAAATTTTGGGTTGCAACAACTGGGATGCAGGCGTATGGATGTGATTGGAGGCTCAAAACTTCATGGATGCCTTGTTATGGGAGTGGTTGAGGGACCAGGGAAACGAAAAAGGTGGTCCAACTTAGGATTTGGCAAATAGGGGTGGTTTCTTAGACTCTAAGTGACCTGTAGCCCTTTAAGATGTTGTGAAATGTTAGTTTGTCATTGATATTCAGCCCCACTTCCGTAATGGGACCTAGGAGGTTGAGTCATATCATAGTATCTCTTCCTTTCATGTTTACTCGAGAAGGTCAATGAAAGCAGGTAAATTCCAGAGGGGTGGTTACATATTGGTATAAGAGAATGGTTCAATACTTGGAATTTATGGGTGTAATGTGTTTGTCATGCATGCATGTCAATGTCTATGTGTTTGTTATGCGCACATTATATCTAATCGGTATTATAGTTTGTGACATCATGCATGGTAACTAGGATGATGATTGAGATGATGTCGATATATTAATATGATTATATGTATACATGTATCGTGCTAACATGCTTGATATTTTAGATGCGATATCCTCCCCCAAACTTCACTATGGTATGTTGATTATGTTTATATTGTATTATCTGTCATAGTATAATTGCAGGAAGAAGACGATCAAATATGGCTAGCACAATGGTTGACAACATTTCACGTGATTCTCCTTATATATCATATTAACAAAATGATGATGGGTAATCTCTTGACATAGCATACACTTTCAAAATTTTAAAGGAAGAGATCAGAAGTTGCAAGGAGGATAATGAAAAAATAATTCATTCACATGAAAGAATTTCCAGGGCATAGGAGAAACAAGCAGAGTTCAATGCAATTATCCTTCAGATTTTTCCAGACTTGCAGAGACATGGACAACAATAGGTGTCATAGAACACCGAGGATGGTTTTCATCTAAGGGTTAGGGGTCTATAATAGCCCCAAGTTAAAATTTCATGTATAAAAGTTAAGTAAGGATAAATGAGGCTAAGGTTATAAAAAATGTATTCCAAGATGAATGTTGAAAAAAACATCCTAGTGGGTATTCATTTTATTTTATTATGGCTAAGGAAATTGGCAAAGGCATTGGAAAAGGATTTGGAAAGGAAAAGTGGCATGAATTGGAATTTTATTTATTAAAATAAAGGAAAATAGGAGAAAACAAAGGTGAAAGGTCACATAATTGCATGAAAGGAAAATTAGACGAAAAGTAAGAAAATAGAGGCATCAATGATAAAAATATTTCTAAGGATCAATTCACAACGTTTGTTGGTTAACCTTTTGTGAATTTTTTCTTGGAGATCTCTTCTATTCTCTCTCTCTCATAATATTGCACACTTAGAGAATTCTTGGAGAAATTTAGCATTGGATAAAGGAAAGGAAAGGAAGGAAAATAAGGCAAAGGGAAGCAAGGATCAATTAAGGGAAAGTTGGATAAAATGGTTTCAATGGAATTATTTGCATGTGTGATTTCCTAGCTAGTTTGTGAATGCATGTTCATGCATGTGTGTATTTGTTTATTTTTTTGTCACTCGCATGGGTTTTGATTGGTGTGACATTCGTTTCAACCTTCCCTTTCCATTTCTAAATAGTTATGGTGTGATGGGGTTCTTTAATTTGGTTGATATTTAAATTTCCAGAAGGTTTTGGAACCGGGTGAGGTGGTCTTACGAAAATTCCAAACGGCCCAGGAATCCCTTGATCATTTTTGGCGAGATTTTTGTAAATCCTAATGGCGGAGACTGGAAAATTCCTCCAGGTATTGGTGAAGAAATTCAGAGCCATACAAGCTTGCTTTGGGCCTAGTGATCCCTTGACAGATTTTTGCACGATTGTGATAAAACTTGGTGGTGTATGTTATTTTTTGGGACTTAATGATCCCTTGACCAGTTTTTTAGGGATTGCAGTAAATCCTAGTTGTTTATGTGCTTATTGGGCCTATGAATCCCTTGACCGGTTTTGGTGGGATTGTGGTAAAGCCTGAGGGTGGAGGTGGTTTAATATCTAGGAAGGTTGTGTTTTTTTTTTTTTGAGTCCAACATTCATGCTTGGAATATGGCATGGGGGTGATTGGATGAAAGAAATATTTGGTTCAGCTCAATCAATGGTCGAGTGGTACGTGGAAGTCACTTACTTGGTTGGATTTTACATATGTTAATAAGATTTATTTTCCTCTTGTATATAATGGGTATTTGTATGTGTTATCATGTTTCCCGGTGGTTGTAATATCATGATTATTATTCTGGTTATATGTTGGTTATAAAGATGGTTTCATAATAGGTTATAACTATGGCTCTTCATAAGTTTGATTTATTGATGAATGGTTAATGAATGCATGAGCTAATATATGTTATTGAGAATATTATGAGAGGGAATTATACCTTCTTGATGATTCTTAGATAAGTATCAGACCCCTATGTTTAGATATGAATTCATGACCTATAGATTACACATTCTCAATATGTTTGACGAAATGAATGTCATGTTTAGGGCTGACTAGGTCAATTTTTTATCAAAACAATTTATGAATCACTTTGTCTTGATGATCATAAAATTTTTGGAAAGTATCACTGAGTTTAGGGAAATGGTCTAGATGCTAACCTGGAAATTAGACTCAGAATCTGGGACCGCATGCTCTGAACTAGAAATTTTGGGCTGCAACCGTTGGGAGGAAGGCTTATGCATGCGTTTGGAGGCTCCCAACTGCATGGATTCCTTGTTATGGGAGTGGTTGAGGGCTTATGGAAAGGAAAATGTGGTCCAACTTAGTATTTGGTCAATTGGGGTGGTTGCTCAATCTATGAGTGACCTATAATCCCTGTAAGATGTTATGAGATGTTAGTTTTCCATTAGTAGTTAGCTTGACTTCCTTAATGGGAATTAGCAGATTTGGTCATGTCATATTAGATATTCCTTTCATGTTTACCCATTCAGGCCAGTGAAAATGGGTAAATGTGTGAGGGGTGGTTACACTCCCAATCCCTCAGAGGAAAAAATTGAATCTTCAAAGAGGGTGGAGGAAACAAAATTTTGTTAGGAATATTGAATGAGAGGATTACAAAGATAATATTTATAAAATGAAGAAGGGTTCAAATTTCTCAATAGTATGATATATTTTACATTGTTGTATAGGAGATTTTTTGAGGGAAATTGGAAGCTTGTAGGACCAAATTAGGGAAAATCTTCACTTTGTAATCATTATGAAGACTCTTGCTCAAGTTTGGTGATGAATAAAGAGAACATTTTGTTTTGGTTTATCGCTATTCCAGGTAAGATTTTATTATATAATTTTAGCACTCTTGTTAATTTCATGTTAATTTATGCCTATTAAACTGATGTAAATATGTATTTACATTGTTGGTCAGAGTCAGATTAAAATTGAATATTGTATTCAAGTAGAGTTGTATGTATTGAATGATAATTTTTTAACAGTTTAATTACATACTTATGTTATATTTTTTTTTTGGTATTACATGAACTATTTTTGTAATAAAAAAGGCATTTTCATATCTTAAATTCAATTTTTATTGCTTGAATCTAAGTATATGCATTAAAAGTATCTAGTAACTATTTACTTGATAACTATAGATACATATGTGCTTGAATTTCTACAATTAATATGAACTATTACAATTACTTCATATTTCATCTTAATATTGGATTCAAACCTAGTCTATTTACTTTGCTCTTGGTTGAGGTTGCGACTCTTCCCTCTCCTTATGGAGATAGAGTGTATTTCTTTATGTTCTTTTCATGTTAGCTTAGGTTTCATTTAGTTGATACGAAATCATATTAGAAAGTATCCTTATGAGGAGAAAATCTTGAAGGTAGTAAGTGGTGCCACGTATCGGTCAAAATCACCATCCTAAGTAGATAAGAGTCTAATTGGTACCCTGAGTGGGTGATTTCTTATTTGTTGACATGTTCATCTTTGTGCATTAAGATTTTTTGCATTAGAAGGGGGGGGGGGGATTGCCAAGCTACCCCTTTGGAGCTTTGCATTTTAAATTTAAATTTTTAATGCCTCATTCTCAAACCCCTATAAGGAGTTTAATTTCTAAACGAGGATTTTACAACATTCCAATAAACATAGTTAAATACTTGTAAAAAAATAATTTTATGGTAAGGGTGAAGCAACTGTGATTGAAAATGGTTTTTAGTTTATCGAAAATTGTAGTTCTCATGATATTGATGAAGGTATCATGTGTGGGATTTTCACTGTCACTTTCATAATCCGATCCAGGAAATGGTGTCAATCATTGCTGGATACTTCAACACACATGGGATCAATTTGTAAGTGAATTAATAATTTCATTTCAAGATTATGACTATGTTGATGTATGTCTGGAACTTGAATTTTTTTTAGGTTAGAAGGCGAATTTGTGGTAGATCTTATTATTAGGTTTAAATTAATATTTCTTAAATTTCAGTATGATGTTAAACCCTTTGACACAAACCTAAGAGGATGGTTTCTTTAACTTCGTCCTCTTCCTTGTATACAAAATATGTCTAATGAACCTCAATATCATTATTTCTAAGTGTAAATGATGCGGTAGATATTGTAAATTATTCTTTGCAGTAGATATTCCTATTCAAACAAATAGTCTACAAGTTTTTAATGAACAATTTCAAGGACGTACAAATACATCCAATAAAATGAATTCCACTCCTGAAATTATTTTATATTATGATAAATTAATATTTGTAATGAAGAGGATGAAAGAAAATTACTAACTCAAATTTTAGATAGTAATGATAATGATGTTTGTATGACTAAAGAACCATTTAATCATGTATTTTGTAACGATCATTATTCATTATATCTAGATGTGTTTCATGATTATTTTTCATATATTAATAAATATTTCCAAGTGATAGCCTGTTCATGTATAGCTTCAATTTCAAAAGGATAATAAACTATTACATATTAGAATAATTTTCAATTTTATATAAAATATGTCGAGGATAATTAAATAATAAATAATCATTTTATATATAATTCTTGTGAATTTGATGCATGTATATTTGATTTATCGTATAGTTATGATATATCTTTTATAAGGAAAGATACTGAATTCATTTATGATGAATCTTTGATGATTGATGATGTTGAAGTGCTTCACCCTTTGGTGATGGTTATGCTAGATTTTCATGTTAATTATCCCCAAAATGAATCTATAGTAAAAGTTGAGATGTGCTCTAATATGGATGGTGTCATAATATTTTCTCATCTCATATATTCAAAAAATAAAAATAATTTCAATTTTGAGAAATAAATTTCCAGTCCTATATACCATTATGAAATTATAGATCAACTTATCATGGAATGTTGTCATGATCTTGAAAATTTTTCACAAGTATATAATAATACTGGTCTTAATTGTAATATCTCAAGTGATCCTTATGAAAAATAATTATCTACAAATAAGTTTCCATTTTCTTGTAACCATATAATATACTATGTGGAAATAGTAATGAAAATTTGTGCTCAAACATTTTTCATTTACATATTCTTCATATATTATTAATCTTCTTCCAATGTATATATAGCTGCAATCTTTAATTTTTTCGATATTTCATGATGATATTTCAAATACTTAAGTACTAAAGACTTGTATTATGATCTAGTAGGGGAATATCCAATTCACTTTCTTAAAAAAATGAAAACTTGGAATATGAGTATCTAGGACTATCAAGATAGTAAAACATTGCCATTTCAGTCAATTATGTTGATCTATTAATTTTCATTGCTTTAATAATAATAATGCCATCAATATTCCACAAGCTCCAATACCTGAAAGTATATCATTCATGTCCTACCAACTATTTCATCCATCTATGGTTTATGTACCTGAAAGTATATCATTCATGTCCTACCAACTATTTCATCCATCTATGGTTTGTGTTGGCGGAAAAGTTTAATTGAATTTCGACCGAGGGTTTGACCTAGAGTGGCAACTAAGGTTTCCACATAGTCTAGCACTTTGCCCACATTTTCACTCCCTTGAATCAAAGGAGCATCTCACCCGAGGCAAGCCAAAACCGTGAAAATGTGTAAGGAATATATATTTAGCTATCTAAACAACTTTCACAACCATTTATATATTTATTCACATCTATTTGACTCATACGTTTCGCAGAAAATAACCATAATCATACAATTTTAAATGGGGGTGAAAAAAGCATAAATGGATAGCAAAAATCTTATTCTCCTTTTATTATTGAAACATGAGAGCTCATTTACAATAGCGTATCTCCGTTACAAGTTGCAGCACATTATAGACTTGTGCACATATACCAAAATCCACAGTAAATATCAAAACAGGTCATTACATGCTAAAATTCATCGTAAGTAGTCTTTCTTTCCCATACAATGTAGAAGAAACTATACGTTGTAACTTGCAATATGATTTAAACTTAGTGGCATTTTCTAAACTTGTGTCTCGCTTCCTTTCATCTTCTTTTATAGTCGTGCTCGCTTTATTTATCCTTCAGTCCCTCGCTTGCTTGATCCATGTTTTTCCAATACTTTGGGTCACTACCTTGGTTCTTTGTTTATCTGTATCAAATTCGGCTCCAGCTTATTTGGTACACACATTTATTTTCCACTGCGCAAGTCCCAAAACAAGTATTCCACTGCTGCTTGGATTTTCCGGTGCTATGCTTCCAACATCCTTTTCCAAAATTTCCTCTGCAACTTCTATTCCTAAAAAATTGAAGGAACCAACAGGTCCTAACCACAATCCATTGAATTTCCCTTGAGTCAATTTGTTTCTACTACTTCTAAGCTCTATGCAGGTTGGATTTTGCTTGGATTAGTTGCTATACACTAAGGAAGGAACCAACTCTGGAATAGTCTAAAGAGCGGACTCCTTAAATGTTTTGTATGCGGAAACATATGAGTTCCATGAGTCCAAGAGCGTAGACACTTTGTTTAAAAATTATTCCTATAGGTTTTAACCCTGTACACAAATTATCTGGAAAAGAATTCTTAAAAACAGAAAATAAAGAATAACCAAAGCATAAAACATAAACGAGTTATACACAAATATTTTTCCTCTGGATCCAAAATTGAGACTACTAACTTGGATTTTTTCATTATGTTACTTTTAGTGTTACAACACATATACATGTTGAAGCATTCATAAACCCCAATCCTTTTAGTGGTATGCCTATGCATAAAACCTACAAGTGGTGGAAATCAAAGTTAAGGCAATTCAAACTATTTCAATTATCCTGGCCATAAATTTACTCAATTACTCGAGTGAAAAAATTGTAAACAAGATCAATGATTAATTAGGTTTTATTATCAAATATTGATTCTTCACCAATTTTCAATTTTGTAGTAATATGTTAATTTTGCAGAAATTGTGAAACCACTTTTAAAAACACACTCAAGGTAAAAATAAGGCCCATAAAATTACTACAATGGAAATCAAAACAACTATGCTTAACAAACACACCATTAAATCTACTCCATCAATGATGAACCTATTGAACATTAACTATATTAAAATTTATATAAAGAGACATGTACATAAAAAATAACTGGAAAGAAAAGGCGCATAGAGGCTTACCTCGAGGGGCCTAAACTCGGGGTTTGACCTGTGATCAAAGCTCAATTAAACACAATAATTCAATAGAAGAAATTACGCATCCATGAGTTAATATATATTATCAGAATTATAATAGCATTTCAACAGTTGATCAATCCATCAGAGTTCATACATATTTATAAGTACGGGGGAGAATCTCAACCCCAAATAGTAATGAAACACTACCCAAAGAACTTACTCAAGTCACTAAAATCATGCTAGACATAATCTACATGTAATTGGAATAGAGATCCTTGGTGATGCATAAACTGTTGCGTGCCGAGGAATCCAAGTTGTTCACTACATTAAAACTCTGGACACAAAGTGTTTTCCTCGGTTCCAACAACATATTATTGATAAAAAAACTCTTCCAATTATATATGAGAAACAACTAAAATAAATGCCATATTAATGCATAACAAAAGATGTCAATGTCCTAAAATGATGCCCGATGGTTGCTCCATTCTTCTAGCACTTTATATGTCCCTATGTGTCAATAATCCAAAAAGTATATTTCTGTAAATTAAGTGAATTTTTGCGACCTTGGACAATAAAAGTTAGTGCCTTTTATTTATTCCACACACATATATAAACACATACATATAACTTATAACATCAAGTACTCTTTAACCAATTTCTATCCCGTTTCATAATGTAGAATAAAAAACTAATGAGGCATGCGTTATACCTTAATAGCTCGTGGTAACCATGGGATCAAGAACATTTGGGAAGGAAAAGGTTAGAAAAGGGGAAATGATTTTTTAGTAAATTAAAAGAGTTGATTTCGTAGCAAAAATGGTTCATTTTGCATCTCAACAGTTACAATTATGTTGTTGATCTTTTATGTACATATCCTTGTAGGTCCCCTTTGAATTAGGTTAGGTTTAGGAGTAGTATGGGTTGTTTAGGTTATTCGAATAAATGAAGTGATGAAGAAATTGCGTTCTCAAGGAAGACACTCTAACTTTTCTTCTCACTTTTATTTATCATCGTGATTATATTCAGTGTTGTTAAATATTTATTTTGAGTCTCCTAATTTAATTACTAATCATTAATAGCTATTTAGTAAATGTTTATTGTTATCAATTTGACTATGAATAAAAAATATTTAAAAGGGACAAAATAATAAGGACACCCATAATTGAATTTGTAATCATAATTGTACAATTAGTTTTAGAGTTTGTTTGTGACTAATTTCTTAGAATAAGAGGTTCACTAATAATTATGATACACAAAAAACCTATTATAATATTAACAAATATTAAAACACATACTAACACATACTAATTTGGCACTAATAATGTACCTTTCATTTACGTTGAGATATTCCTTCACATTTTGTCTTTTTGGAATCTTGTCTTATTCAAGGCTAGTTTTTGCATATTTTATCATTTTCACTTTCTTTTTTCATGATTTTAAAGTTGTTGTTCTACTTTGATCATTTCCAAGTTTTCCTATGACCTTGGTATTCTTATTCCTTTCAAGTGTATGTACAATTTCTTTGCTTTGATTTGGATTTCATATGCATTTTGATTTCATGATATTTTAAAAGTTATGTATGGGAATATCTCCAAGGAAACCCAAATTGGTGGCCAAAGGAATCTATACTCTATCATTATGAATGGGGTTTTATTTATATAAGAACATATTTATCTAGTTTTTTTTCTCCTACATTGGATAGTGATTATGGACGAACACCAAACATGTCTCAAATACTAAGGTTCCTTTTTATATAAGGAAATAATCCATCTCAATATTTTCTTTGAATCCCATCCTTTATCCCACCACACAAAATCCTTTACATTGGTAGCTTAGAGGAAGGATTTTGGAGTCAAATTTTAAAGGATTACATCTGTGTCCATGAAAATAAAAGCATCTCTTGTGCCACCCCACTCTCTTCACCCAATTGCATATTTCATTTCTTGACCAATTGAATCTAAAGGGTGGAATTAAACACAAGAGAGTTGAAAGATATAAAATGTATGGGAATTAAAAGTATACATGTTATGGATATGGACACTTGTTTCTAGTTGGGATATGCTTGTATAGTACCAAGACATATTCTCTAGGAATATGGATTCTCACGGGAAGCAAAGAAATGTTAAGAAAAAAAGATAAACTATGCATATAATGAATGTTTTTTTATCATAAATCTCCACAACTCTACCTTTTATATTCAATTTTATGAGAATAATATAAAATCAATATCCCTATTTATGGATTCATTGGTTAAATATTGAGAATATAAATAGAATTGAAACCTTAAAGAAATCATATTCTTCAATTCATCCTATGTAGGATACAAAGATATTTGTTCAATGTTTTACAAATGAGTGAAATTTATCATTTAGTTTCTAATTAATTTAAACATCATTGTATTACCATTAAGATATAATTTATTTTTCCCAATGTGTCACCATGTATTGAGGTTTTAATATCCCCCTAATATTTTCTCAAAAATTATGGGCCCCTACATAACTTTTGAAAATATCACATTGAATTGCTTTTGGTTTCCTATTTTGAGTTATTTTTTTTGGGTTTCCTAGTTTTGTTTTTTTATAATACAATCATATTCATCCCATAAATACCTTTCTAACGATACAAATTTTCCTCATTTCGAATTTTGGATAAAATTTATATCCATTTGAAGTTTTGAATTTTTCCATTGGTTTAATGAGGTGGCATGGAAAATGGCATGCTTACGTGGTAGTGTTGACTTGGCATAGACCTCATATCAAAAAGTATAAACATAAAGCCTACATGCCACTGTTGTTTGTCACTACATCCTAGCAACATCAACATCCAAAAACACTTACATGCGTGACATGGCACCTCCATATAGGTTGCATGTTAGTATTATTTCTCAATTCACGGCCACGTTGAACCTCTATGTGCACACCATGTTAAATTGTAGCAAGAAAATTCTTCATTTGACTTGTGCCTTAGTTAATGAGGAAATTCAAATTTCCACTTCCGTAGGATGAGTTGGGAAGAAATTATCAGGAGTTACATGGACAATTCACTTGGTTAAGTCAGGAAATTCGATTTTGTGGGCTAGAAGTAGAGTTGTGTGCAAGTTGGTGGATAAGATCTAGCTATCAATATGTGCTATATTTAGAGAAAATAAGTTATCTGATTTCTAGGCTAGAATAGAGTCAACATGAGTTTAGTTGAGTAGTTATAACTATTGTAGACTCAACTAACTCTCATTTAACTAGAAAATTTACTGAAAACAACCATAGTCATGCATGCAATTCAATTTTACTAATGAAGTTGGATGGGAAAGGGACATTGTAATTATAATTGTATACCAGTGAGTGTACAATGTTTGCATGTAGAAGGTGAGCGATTTATTCTGGTATTTAAGCAAGAAATAAGATTTTTTCCTATTTTTTTAGGAGCATGAATTTCACAAGGATATAGGTGGAAGGAGGAGGCATGTTTTGCCTAAGTATTGGGCATAACAAACTTAGGAGGTCGAGATCATAATTGTATTGCAGGTTGTAATAGATCATTTTTATCATTTGATATAATATAAAAAGAGGAGGGTCCTTTTCCAGTTGGGTTCCCCAGTAAAAATTTTGTTCTTTATGATTTACTAATTGCATGTGTTTCTGTTGTCGAGTTTCCTTCTATAGAATTTAGTAGAAGAAATTTTTGTCTACTAATTTCAGGTTGATTTCATTAGCATATAAAAATTTCGAGTTATTTCTACATGGTATTAGAGCTATTGAAAACTACATAGAAACCAATTTCCTGATCATCTCTCAAACAAATTTTGAATAGTAAAGTTTGTGGTGTAGTTATTTCTTCAATTCAGGAATAATGTATTTCAAGGATTGAGGCTTGAGTATGTCTTGGAGGGAAATTTGAGTCTATTTGCTTCGAAAGATAGAATGGAAGTTGTGCTGGATGAAAATTGAGTATTGGAGTACAAAAAAAGTTATATTCCAAAACCAATAACATCAGATGCACAAAATATAGCTCAGTGGAAGAAAGATACTGCAAAAGCCAGGCAGATTATCCTAGAGGGAGTCATAGGCCTTATGGTTTCCAATTTTCATGGAAAGGAGTGTTAGCATAAATTCTTAACGCAAGTGTATGAAAATAACTCACTTTAGTTGTGTGTGATAAACAACCCTAAAAACATAAATGATTTCTTAAATTCTTTAGATTTGCAATCAATATTTAAAATAAATGCAACAAAAAACCAGATCTAAGTAGTAAAAGCCGTGAAAGAGTGAAAAGAAATAATAATTGCTCCATGCATACAATGAATAAGACAAGATATAATTTTTTAAAAATATATTATAACACCCGGGAAGGGAAAAAATAGTAATGTTACCAGTTCCCCTCAATGGGATGGGTTCTTGGTTGTCCTCAATGCTTCAGATCTAGAAATGTCTTTCTCTCAATGGCGTAGAAAACCCAAAATGTGTTAAACTCTATGAGAGCTCAAGAAGCGAAGAAAGTAGTAGCAACAATGAGAATTATCAAATCGCAACAATTAAAGTGATCAAATTGAAGAATGAATGGAAAACCCTCCTATTTATAACAAAATATTGAGTTATCCTCGATAATGCTGCATAATCAAATATTATTAACCAAGATCTAGATCTAACCGTTTAGAATATTTTATTATATTTTGTTGGAGGGAAAAGGTATTTAAATTGTTTAAATACCTTTATTTAGAAATAATTTCAAGAAAGTGGTCAAGAAATAATTAACAAATAATGATTTGTTTAATTATTTCTAGGTGATTTAGTCAAATTTAACAAGGAATAATAACTAAAAAATGATTTAATTAATTATTCCTAGAGAAAATTAAGATAAATAATTATTTATTTAATTATTTCTCATAATTGGGCTAAATATGACCAGGAATATGATTTAAACAATGGTTTAATTGATTATTCCTAGAGGATAATCAAATACATAAGGATTTATTTAATTACTCCTCATGGGGTTTCTTGTTTTAACCAAAGATAACTTAAGAAAATATGGTTTATTAAATTCTGTCCTATAGTGAAATAAATTTTACTATGGTAAAATTGGTCTTACATGGTGTAATTCAATCTATCTAATTGTAAGTGGTTAGATGACCAAATTTTGGTGTATGTTGTGAAACCAACTCCAAAAAGAGAAGAAAAGAGATATCAACACCTTAGAAATAAGCCACTTCGAGGGGGAAACCTCCAATACATTACATGAATGAAAAATTCTTGGATGATTCAAATTACAAAACCTCCTTTCTATATATAGGAGTCCATGGGGTCACAATGTAATCCTAGTGGGGCCACAATGTAATCCTAGCCGACCTAACAATAATAATTTAAGGGCACAATAATAACAATATGGGGGTTACAAGGGTACAATAATAACAATAAGGGGTTACACTAACAACAATAAGGGACTATACTAGTAATATAGGGACCTAACATGCCCCTCTCCTTCAAAAAAGTGTTGTCCTCAACACTTGAGTAGCTCTGGGTGCTTCTGTATAAAATTCTCATCCTCCCATGTAGAATCTTCAGTGGGTAAGTTCTTCCACTTGATGAGATACTGTGAAATTGATCGATTCCGTAGCTGTCGAGTTCTTGTTTCCATGACCGCTTCAGGTTCCAATATGATTTTTCCTTCCTCATCAAGTTCTGGAAATATTGTTTGAGCTGGAATATTTTCACCTATAACCTTCTTTAAGCATGAAACATGGAAAACTGGATGTACTCGCGAAGAAGCAGGAAGCTCCAATTTGTATGCCATAGTACCAATATTTTGCAACAACTTGTAAGGACCATAGTACTTTGGCGATAATTTATTATCCTTCTTTGCTTGCTTGAGGGACATTTGTTTGTATGGTTGTAGCCGTAAAAATACCCAATCTCCTACATCAAAACTTCTCTCGCTACGATGTTGATCTGCCTGTTGTTTCATTCGATTTAGTGCCAAATTCAGGTTATCCTTTAAGAGTTGGAGAACTTCTTGCTGATGCTCGATGTGATCTTCCACTGCTTGAACCTTCGAATTTTCCCTTAAAGATGATGTGATGGATGGTGGATGATATCCATAAAGTGCCATAAATGGTGTCATTTTTGCTGCAGTATGGAAGGAAGTGTTATACCACCATTCAGCAAGAGGTAACCACTTGACCCATTGTGTTTGTTTATCAGATACAAAACAACGAAGATATCCTTCCAAACATTTATTTAATATCTCAGTTTGACCATCAGATTGAGGATGATAAGCTGAGCTATGAGCTAATTGAGTACCCAAACAAGAAAATAACTCCATCCAAAAATTTCCAGTAAAAATGGGATCTCTGTCGCTCACAATAACCCTTGGATTTCCATGTAGCTTTTGAATTGTGTCCATAAATGTAGTAGCAACTGTACTTGCTTTAAATGGATGAGATAATGCACAAAAGTGTTCATACTTGGTAATTCTATCAACTACCACCATGATGACACTCTTTCCTTCGGACTTAGGTAAACCTGTGATAAAATCCATTGAAATCTCCTCCCAACGTTGACTTGGAATGGA
Source organism: Pinus albicaulis (assembly GCA_034641835.2). Lineage (NCBI taxonomy): Eukaryota > Viridiplantae > Streptophyta > Pinopsida > Pinales > Pinaceae > Pinus > Pinus albicaulis. The sequence goes on along the minus strand of CM076573.1, from coordinate 816,680,303 downwards.
TAAAGGTTGTAGAAGTCCCAAGGTCTTAATTTCTTCCACTTTATTCTGCTGGCAAACCAAACATTCCGCCACAAACTTTTGAATATCGGATTTAAGGCCATCCCAAAAAAATTCTTTCTTCACCCTGTGGTAAGTTTTTAAAAATCCCGAGTGTCCTCCTAAAGGAGAAGTGTGCAATTCCAGAAGAATTTTTTGTTTTAGTTGGGAATTCTTGCAAAGATATAAGTGATCTTTGTACCATAAGGAATCATTTTTCCAACTAAATGTATCAGATGTACTAGGATCTTGCTGCAACTTTTGAATGAATGTCCATACATCTTTGTCCTTCTTCCATTCATCTCTTGCTTCAATTATCCAATCTGGTTGGATAATAGAAATGGCACAAAGCAATGCTTCCACCTCTTCATTCTTTCTTGAGAGTGCATCTGCAACAACATTTAGCTTTCCTTTTTTGTAGATTATTTCAAAGTCATAACCCAACATCTTTGTGACCCATTTTTGCTGCTCTTCTGAAGATAGTCTTTGTTCCAAAAAGTGTTTCAGACTATCATGATCAGTTTTTACCTTGAAGTGTCTTCCCATTAGGTAAATTCTCCATTTCTTTAGTGCATGCAGTATTGCTAACATTTCCTTCTCATAAATAGGTTTCTGTAAATACTTTCCTTTGATTGGATGACTTTCAAAAGCAATGGGTCTTCCTTCTTGCATTAAAACAACATCAATTCCATTTCCTGAGGCATCACATTCCACAATAAAGGTTTTTGTGAAGTCTGGCGTAGCTAAGACCGGTGCTAGGCACATTGCCTCTTTAAGATGTTCAAAGGCCTTAGTTGCTTCAGGAGTCCATGAAAATGCATCTTTCTTCAATAATGTTGTTAGAGGTGCTGCTATTCACCCATAATTCTTAACAAACTTGCGATAATACCCTATTAACCCAAGAAATCCTCGCAACTTCTTTATGGTTGTGGGGACTTTCCATTCCTTAATGGATTTAATTTTGTTAGGGTCTACTTTAACACCCTCGTGAGATACAATATGACCCAGATATTCCACCTCTTGTACTCCAAAGAAACATTTGGATGTTTTTGAATATAATTGTTTCTCCTGCAATAGTTTGAGCACCCTGTCAACATGTTCAACATGATCCTTCCAAGACCTGCTGTAGATTAGTATATCATCAAAAAATACTAGCACAAATTTTCTAAGGAAGGGTTTGAAAATGGAATTCATCAACCCTTGAAATGTAGAAGGTGCATTGGTAAGGCCAAAAGGCATGACCAACAATTCATAATGACCCTCATGAGTTCGAAATGTTGTTTTTGGAATATCTTCAGTCTTCATTCTAATTTGATGATATCCTGAACGAAGATCCAACTTTGTAAAATAAATTGCTCCATGTAATTCATCCAATAATTCATCAATCACAGGAATGGGAAATTTGTCTTTAATGGTGAGCTTATTGAGCTCCCTATAATCCGGACACATTCGCCATGATCCATCCTTCTTGTGTACCAATACTACAGGAGCATAGAAAGAACTTTGACTAGGTTGAATTATACCCGCCTCTAACATTTCTGCAATCATACGTTCAATTACGCTCTTTTGGAAGTAAGGATATCTATAAGGCCTGATGTTTGGAGGAACACTTCCTGGAATCAAATGAATAGCATGATCATGATCACGAATAGGTGGGATTCCTTTTGGAGTTTCAAACACCTTGGAATGATTGTCCAAGACTTGTTGGAGATCTGCAGAAATAGATGATTTTGATGTTGGAACTTCTAGTGAGCATAATTGTGCAATTACGCCTCGTTGTTCTTTCTTTAGAAGCTTTGTCATGACATTATAGCTTATTATCTTTCTCGGCTTCCCTACAATACCTCGTAATTCGACTTCCTTTCCTTCTGAAAAAAATTTCAAGAAAAGTTCTTGAAAATTAAAAGCTACCGTCCCCAAAGATTGTAACCATTGTACTCCTAGTACAACATCAACACCTCCCATACGAATGGAAAGCATTGGACTAGTCAATACATATTCCCCCATGGTTAGCTTGATATTATGGCATTTTCCAGAGCAATTTATAGTTCCTCCATTTGCAACCATCACTTGACATTCTGGTGCTGGGTATAGGAAACAATTTAATTCCTTGGCTACCTTACAATGAATAAAATTATGGGTGCTACCTGAATCAATCAATACTATTACCTTTTTCTTCTTGATATGTCCTTCTATCTTGAGAGTTTGAGGAGTGGTAATTCCTGCCAATGCATTACACGATATGGTCGGACTCATTTCTTCCTCTTCTTGGATTGGTTCCTAGTGTATATCCTCTTCTTGTTCATTTTCTTCTTCCTCTTCACAATCTATGTAAAATAATTTATTCTCGGCACACTTATGACCTTTAGTGTATTTTCTATCACAACTGTAGCAAAGCCCTTTTTCTCTTTTTTCTTCCAATTGTTGTGGTGTCAACCTTGTAGGTTGTGGAAATCTAGGAGTAGAAACACTTCCATCTTTATAGAAGTGAGTGGTAGGCTTCCTTGTCGCCATAATTTTACATTCAATTTTTCTTGCCAACCTGAATGCCTTCTCCAATGAATCAGGTTCCAAAATGTGAACTTCATGTTGGATGTTATCCTTTAAAGCACCTATGAAGAGATCAATTATGTGTTCCTCTGGAATATTAGTTACCCTTATATTCAATTTTTGGAAGTCCTCAATGTGCTCCCCCACTAAACCCTTTTGTTTGAGATTTATCAATTGGCTAAAGAAGGTGTTGCTCTTTGTATCCTCATAATGTGCTATCATTTCCTCCGTAAAAATTGACTAAGTGACAATTTTTTTACGGGAGCAAAGCCATCGATACCATACAAATTTATTTTGTTCTAAATGTAAAGTTGCAATGCGTACCTTTTGTGTGTTCTGCACATTATGGAGATCAAAATATTCCTCCATATGTAGTATCCATGTTACATGATCCTTTCCATTAAACATCCTCATATCCTTTTTTGGAATATGGTGGTTCTTCCCGCCAACATTAGATTTTATGAAATCACGATTAACATTTATTTTGTTCTCATCATGAGTTTCCTCTACTATCTTTCTGCCATTAGGAAACATTTATTGTATCAACTTTTTCAATCCTTCCATGTATTCTTTTAGATCGTTCTTCATGTTTTCCATTTTCTCATCGACCTTAGCTTCCATGTCATCGATCTTAGATTCCATGCCAGCTTCCATGCCATCTATCTTAGATTCCATGCCATTATTTAAACCATCCATCTTAGATTCCATACCTTTCTTCAAACCATTCATATTAGTTTCCACACATTTCTTCAAAACTTCCATGTCATTTTTTGTTGCTCTTTGCGAGAGAAAAATTTGTTGCACTTGCTCTTGTAATTTTGATATGTCATGTTGTCATTCTTCGTCTTCATGAGTCATAGTAGATCTTTCTAAAGGCTTAATGGGTGTTGAATTATTTTTAGGGGCCATTTTAGAATCCAATACTGATATCTATTCTACAATATGCCCTTGGAATCAATTTAAATTGATTCTTCAAACAAGACTTATGCAATTCGGAAAAAAAAATACACACCTTTTAGTTGCTTTTGAGGAGCTCGATATTGAAATTGAATTATCTCTATAATTTCATATTCTCAATATCTGAAATTTAGCCTTGTAGTAGCCCTCTAAAGATTCTTTCAAATGCCATAGGTCGGATCTAAAGCTCCAATCTCCCACAATGACCCAATTTTGGACAGGTTCAGTAGAGCGAAATTGTATGACTTGCCACATGTCACTATTTCCTCCTTTGGCTCCGAAATTTATAGACCGAAAAATAACATCCGTGTACTTGCGGCCACTTTTTACATCATTCCAATCTGATGCTCAGAGAGAGAGCTATGAATATTTTACCACGATCACCTCTTTGAGATGAAATTCAGAAGCCTCAAAAATCCCTAACTTCCACAGATAATATCTCCAACAATATTGCGAACCAATATCTGAAATTTTTTGACAATGTTCCTCAGAATTGTGGCTTTGCATTCTAAAAATTTTAGCTTCTAAAGCTTCATATAAAAATATTTATTACGAAAATACCACGATGACCTGTTTAGGTTAAATTCAGGAGCCTGCAAAATGACCTAACTTGCACATATCATATCTCCACAAATATTGTGAACCAAGCTCTGCAATTTTGTGACAATGTTCCTCAGGATTTTGGCTTCGTACTATAAAAATTGCAGATTCTAAAATTTCGTAGAAAAAAAATTATATAGAAAATTCCACAATGACCTGTTTGGAGCAGTGAAACCCTATAATCTCAAAGCTCTGATACCAAATGTTGTGAAACCAGCTCCAAAAAGAGAAGAAAAGAGATATCAACACCTTAGAAATAAGCCAGTTCAAGGGGGAAACCTCCAATACATTACATGAATGAACAATTCTTGGATGATTCAAATTACAAAACCTCCTTTCTATATATAGGAGTCCATGGGGCCACAATGTAATCCTAGCCAACCTAGAAATAATAATTTAAGGGCACAATAATAACAATATGGGGGTTACAAGGGTACAATAATAACAATAAGGGGGTTATACTAACAACAATAAGGGACTATACTGGTAATATAGGGACCTAACAGTGTAACAATAGTGTTTCTTATGCAATGTAGAAAAACCTTACAGACCTATTCCAAATCAACAGTGATACCAATAATATGGGATTGAGAGATAAGCTCAAGAACATTTGAATGAATAAAAATGAAACTATTGTTCAATACCTATCTAGGTTAACTTAGGTGAGAGATGAACTGGAGGAGTTGGAGAGAATGTGCCATCATATCATGTGAACATGTGAGCTTAGAATGCCTTGGTATTCCAAATTCTCGACACAACTATCAAGATTAAGTTAATGGAAAAGACACGTTCCTAGATTGGGAGAGACATTGGGCTGACTTGGTGTAGAAGGAATTAGAAGAGACACTAGAGATGGTGTCACATCCAAAATTGATGAGGAATAAATATTTTCTTTAGCTGGAAAATGAGAAAAAACAAGAGAAAGAAGGCCTAGGGCAAGGCAAAATCTAGCCAAAACCATGGCAAGAAGAAATACCTCAGTAAAATTAAAGGATTTCATTGTCATGATTATGTACACTGTACAACCAAGTGTCCCCACAAGAAATCCAGTAGGAATACTAGAACATAAGTAGGAGGAGAAGCTCGCACATCATAATTTGATTTGGATTTCACCTTCATTGCATGCATGGAAAGTAATATATGAGGTAGTGTATGGTACTTAGACTCTGGTGCTTCATTTAATATGAAAGGAAATAAGGAGTTCTTAAATATATTAGAGTAGAATGACCTACAATTACACATAGAGCTTGGAGATGATGGAAGGTATAATACCAAAGGGATTGTAACTGCACCTTTAATAGGGACTCAAGGTCCCATCTTCAACTAAATAATGTAATGTATGTTCCTGGTATGAAGAAAAATATAGTTTTGTAGTTATAATAGAATATATAGTATATGATATGGTGTTCAAGAGATGGAAGGCATATCTAAAACATGTTTCTACTGGAAAAGTAAAACAAATAAGTTTTCGGGTTAAAATTATCTACAAGATAGAGGTGGATGCATGCGATGCATTGAGTAGCAAGGAAAAACATGTCCTGGGTTGAGATGTTGGTGAGCTCTGGAATAGTTACATGGGGCACCTTCACCATGGGGCTTTGAAAATAATGCATTGGATCACCACTGGACTTCCAAAATGCACCCCTGATCAACATGATGTCTACAAGGGATGACCTCTTGGAAAATATGTCAAATCCTCCTTTTAGGGCTGAGATAGAAATGCTAGAGCCATCTTGGAGTGATTTCACTCAAATGTGTGTGGAACAAGATCCACAGTATCAAATGCAAAGAAAAACTATGATGTGATCTTCATAGATGATTTTTCCGATAAATTTTTGATCTATTTCATGAAGAAGAAATATGAGGTTTATTCAAATTTTGTTAAATTTAAAGCCTTAGTTGAGAGTGATACCAGAAATAAAATTAAATCCATGAGAAGTGATAGTGGGGGAGAGTATGTGTCTAATGACTTCAAAGTATTATGTACCAAGGTGGGCATTAGAAGGGACTACATTGCACCCCACAACCCACAACAAAATGGGGTTATAAAAAGGAAAAATAGAAGTATTGTAGGATTTGCTAGAGTAGTATTGCATGACCATGGGTCTCCAATATCCCTGTGGGTAGAAGCTTTAAATAAAATATTTTACTTGCAGAACAAGAGCCCTCACAAAATTATTGGAATGATTACACTTGAAGAGGCTTTCACTGGGAGGAAACCATATGTATTCCACTTTCTAATTTTTAGATCAATAGTATATTTTCATGTCTCCAAATATATTAGGAAAAATTTGGAGCCCACTATAGACAAGGGGTTCTTTGTGGACCGTTATGAAACACCTCATATTTACCAGGTGTACATGCCCTCACTCAGGATGACTATTATGAGGAGGGATGCGAGATTTTATGATGAGAAATCCATGAGGAGTTCTCTATAGTGAAAGCTGAGCATACCACTCAAAAGGAAGAGCCTTAGTCAGATCCAAAAAGTCAAATCTTGCTCAAACGAAAGAGGAAATTCTCGGAGGATGATGTGGAACAACCACATGTGGAGGAGCAGAGAGAAGACTGAGTGGAGGCACCCACTCAAACAAAGCCTTCTAGAGAATGGAGGAAGAGGAGCAAGATGGTTGATAGATTGGTGTAGGAATCTCAGGAGAAAGTTGAAGCTCCTAGAACCTTGTGCAGACAAATGAGATCACTAGCTAGATATATAGGATATATGTTACTCAAGAGAGACTTCATATATTCTGAGCTATCTTCTTTTGAGGAGGTTGTTTCCTAGCAGCTATGACTAGATGTTGTGGTGGAGGAGTATGACTCCATCATGAAGAATGATGTCTGGGAGGTTATTCCTAAACCTAAGGGAAAATATATGATTAGCTCCTAGTGGGTGTATAAGATGAATGTAACACCCTCTTCCCACATCTTCCCAAATTACTGGAAAACTGGGGTAAACATGTGATGAGAGGCTACTAATATGAGTTTAAAACTCCTAGATGACCTTAAGGAAGTGGAATTGATGGAAGCAAGACAAACACACCTTACACAACATCAACAATATCCCCAGGAAGTAACCCAACCTACCGACCCTTGACCCCTAAGGGAGACTAAATTTTTGACCCTTTTGGACCATAGCCAGAGGAATTATAAGGCAAGGTAGCAACTGGGAGCCTATAGCCATAGGAACATCACAACAAGAATGTGGCGAGATCCCCAATTGGTCAATTTTTTTCTTGTAACTATGGGATTTGTGCCACCTTTTCAACCCCAGAGCCTAGGTCACTGCCTAGAACTTCATGAAACCATAGGAGATGATAAATAACATAAAAAAAATGTACGGAAGGAATCACATCACCAGGAACTCATCTGGACCCCTCCTAGCCATGATAATAATTTCATCAAACATGTCACAAGCATTGCATCTACAATTTTAAACAATAGATTTAAGAATAAGGGTCTCTTACTTATCTTACAATCTCTAAGAATCATTTCTCCCCTACATCATAAGCTACAATACAATCTATTTGACCATAGATACACTGTGTATTCATTTACAGGTAAAAAAATGGATAGATCCATACATCATCATTGATTGAATACATGCTTATAACCAACAAAATAACGACATAAATTAAATGGATATAAGAATAATAAAATCCATACATAAACTACAACATTCACATTTCAAATACTAGAGGAATGATCTCTTCATCACTAAATGTAAAAACTAACCGGAGATGGGACTTCCACATCCACCCAACCATAGATTGGCTTATCCAAGTCTCACTTTAGCCAATCAACCTTGTGCCATATTCCAAGCATGAATGTGGGATATCATCAAAAAAATAAATCAAATTCAATCCAACAATTCTAGAGGTAAAACTACCTCAATCCTCAACCAACTATTCCATGTCATAGTTGGACATCACAACCATCACATATTTCTCTCTATCCAAGTAGCTCCAGGACTCTAGAGCTTTTGTTCCAACCAAGGCTCAAGGACTAGTAACTCAACCCTAGTTGTTTTCAAGCTCTAGAGCATGTGTCCAACCAAGGCTCCAATACTAGTAACTAAACCCATCTAGGGCTCCATAGCGTTTTTCGAACCAATGCTCAATGACTAGTAACTCAACCCAGCTATTTTCCATTGGGCTCCAAGTGTTTATACGATCAAGGCTCCAGGAACTAATAACTCAACCCAACAACTAAGGTACATGAGAACCAACTAGAAACAATCAATGGAATAAACCCACAACACCATGGTTATCTCGTAAATGGAAAGGCTAGGAAAATCCACATGCATACACTATGCATGCCAAAACTAGCGAGGAAAAAATGCATGAAGCTGGGTAACTGAAATGAAATCTCACTGTAGTTGCTGATCTCGAAGTATGCTTGTGATTTCCTTCTTTTCTTTTTCCTTATTTCTCCAAATCGCCAAGTATCCAGACTCTCCAAGAGTTCTCCAAGAAACTCTAAGTATCCAAGGGTATGAGAGAGAGAGAGATCCAAAAATTCACTGACAAAAGGTACCAACTGATCCTCATAATCCTTTTTATAGAAGATACCTCTATTTTCTTCATTTTCCATTATTTTCCTTCAAATGCAACCTGTGACCTTTCATCTGCCTTTTCTATTAATTTCCATTATTTTCATAAATAAATGTGCCAAAAATACTTTTTTCCTCTTTAATGTGTTAGTCATAGACTTTTCCAATTTCCTTAGCCATAATAAACCATGTGAACAACCACACTGGGATTTTTTCCCCAAAATTTAGCTTGGAATATGTGTCCCATCAACCATGGTTGTTATTTAACTTTATTACATGGAATTTTCACTAGGGTTGTTATAGTGAAACATGCACCTGATGGTAGTGTTGAGAAGTACAAGTCCAGATTTGCAGCCAAAGGCTTCTCATAGGTAGAAGGGATTGATTATGAGGATACATTTTCCCCCGTGGCAACATACTCATCTATTATGACCATACTTACATTTACAACGTAGTTTGGGTGGAGGATCCACCAAATGGATGTTAAGACTACCTTCCTCAATGGTGTGGTTGAGAAAGAGATCTACATTGAGAAACTTGAGGGGTTTGCGTCCTTTATCAGGAATACACATGTGTGTAGGCTCAAGAAATCCCTCTATGGTATCAAGCAGATACCTCATGCTTGGTACAATGACATAGATTCTCATCTCAGTGGATTGGGCTTCACCAAGAGTGAAGAAGGTTCCAATATCTACTAAATTATGGTAAATGGAAGTCTTCTAATCTTATTTTTCCATGTGGATTATGTGATATTGAAAAGAGATGACATATTTATCAAATATGCTAAGGAGGACCTTGCAAGAGAGTTCGAGATGAAGGATATGGGTTTGATGCACTACTTCCTTGGCTTGGAGTTGTGGCAGGGAGATGGAAAGATATTTGTTAGACAAGGGAAGTACACCTCTAAAATCCTTTAGATATTTCACAGGAAAGATTGAAAAACCATGGATACTCCTCTAGGTACTAACTGGAGGAAAGAGGATTCTTGTACAAGAGAGGCAATATATGGAACTATCTACAAATAGTTAATGGGGTATTTAATGATCTTGGTGAACACAAGGCCCACTATTTATTTTGCAGTGAACCAACTTAGTCAGTTCATGGTGGAGCCTTCCAAGCATCACTAGAAAGAGACAAAACATCTTCTAAGATACCCCAGAGGAAACATAATTTTATTTATGTTACATGTAGACTGATGGAGTGAAGCACCAAGGCTTTAGAGATGCAGATTGGATAAAGAGTTCCTCAGATAGAAAGAGCACACCGGGATCATTATTTAGTGTTGGGTCAGCAACAATTTCTTGGTATAGTAGGAAGAAAAGATCTATAGCACTCATCTCAGTAGAGGCCAAGTATATGGCTGTTAGTCGAGAAATATGTGAGTTTATTTGGATGAGGAAGATCCTGGTTGGTATCTTTAGTCAGGGGGATGGAGCCCACATTGATCCACTTGGAGCTCACATTGATCCACTGTGACAATTAGAGTTGTTAAAACTATTTGAAAATCCAATTTTTCATGATAGGTCCAAGCACATACACATTAGGTACCATCACCTCAGATATTGTGTGCAAAGGAGGATTGTTATGTTACAGTACATTCCTATAGAGGAGAAGGATGCAGACATCTTAACAAAGGATTTTTCAAGAGGCAAGTTTGAGTTCCACAGGAGCAGGATTAGGGTTTTTCAGAACCATTTTCTTGCTAGGAGGGAGTGTTAAATTGTAGCAAGAAAGGGCTTCATTTGACGTGTGCCTTAGTCAAATGAGGAAATTCGTATTTACACTTTAGCAAGACGAGTTAAAAGGAATTTAACAGGAGTGATATGGAAAAATCACTCAGTTAAGTCAGTAAATTCAAGTTTTTGGGATAGAATTATAGTTTTGTGCAAGTTGGTGGCTAAGATCTAGCTATCAAGAGGTGTTATCTTTAGTGAATCTTAGTTATTTCATCTCTAGTATAGAATAGAGTCAGTATGAGTTCAGTTGAGTATTTGTAACTATTTTAAACTCAACTGTCTCTCAGTTAACTAGTCAATTTACTGAAAATAACCCTAGTCATGCATGCAATTCGAGTTTCCTAGTGAAGTTGGAGGGAAAATGAACATTGTAATTATCATTATATAGTAGTGAGTGAACAATGTTTGCATGTATTATGTGAGCAATTTATCTTGGTATTAATGCAAGTAAATAAGAGATTTTCCTATTTGTTTAGGAGAAAGAACTTCGAAAGGAAATAGGACGAAGCAAGAGGCCTATTTTTCCTAAGTATTAGACAGAGAAGACTAAGGAGGAGGAGGTCAAAATTGTAGTGCAAGTTGAGATTCAAGGATTGAAGTTGTCATCGTAATAGATCATTGTTCTCATATAATATAATACAAACAAAGGAGGGTTTTTCAAGTTATTTATACATGCCACATCAACAATAACACTATATCAATAATATTACTAGTCATCCCACCATTTTGTTCTAATCGAGTTCATATTTTTCATTTTCCAAATATTTCCGCAGTGACAGAATGGTAGGGAAAATTTGGTCGGCGTGAATAAAATCCAACATTTGACAAAGGAAAAAGTCAATATCTAGAAATTTACGGGCGGCGCGATAGTGGGAGATGTAAAATCCAACATTTGACAAAGGAAAAAGTCAATATCTAGAAATTGACGGACGGCGCGATAGTGGGAGATGTAAAATCCAACATTTGACAAAGGAAAAAGTCAATATCTAGTGGGAGATGTAAAATCCAACATTTGACAAAGGAAAAAGTCAATATCTAGTGGGAGATGTAAAATATAACATTCACGCGGAAAAAAGTCACATCGTGGGAGATGTAAAATCCAAGATTTGACTATCCAACATTTGACAAAGGAAAAAGTCAATATCTAGAAATTGATGGAGGGTGCGATAGTGGGAGATGTGAATGTAAATGATAATTTTCCCATTCTATGCCTTCTCCTTCTCACCATGATTTATTTACAAATCTTGACGTGATGTAGTTTGGTGCAGTGGAGCGGAAGGTTATGGGGTTTTAATTCAACTATGGCATATGTCCATTTCTTATTTCCATTTTTTAGAGAGGTTATGAACTTTATTTTAATTAATTATTAATCCACTAAGGTTCCAAATTGACTCCTATTGTTCAATCTAATTTTTAATTTAATTCATTTAACGAAGTATTATCTCTACTTCCTATTGGAGAGAGATTATGAACTTTATTTGTATTAGCTCTACATACACTGAAATGTGAATTTTGTTTAATGTATTATGTCGGTAAAAATATACACACTCACATCCTCCACTACAATTTCCTCATTACTTACATTGATTAGTTATAATACCATAAAATACTATAAATACTTCAATAATTTTTCACCCAACGCATGTGGTATTAACAATTTATTTTTAAATCAACAACCATACTTTCTCCATGAATTGGATGGAAAAATACCGAGTCTTAACTTTGAGAAGCCATATTTTGAGATCCATGGGAATATCTATTTATTAAAATATGGGGAGAACAATATGGGTATATCTATTTAGTCAAATATATGAATTACATACTCCAAAAATTCAACATAAAATGCCTATGGGATTTTAATAAACCAATATCGCTGTGTGAATTTTTAGGAAAAATTTTGAATAGCAAAACATTTTGTTGATTGTACCTCATCATTGTGTTGTCTAATTGTCAATAATGCAATAGGATACAATAATTTGGGCTCAAATTTAGGAAATAATTTTCAATTGAATTGGGTTTTTCTTATAATGATTAGTTTTGAATGTTTTTATATCTAAGTTTTTATTTCAATTTTAATATGTTTTTAATGTGAATTTCATAAATATTGTTTAGATATTTTGGAAGAAATTACTATCTGGATTTTCATAATTAGTTAATGAGAACATCAAAGTTGAAAAAATTGATTACCTAGCCCCTAAAAGAAAAAATAAAATATGGAAAGAGGAAGGAGAAAATAAAATTATGTTAGGAAGATTGAATGAGAGGATTATAAAGAGAATATGTGTAAAATGAGAAAGGTTTATAATTTCTTGATATAATGAGAGATTTTACATAGTTGTAGAGGATTTTTCTTGAGGGAAATTGGAAGCTTGTAGGACCATATCATGGAAAATATTCAATTTGCAATCAATATGAGTGTTATTGTTCATGTTGGGTGATTAATAAAGATAAAAATAAGTTTTTCTCCAAATACAAGTTTATTGTATGATTTTACAATTGTTTTTAATTTATGTCAATTTATTCTTATTCAAAACTAATGTAAAAACGTCTTTACATTGTCTCTTAGATTTAAATTAAGATTGAATATTGGATTCAAGTAGACCTATATGTATTGACTAACAATTGTTTAATAGTTTAATTACATAATTGTCTTCTCCTTATTTTTTATTGTATTATATGAACTATTTTTATAATAAAACAAGTATTTTCATATGCTAAATTCAGTTGTTTTTGCTTAAATTTGAGTATATGCATTGTAAGTCCCTAATAATTGTTTAATAGATAACTATATATGGATATTTGCTTTAATTTTTACACATGAGATGAAATATTTAAATGATTTGTTGGTTCATCTTAATCTTGGATTAAAACTTGGTCCATTTACCTTGCTCTTGGTTGAGATTGGGACTCGTCCCTCTCTTTATCAAGATATATTATATTTTTTTACATGTTAGCATAGGTTCCATTTAGCTTATAGGAAATCATATTAAGAAGTATCCTTAGGAGGAGAAAATATTTCAGGTGGAAACTAGGTCCACATATCGATCAAAATCATCATCCCAAATGGATAAGGGTCTAACTGGGGCCCTCATCAAGTGATTTATCAATTTTTTACATGGTCAGTTTTTACCCATCAACATTTTTTGCGCTAGAAAAATGGAAAATTGAGAATATGACCCTTTGGAGCTTTGCATTTTTAAATATTTTATTTTTAATGGCTTCCCAAATCCATATTGGGAATTTATTTTTTGGATGAACATAGTAAAGATAGTTAAATAATTATCAAAAAATAAATCTGATGGTAAGGGTGAAGCAAGTACTTTTGAACATGTTTTTTCAGTTTATCCAAAATTTTAGTTCTCATGATATTTTTGATGTTGTCATGTGCAAGATATTCACTCTCACTTTCATAGGATGAGATAATAAATGGTTTTAATCATTTATGGTTGCTTTAATACATAAATGGGATCACTTTGTAAGTGAATATATACATGCATTTCAAGATTATGACTACGATGAAGTATGTTTGGAACTTGAAAATTTACATAAAGAAGAAGGTGAATTTATAGCATAATTTTTTATTAGATTTCAATTAATATTTCTTAAATTTTATTATGATGATAAACACTCTAACAAAAAAATAACAAAATGGTTTCTTCACCTCTATTCTATTCCTCGTATATGTATCGTTTCCATGAAACTTAATATCATTCGTTTCTAAATGTACATGCTATGGTACTATATTAGAAATGATATTTTTCAATATACTAATGACATTTATGTTTCTCTTCAAACATATAGTCTAGGAATTGATAATGGTAAATTTTAGGAATACATTCAATAAAATCAATTCCAATACTAAAATTATCTCAAGCTATGATAAAATCATTGTTTGTAGTGTAGAGGATGTAGGAAAATTAGTAACTCAAATTTTAAACTGTAATAATAATTATTTTTGTCTCAACAATGAAGCATTTAATTATGTCTTCTCTAACCATCATTATCCATTATATCAAGACTTGTTTCATGATTATTTTCCATATAATAATCAATCTTTTCCTGTGATAACCCGTTCATGGCTAACTTCACTTCCAGTAGGAGAAGAAATTATTACATATCATAATAGCTTTAAATTTTACATCAACTAAGTTTTGGATAATGAAACGATAAAGATTCATTTGGTAGATAATTCTTATGAGTCCAATGCATGCATATTTGATTTATGTCCTGGTTTTGTTTTATATTTTATAAGGAAAGAGAGTGAAGTAATTTATGATAAACCTTTGGTTATTGATGATGCTTAAAAACTTCACCCTTTAGTGATGGTTATACCAGAATATCATGTTATTTATCCGCAAAGTGAATTTATAATATAAGTGATGTTGGAAATATGATGAAATATGTTGTCCTTCATGGTAACCTACTTGATGCAGTTGTCCTCAATATAAAAATACTTGATGAGTTTCCTTTTGATAAGAAACCTTTTGTTAAAGATGTAAAAATGATGTTTCTACAGGTCAATTCAAATGTGACAGAGAAAGGAATTCCAGTAAGTGCGAGAGAAATGAAATAGAATTTTTTTTTCATTGTATACGCAGGTTTGATGAAGGCAAACTGCGTATGAAGGAAATGTATACTCCACTTGGTATACAGGCAACCCACATATACATCCAGAACTAGTATTTAAGAAGTTTTTATGAAGAGAAGTTGTGTATACACGCAGGTATGAAGAATCCAAGTCGCGTGTTCCTTTTACACTCTAAAATTACGATAACAAGGGGAATTACCATGGTATTATCCCATAGTATTGAATGGTGTATTGTCTATTTGATTTTTTCCAAGAATTCCATTGACACTTGTGTGGTTTGGGCTCACGGTATTGATAAAGGATAATCCTATATAAGGAGAGGAAGATCATAGTGCAAGGTAGTGCATGTGTAAGGGTTGTTACTGAATACTTCTCTTTGAATTATATCTGCATGGGATGAACTCCTTTTTATTAGTAGATCTGAATCTATGATGCACCCTTGGATACAATGATGGATCAAAATCTCTAGATATAAAATGACTATGTACTTGCATGAAATGGTTAGATCTGTGATCTGGTGCATGGTTGCTGAAGTGACATGAAGAAACCTGGGTAAGTCTATAGATCTGAATCATTCTGCAAAATTAATATTTAGAGATCTATACGCTAGTTCATCTTGGTGAAAGTGTGTATATACGCGGATTTGTATTTGAAAAAATGTGTATGGAAGTCAAGGTTTTATGAAGCTTACTACAGAGGTTATCTATTTATTTCTGCTATATTTTTTTGTCTGTCAATGAAGTCTTCATGTAGAACTGGGTTGCTTGAATACTATATATGCTGCTAAGTTGAATATGTACAAATATGATCAATGAGTGAGTAAATATGTTTAATGATGACTAGCTGATTAAGGGTTCTGCAATCCTGAAAAAATATCTAACTGAAAGCCTCAGATATGGTTCTGTGACTGACCATATTCTGGAAGATCAGTATTCTCAGATCTATATGCAGGTTGGTGTGAAGTAAATCGCATATACACGCAGGCTCAGTAAAGAAAATTAGTGTATGTATTTTAAGATAATGAATGATCAATGTTAAGATTGATTTCGCATATTGATTCTGAAATATTGATTATTACTATGTTCTGGTTACAATGATCTCATTGTTTTGATTGAAGCTTGGGTGAATTTTATTATTGATGACCTTTATGATGATTTGTGTTGAAGCTGTGGGATCCAGTGTGAAAATTGATGAAACATGGTTTGTAGTGGTTCTAAGAGATGAATCCTTCAGTGTGGAAGTAGAAGCTTCCTTCCAGTAGAAGTTGGTGTTCTGTTCAGGGGGTTGAAGCTCCCGTCCAGTAGTGGCTAGTAAATGAGATCAGGGGGTTGTAACTCCCTTCTAGTAGCAGCTGGAGAACGAGATAAGGTTGAAGCCTTCTACAGGTAGATGTATGCATACTGATATGAGTCTGCATCAATACAAAATTGTAAATAGTTTTCCATATAACAAATCTTGAAGATAGAGATGACAACATCGACAATTTTATCCCGAATTGGGTTTCCACATTAAATCTTGGGGTTAATGTGTGATGCACTTGTGTGATGATTTATTTTGTTGTTACTGAACATATTTACTACTTAAATATCTTATGCATAACTGATAAGCTGGGTTAAATATTGTTTTTGAAATTATTTCTAACCATAAAGTTATCTTAGCATACACAAGTTTCTGTTGTTATATCTGCATGTATACTCTAGTTGGCTTCATTAAAGTCACGTATGGAATTCAGGAAATAAAAAGTAAAATTTTTTAGTGAGCTATAAAAACTAATTCACCCCCCCCCCTCAGTATTTTTTCCAATAATTGGTATCATAGCATGTCCTTCTGAATAAGCTTAATTGCTAGAAGGAAGATCAACTAAGATGAGAAATCAAGATGGGACAACATCTATCAGGCCTTCTCTCTTCAACGGAAAAAAGTTAATCTTCTGGAAGACAAGGACAAGATACTATCATCAGTCTCTTGGAGAAGATGTATGGGCTATAGTTGAAGGAGGTTATCAATATCCAACTTCAATTCCAATATATCTAGCCGCAAGAAAGAAATATGAAACCAATGCAAAGGCAGTCAATGCATTATTGAGAATTTTGACTGAATTGGAATTTGTCAAAGTCATGCAGTTGAATACAACAAAGGGGATATGGGACACAATAATTCTAAGCTATGAAGGTGATGCCAAGGTAAAAAAGTGCTAAACTCCAAACTCTTAGAATTGAATATAAAAAAATCAGAATTCATAATGAGTAAAGCATTGCTAGTTTCTTTTTATGTCTAGATGATATTGTAGATTGCATGAGAAATCTGGGTGAAATCATAACTGACACTACTCTAGTAGAAAATGTTTTAAGATCTCTAACTCCAAAATTCGAGTCAAAAGTGTTTCTTTTGAAGAGAAGAAGGATCTAAAAACTCTTACTATTGTTCAACTTCATGGGATTCTAACTGCATGTGAAATGAGGAAAGGAGGTACATTTGAAGTCAAAAAATTTGTCTTTAGAGCTATTGCAAAAGGAAAGGAAGTAGAAGAAAAACAAGGATTAGGGTATGTTTCAGAAGAAGATGAGATAAATTTTGTAAAGAAGCCACAACTTGGTACTGGAAATTTCAGAGTTAAGCTTCCTTTTAAATGTTTTTCTTATGGAAGAGTTGGGCATTATGCTGCTAAATGTCCCCATAAAGATAACTATGAAAAGAGAAAGGAAGTGGAAAAAGGAATTAAGAAATGGTTTATCAATAGAAAAAACTATTATACTCATGAATATAGTGATGGTCTATCAAATAGTGAAGAAGGAGAATCAAATCAAGATATTAGACTGCTCATGGCTTTTGAAAAAGACTCGAGTGAGGCTAAAGATACTTTTTTGGATGCATTAGAAGAAAATGATTTTCTTGAAGAAATAAATCATTTCAAAATATGTTTGGAAAAAAATAAAATTTCCATAGATACTCTAAAGAATCAGCTTATAGAAAAGGAGAAGCACAATGAGAAATTAGAATGTGAAATAATAAGTCTAAGAAAGGTAATTGAGAAAGTGAAAACCTTAAATCTTAGATTTGATAAAGGATGTGAAACCTTAGATGAAATTATCAAGGTAAAATGCTCTCCACTTATAAAGACAGGTCTTGGATATATCGAAGAATCCTCTCAGTGCTCAGCACCAAGCTATATAAATGGAGTGAAATCCAGCCAACAACATTTTGTCCCTCAGCAAAAGAACAAAGAGACTACACAGGTAAAGCATGAGCACTTCAATACAAGGAAGAATAGCAACAAAAATATCCATAAGCAGGTAAACATAAATAGAAGGTTTCATGATCACAGAAATTTATTCTTTAATGGACAATGTTTCTTATGTCATAATTTTGGTCATAAAGCTGCTCAATGTGTTGCATACAAAACCATCATGACCAGAGAATCAAGAAAGCAAAGAAATGAGACTGGAATAAAGAAGAATACTTATAAAAAAAATTCTCCTCTTCAAAATGAAATTGAATGTTATTATTGCAATAACTTTGGACATGAATAATCTGAATGCAGGAGAAAAATTTAGCCATAAGAGCATATACCTTCAAATTCCAAGGTATAAAGAAAGAAGGAATTACAGGTTGAAAGTTGTGGCATAGATTTATTTGCAGAAGGGGAAGAAAATCAATGGTACATTGATAGAAGATGCTCAAAACACATGGCAAGTGATATAAATAAACTCATTTCATACAATTCTCTAGAGAAGGAAAAGAATGTTACCTTTGGAAATGACTCTCCTGTTGTCATTAAAGGGAAATGGTTCTATTTTTCTAAAAGAAAAGGTGAAAGATAACAATGATATGTATGTGGAAGGATTAAAGCATAACCTGTTGAGTGTGAGTCAAATGTGTGATCAAGGAAATGAAGTTGTCTTTAGTTCAAAATAATTTGTAGTACATGAAATTGACACAGGAAAAATGGTAATAAAAGGAACTAGAACACCAAGCAATTTGTATGTATTGAAAGGTGGAAAAGATCAATGCTGCTTAGGTAAATCTTCAGAAAATTGGCTATGGCACAGAATATTGGGAAATTTGAGCTTATCTCAAATTAGAAAATCTAGCAGACTCAAAGTTTTTTGTGATGTTCCCAACATCACTCTACCTGAAAGTACCATATGAAAATCATGCCAATTCGGTAAGAAAACCAGAGTGCAACTCAATGCCAAAGAAGGATCAACAAGTAAGCCTCTTGAACTTATACATATTGATTTATGTGGACTTGTAAGGAAAAATTCACCTCGTGGAGAACAATACTATATTCTATTTATTGATTACTTCTCTAGAATGTGTTGGATCAGTTTACTAAAATATAAAGATGAATCATTTGAAAAATTTAAGATCTTCAAAGCTCTAGTTGAAAATGAATTATATATAAAAATCAAATGTCTTAGATTTTACCGAGGAGGAGAATATATATCATATAACTTCCTTGATTTCTTTGAACATCATGGCATAAAAAGACAGTTTTATGTAGCTGGAACCCCATAACAATGTGGCATGGTAGAAAGAATGAATAAAACAGTTCAACAAATGGCTCATGCTATGATTGATGAATATGGAACTCCCAATACCTTTTGGGGGGAAGCAGCACATACCATAGTAAATATTCTTAACAAGGCTCATGTTCATGTGAACAGAGATAAAACTCCTTATGAGCTCTGGTATGGTAATCTTCCCACTGTAAAGCATTTTAGAGTTTTTGGAAGAAAATGTTTTATCAAGAAAAATGATGAAAAACTTGGTAAGTTTGAGCCTAGAGCAGATGAAGGAATATTTCTTGGTTATTCTTGTAGAAGTAAAGCATATAAATGTTACAATAAACGACTTCAGAATATTGTTGAATGTATTGATGTTGTAATTGATGAGTCTCCCACAGCTCCTAAAAGTGAAATAACAAAAAAAAAATGAAGATGATGATGATGTATGTTTTCCCTCATCAAATAGCAACAATATTTAAGGAGAACTGAATGAAGCATCGGAAGAAGATATATCTGAAAAAGTTCCATCCAGGTATGTTCAAAAGAATCATCCAGAATCCCAAATTCTAGGAGAAAAGGGATCAGGTGTCCAAACAAGAAGAAATATTGTAGGATCCCCCAGCTATTTGGAATTCTTATCCACTATTGAGCGATAGAAGGTAAATAAAGCTATTCAATATCAATGTTGGATTCAATCCACGAATGAAGAACTTGATCAGATTGAAAAGATCCATACTTGGGAATTGGTTGGAATACCTCATGATAAAAATTCTATTCGAACAAAATGGATATTCAAAAACAAGTTAAATGAAAATGGAGATGTTATTAGAAATAAAGTTAGACTTGTTTGTAAGGGGTATGCTCAACAATAAGGTATAGAACTTGAAGAAAAATTTTCTCCTGTAGCAAGACTTAAAGTCATAAGAATGTTTCTTTCCTTTTGAATTTTTCAACAATTCAAAGTTTATCAAATGGATGTAAAATCTGCTTTCCTCAATGGTGATCTAGAAGAAGAAGTTTATATAGAACAACTAGAAGGATTCATTCTGGGAAATGATGAAAAACTTGTTTGTAAACTCAAAAAGGATTTTTATGGTCTCAAACAAGCTCCTCGGGCATGGTACTATCATCTTGAAAAATATCTTCAACAACAAGGTTTCAAAATCGGATCTACTGACAATAACTTATACACAAAAATTGAAAATGATAAACTTTTGATTATTGTTGTGTATATTGATGACATAAGTTTTGGAAGTAATGAAGAGTCCATGTGCCAAAAATTTTCTTCTGTTATGCATAAATAATTTGAAATGTCATTACTTGGGGAACTAACATATTTTCTTGGACTACAAGTGCAACAAGAAACAAATGCCATATTTCTATCACACACAAAATATCTTAAGAAAATTTTGAAGAAGTATGGGATGGAAGACTGCAAAACTATGAGTAATCCAACGATAATTGGATGTAACTTTAGTTCTCATGATGATTCTCCCATGGTGAATCAACCAGATTATAGATCCATGATTGGAAGTATTCTTTATCTAACTGGGACAAGACCAAAAATTATGCATGTAGTTGGGACTGTTGGATGATTCCAAGCTAATCCAAAAGAGTCTCACCTACAGGTTATAAAAATAATATTCAAATATCTAAAAGGGACTCAAGACTTTGTTCTGTGGTATCCAAAGAATGTTGATATTTCTCTTCATGCTTACACAGATGCAGATTGGGCTAGAAATGTTGATGATAGAAAAAGCACTAGTGGTGGTGCATTCTATATGGGGCCCCGATTAGTATCTTGGTTCAACAAGAAACAAAGTTATTTTTCCTTATCTACAGTAGAAGAATAATATGTGGTTGCCGCATCATGTTGCACACAAGTTCTTTGGATGATGGAGATATTAAAAGATATTAAAATCAAATTTTCACCTCCCATATCCATTTTATGTGATAATACAAGTGCCATTAGTATCTCGAAAAATCCTGTTATGAATTACAACACCAAGCACATTCCTATCAAGTATCACTTCCTACGTGAACAAGTTCTTGAAAAAAAGGTTAAATTGGAGTATGTTCCCTCCAAAGAACAAGTTGCAGATATGTTTACTAAACCTCTTCCCAGGGAAGCATTCGAATATCTCAGACATAAGTTGGGAGTTGTCTCTGCCTCTCTTATCAAATTTTCTTGATTTCATAATATTAAATTCGATACGCTAGTTTCACAAAGGCGAATTGTTTATATACATGATTTTCTATGTATAATCCACGTATGGTTTTTGCTGACAGAAATTATCTCGGTCAGCTTTCAGAACAGTCTATGGTGTTGTTGAGTAATCTCTATTTTTGTTCCAGTATTCATCTTACTATACATTTCTTTGATATTTATCTCCTTGATGGATATGCTTTAATGAATTGGTTGTTGAAGGTGTTCAGGATGCACAAGCTTAGGGGGAGCACCTGCCTTGTTGAAATGGATGCATTGTTGGCATTATGTTTGGTTTCTGATTTATGATCTCTCTCTTGAGATCTTTTGGTCTTGGTTATAAAAAGTAATATCTTTAAATTGATGAAAAGTTCATGTTGAGAGTTATGATGCAAAATTGTTATATTCAGTCATGTAAGGACTTGTTAAATTTGTAAACCCACTTGGTTAGGTAGTTGAGTCAAATATGTAATTCCACTTGGTTGGATCATTGATGTAAGTATGAGTCTTTGGTGATAGGAAAGGTCATACTCGGTTGAGTTATAGATTCATGTACTTCATTGAAAAATATGTCTGAAGATTCAAAATGGACTCAAGGGGAACATGGTCAAGATAGTGCACATAAGATCTCCAAAGCTCTTCTTTCTCATAGGAAAGAGAAACCTTGTTTTTATATTGATCCGCCCTTTGCCCTTGATGTAAAAGGGGGAGAGTATTTTGGTGTTTTAATAATGGTTATGATTAATGTGTCTCTTTGTTGTAGTGATCAAACACCAGCATGGTTTCCATCAAGTCCAAAGGGGGAGATTGTTGGAAATATGATGCAATATGTTGTCCTTGATGGAAACCTACTTGATGAAGTTGTCCTTGATAGAAACATACTTGATGAGTTGCCTTTTGATAAGAAACCTTTTGTTAAAGATAAAAAAATGATGTTTGTACAAGTCAGTTCATATGTGACACAGAAAGGAATTCCAGTAAGTGCTAGAGAAATGAAACATAAAATATTTTTAATTGTATATGCAGGTTTGATGAAGGAAACCCATGTATGAAGGCAATCTATATACTACTTGGTATACAGGAAACCCGTGTATACATCCAGAATTAGTATATACGTAATTTTTATGAAGAGAAGTCATGTATACACTCATGTATAAAGAATCCAAGTTGCGTATTCATTTTGCGCTCTAAAATTATGATACCAATGGGCATTACCATGGTATTAGCCCACATTATTGAGCTTGTATTGTCTATTTGATTTTGTCCAAGAATACCATCGAAACTTGTCTGGTTTTGGCTCATGGTATTGATAAAGGCTAATCCTATATAAGGAGAGGAAGATCATAGTGCAAGGCAGTGCATGTGAAAGGGTTGTTACTGGATACTTCTCTCTAAAGTATATCTACATGGGATGAGCTTTGTTTGATTAGTAGATATGAATCTATGATGCACCCTTGGATACAATGATGGACCAGAATCTCTAGATCTGAAATGACTATGTACTTGAATGAAATGGTTATAACTATGATCTAGCACATGGTTGCTGAAGTGAAGTGAAGAAATTTGGGAAATTCTATAGATTTGAATCATTCTGCAAAATTAATATTTACATATCTATATGCTAGTTCGTCTCGGTGAAATCGTGTATATACACAACTTTGTCTTAGAAAAAGCACGTATGAAAGTCAAGGTTTTCTAAATCTTACTCCAGAGGTTATTTGTTTATTGCTACCGCATTTCTGTTGTCTGCTAATGAATTCTTCATGTAGATCTGGGTTGCTTGAATATTGTATATGTTGCTAAGTTGAATATGTACAAATATGTTCAATGAGTTAGTAAATATGTTTAATGATGGCTGACTGGTTAAGGGTTCTACAATATTGAAAAGAAATATGACTGAAAGCCTCAGATCTGTGTTCTGTTACTAACCATATTCTGGAAGATCAGTATTATCAAATCTATACATAGGTTGGTGTGAAGGAAAGCGTGTATACACATGGGTTCAGTAAAGAAAAGTAGCGTATCTATTTTAAGATAATGAATGACCAAGGTTGAGATTGATTATGCATACTGATTCTGAAATCTGGGTTATTACTATGTTTTGGTTACAATGATCTCATTGTTTTGATTGAATTTCAGGTGAATTTTATTATTGATGATATTTATGATGAGTTGTGTTGAAGCTGTGGGATCCAGTGTGAAAATTGATTAAATGTGGTATGCAGTTTTTCTAAGGGTTGAAGCCTTCAGTGTGGAAGTAGAAGCTTCCTGCTATTAGAAGCTGGTGTTCTGTTCAGGGGGTTGAAGCTCCCTTCCAGTAGTGGTTGGTAAACAATATCAAGGGGTTGTAGCTCCCTTCCAGTAGCAACTAGATAACGAAAGATGGTTGCAGCCTTCTGCGAGTAGATGTCTGCGTACTGATATGAGTCTGCATCAATACAATGTTGTAAGCAGTTTTCCATATAATAAATATTGAAGATAGAGACAACAACAGCGGTGGTTTTCTCCCAAATTGGGTTTCCACCTTAAATATTGGTGTTCATGTGTGATGCTCTTTTGTGATGATTTGTTCTACTATTAATGCAAATATTTACTGCTTAACTATCTGATGCATAACTGATAAGCTAGATTAAATATTGTTTTTGAAAGTTTATACAACCATAAAGTTATCTTAGTATATGTAAGTTTCCGTTGGTATATCCGCGTGTATATGCTATTTGGGTTCATTAAAGTCACGTATGGAATTCAGTAAAGAAAATTAAAAATTTTCAGTGAGCTATAAATACTGATTCACCCCCCCCCCCCCCCCCCACCCCTCTCAGTATTTTTCCCAACAAGTGAGATGTGTTCTAAATAGATGATGTCATAATAGATTCTCATCTCATATCTTTAAAAAATAAAAATTATTTCAATTTTAAAAAAGAAATATCCATTCCCATATAATATGATTATTGAATTATAGAACAAGTTCCCGTTGAATCTTCTCATTATGGTGAACATTTCTCATAGCAGATAATAGCACTAATCTTAATTGTGATATCTCAAACGATCCTTATGAAATATAGTTATCTAGAAATAAGTTTCCATTGTCTTGTAATAATAATTTACTTTGTGTAAATAGTAATGAAAACTTATGCCTAAATATATTTAATTTGTATATTATTCATATGTTATTAATTATTTTCAATGTATATATCTACAATATTTAGTATTTTGAGGTTTTATGATGGTATTTAAAATAATTATGTATTGAAGGCTTGTCTTATGAGTTAGTGGAGCAATATCCAAATGATTTTTTTCAAAAAAATGGAAACTTGGAATATGAGTACCTAAAAAACTATAAAGATAGAAAAACATTGCAATTGTAATCATTGATGTTGATTTAAGTATTCTCTATCCTATAAGATTAATAATACCATTAGTCTTCCACAAGCTCTAGTAACTAAAATTATATCACTCAAGTTGTACTAGATATGCCATCCATCCATGGCTACTCCATGATATTTAACATATTTCCAAATTGAGTTTAACGGTCCAATTGAAGCATGATTGGAGGAATCATTTCGATAAAAAATCAATGTATAGTAATGACAATGTTTTCCATATTCTAAAGAAAATATTCAATATAACTTATATGAATTTTATCAACATATGGATACCCCAACAATTTCATGTTTACCATATTAATTTTCATAATAGAATCAAAAAATGGTTGTAAGAGTCACTTCGAGAAAACATTCTTTTAAAGAATAGGAATATTGTTTTGCATATATTAAGTATGGCTATAGAAATTTTAGATTTTTGTTTCTATTATTTGTATTGATTCATTTTAATTTCTAATTTTTTATGTACACATTTGTGTAGGTGTTAGGCAACTTGAACAAGTTTCCTACATTGGAAAGTTTATTTTACTTAGTTCTAGTAGTCTCTGTAGTATAGAATGGGTTCAGGAGTAGTTAAGTTTTTTTTTGCATTAGTTTTCTTTTACGTACCTGAGTAATGAACTTATGGAAACATGCATGTCATGTTCACTTCAGGAAATTGCACTTAAAATTTTCCTTCCCTTCATCATTTATGGTTTTTCTCATGTTCACTTCCTTTAAACCCTTCTTTAAATTTTTCTTATCGACACTTAATTAGTAAATGTTTGATACAACCAGTTTAATCATGAATAAAGAATATCAAAAGAGACCAAAAAAATGATGAAGCTTTCATGCTTCATTCATAATAAAATTAATATTTTTTTACTATTACTTTCCTAGGAGGAATTAAAATATGGTTCAAGGCTTTACCAACGAAATCAATTCATTCATGGAACCAATTTATGGAAGTGCTCCTTCTTCCTCATCAGAATTATAATTATGATGAAATGTTATTAGAAATGGATAATATGTATATATTGGAAAATGAGTCTTTAGATGCATTTTATTCTAATATTTATTTCACTCTATGTTATGAAACCTACTAAGAAAATAAAATAAAAGATAGATCAATGCCTTAGAAATCATCCTCTTCAAAGGGGAAACCTCCTTTACATTACATAAATGAACAATTGATGGACAACACAAATGAAAAAACCTCTCTTATATATATAGGAGTCCACGGGGTCACAATATAATCCTATATGACTTAACAATAATAATGTAAGGGCACAGTAATAACAATATGGGGACTACAAGGGTACAACAATAACAATAAGGGGGCTACACTAACAACAATAAGGGTCTACACTAGTAATATAGGGCCCTAACATTCCCCTCTCCTTCAAAAAGGTGTTCTCCTCAATGCTTGAGTAGTTTTGGATGCTTCTGTATAAAATTATCATCCTCCCATGTGGAATATTTAGTGGGTAAGTTCTTCCACTTGATGAGATACTCTGAAATTGATCGATTTGTAGCTATCGAGATCTTGTTTATGTGACTCCTTCAGGTTTCAATATGATTTTCATTCCTCATCAAGTTCTAACAATATTCTTTGAACCAGAAGTTTGTCACTTATAACCTTCTTTAAGCATGAAACATGGAAAATTAGGTGCACTCGGGAAGATGAAGGAAGCTCCAATTTGTATGTCATAGTACCAATATTTTGCAATACCTTCGAAGGACTAGAATACTTTGGAGATAATTTATTATCCTTCTTAGATTTCTTGAGGGGAATTTTTTTGTATGGTTGTAGCCGTAAAAATACCCAGCCACCTACATAAAAAATTCTCTCACTGTGATGCTGATTTGCAAGTTGTTTCATTCGATTATGTACCAAATTTAGGTTATTCTTTAAGATTTGGAGAAATTTTTGTTGATGCTCGATGTGATCTTCCACTTCTTGAACCTTAGAACTTTCTATTAAAGATGATGTGATGGAAGACAAATGATATTCATAAAGTGCCATAAATGGGTTCATTTTTGCTGTAGTGTGGAAGGAGGTGTTATACCGCCATTCAACAAGAGGTAACCAATTAACCCATTATGTTTTTTTATTATATATAAAAAAACGAAGATATCCTTCCAAACATTTGTTCACTATCTCAGTTTTTTGAACAGATTGAGGATGATAAGATGAGCTATGAGCTAGTTGAGTACCCAAACAAGAAAATAATTTCGTCCAAAAATTTCTAGTGAAAATGGGATCTATATCTCTTACAATAATAATTGGGTTTTCATGTAGCTTTTGAATTGTTTCCATAAATGCAGTAGAAATTGTACTCGATTTAAATGTATGAGATAATGCACAAAAGTGTGCATACTTGGTAAGCCTATCAACTACCACCATGATGACACTTTTTCCTTCAAACTTAGGTAAACATGTGATAAAATCCATTTAAACCTCCTCCCAACATTGATTTGGAATGGATAAAGGTTGTATCAGACTCAGGGTCTTAATTGTCTTAACTTTATTTTTTTGGAAAAACATTCCGCCACAAACTTTTGAATATCAGATTTAAGGCCATCGAAAAAAAAAAAAATCTTCACCCTGTGTTAAGTTTTTAAAAATATTGAGTGTCCTCCTAAGTGAGAGGTGTGCAATTCCAAAATAATATTTTGTTTTAGTTGGGAATTATTACAAAGATATAAGCGATCTTTGTACTACAAGGAATCATTTTTCCAACTAAATGTATCAGATGTACTGGGATCTTGTTGCAACTTTTGAATGAGTGACCATACTTCTTCATCATTATTCCATTCCTCCATTCTTTCGGTTATATAATTTGGTTAGATAATAGAAATGGAATAAATAAATGCTTCCATATCCTCATCCTTTCTTGATAACATCTACAA
Organism: Pinus albicaulis; assembly: GCA_034641835.2. NCBI lineage: Eukaryota > Viridiplantae > Streptophyta > Pinopsida > Pinales > Pinaceae > Pinus > Pinus albicaulis. Next base: position 816,652,295 of record CM076573.1, on the reverse strand, counting down.
CAACATTTAGCTTCCCTTTTTTGTAGATTATTTCAAAGTCATAACCTAACATCTTTGTGACCCATTTTTGCTGATCTTCTAAAGATAGTATTTGTTCCAAAAAGTATTTAAGACTATCATGATCAGTTTTTACCTTGAAGTGTCTTCCCATTTAGTAAGTTCACCATTTCTTTAGTGCATGTAGTATTTCTAACATTTCCTTCTCATAAATATTTTTCTGTAAATACTTTCCTTTGATTGGATGGATTTCAGAAGAAATGGGTCTTCCTCCTTGCATTAAAACAACACCAATTCCATCCTGAGGTATCACATTCAATAATACATGATTTTTTGATGTCTAGCATAACTTAGGCTGGTGCTTGGCACATTTCCTCTTTAAGGTGTTCAAAGGCCTTAGTTACTTCAGGAGTCCATGAAAATGCATCTTTCTGTGATAATTTTGTTGGAGGTGCTGCTATTTTCCCATAATTATTAACAAAGTTGCAATAATACCCTGTTAACTCAAGAAATGCTCACAACTAATTTATGGTTGTGGGGAATTTCCATTCCTCAATGGATTTAATTTTGTTACGGTCTACCTTAACACCCTCCCAAGATACAAAATGTCTCAGATATTCCATCTCTTGTACTCCAAAGAAGAATTTGGAGGTTCTTACATAGAATTGTTTCTCCTCCAATAGTTTGAGCACCATGTAAATGTGTTGAACATGATCCTTCCAAGACCTATTGTATGTTAGTATATCATCAAAAAATAATAACACAAATTTTCTAAGGAAGGGTTTGAAAATGGAATTCATCAACACTTGAAATGTAGAAGGTGCATTGGTAAGGCCAAAAGGCATGACCAAATATTCATAATGACCATCATAAGTTTGAAATGATGTTTTAGAATTTCTTCAGTCTTCATTCTAATTTGATGATATCGTAACTGAAGATCCAACTTATTGAAATAAATTTCTCCATGTAATTCATCCAATAATTCATCAATCATAAGAATGAAAAATTTATCTTTAATAGTGAGCTTATTGAGCTCCCTATAATCCAGACACATGAGCCATGATCCATCCTTCCTATACACCAATAGTACTAGAGCATAGAAATATCTTTGACTAGGTTGAATTATACCAGCCTCTAGCATTTCTGTAATCATACATTCAATTTCGCTCTTTTATACATAAGGATATATGTAAGGCCTAATGTTTGGAGGAAAAATTCTTAGAATCAAATGAATATCATGATAATGATCATGAATATGTGGGAGTCCTTTGGTAGTTTCAAACATCTTGGAATTATTGTCCAAATTTTTTTGGAGATCTAGAGAAATAGATTTATTTGATGTTGGAAATTCTAGTGAGCATAATTGTTAAATGATGCCTCGTTTTTCTTTCTTAAGAAGATTTTTCATGATATTAGAGCTTATTATATTTCCCAAATTTCCTGAAATACCCGATAATTCAACTTCCATTCATTCCAAAAATATTTTCAAGAAAATTTCTTGAAAATTAAAAGCTATCATCCCCAAATATTGTAACCATTGTACTCCTAGTACAACATCACCACCACCCATTGGAATGGAAAGCATTGGATTATTAAATACATATTCCCCCATGGTTAGCTTGATATTATTTCACTTTCTAGAGCAATTTATAGTTACTCCATTTACCACCATCACTTGAAACTGTAGTAGTGGGTATAGGAAGTAATTCAATTCTTTGGCTACCTTACAATCAATAAAATTATGGGTACTACCCAAATCAATAATAACTATTACATTTTTATTCTCGATATGCCCTTCTATATTGAAAGTTTGAGGAGTGTTAATTCCTGCGAATGCATTACAAGATATGGTCATATTCATTTCTTCTTCCTCTAGGGTTGGTTCCTAGTGTATATCCTCTTCTTTCAAATTTTCTTATTACTTTTCTTCCTCCTCTTCACAATCTATGTAAAATAATTTCTTCTCAATACACTTATGACCTTTAATGTATTTTCTATCACAACAATAGCAAATCCCTTTTGCTCTTTTTTCTTCCAATTGTTGTGGTGTCAACCTTGTAGGTTGTGGAAGTCTAGGAATAGCAGCACTTCCATCTTTATAGTTGTGAGTGGTAGGCTTGATCGTTTTCATAATTGTGCTTTCAATTTTTCTTGCCAACTTGAATGCCTTCTCCAATGTATCAGGTTCCCAAAGGAAAACCTCATGTTCGATGTTATCATTTAGAGTCCCTGTGAAGACATAAATCCTATGTTCCTCTGGAATATTATTTACCCTAATATTCAATTTTGGGATGTCCTCAATGTACTCCATCATTGAACCCTTTTGTTTTGAGATTTATCAATTGGCTAAAGAGAGTGTTGCTCTTTGTATCCTCATAATGTGCTATCATTTCCTCTGTAAAAATTGACCAAGTGACTAGTGGTTTATGAGAACAAAGCCATTGATACCATACAAACTGATTTTGTTCTAAATATATAGTTGCAATGCATATCTTTTGTGTGTTTTGTGTATTATGTAACTCAAAGTATTGCTCCATTTGTAGTATCAAATTTATCACATCATTGCCATCAAACTTCCTCATATCTATCTTTGGAATATGGTGGGTCTTAGATCTAACATTAGAGTCTATTAAATCATGATTAACATTTCGTTTGTTCTCATCACAAGCTTCCTCTACTACCTTTTCGCCATTAGGAATATTTTCTTGTAGAAAATTTTCCAAACCTTCCTTCAAACCTTCCATGTCTTTCTTCAAATATTCCATTTTTTCCTTATATATCATCCATTTTAGCTTCCACACCATCCATCCTAGCTTCCGTGTCATTCTTAAAACCATCCATCTTAGCTTCCATGCCTTTCTTCAAACCATCCATCTTAGCTTCCTCGCCTTTCTTCAAACCATCCATGTTGCCTTCTATACAATCCATCTTAGCTTCCACACCATCCATATTAGCTTCCATGTCATTCTTATTAAAGCCATCCATCTTATCTTCCATTCCTTTCTTCAAACCATCCATTTTAGATTCCACACCTTTCCTCAAACCATCCATCTTAGCCTCCATTTCATTTTTTTATTAGAGGAAATTTCAGCCTAAAATTTCACATGAAATTTATGTAATTTCCATGTCATTAATATACCAATCAAAATGCTTTAAGTTTAGACAGAGGTACATGTAAATATTTTGGAGGGAAAAGAAGAAAAACTACTTTTTTAATTGTAATTTTGGCTTATCTCCTAATAGGTTTACTCAAATTTCAAGTTTAGACACACATTATATGCATAATTAAATTTCACATCCAACGAGTACCCATTATGCATACTTTTGAGAAGACCCACCTTGATAAAATTGATAGATACATTAAAAAAAAATGTTTTAACACATTTTTTAATGTATATGCATTTTTTATCAATATGGGTCCTCTCAAAAGTATGCATAGTGGGTACTTGTTGTATGAGGAATTTAATTCCAAATCTAATGAGTGTCTAAACTTGAAATTTGAGTAAACCTATAATAACATAAGTCGAAAATACAATTAAAAAAAGTAGTTTTTTGTTTTCCCTCCAGAATTCGTAACTCTTCTTTTATTGTTTTAACTACTATTTTATTATTTTTCCTTAGGAGGCCACTTTTAGGCTGAAATTACCTCTAATTATTACTCTTTGCGACAACGAAATTTGTTGCACTTGTTCTCGTAATTTTGATATATCATGTTGCACTTATTCCTCTTCATGATTCATAGTAGATCCTTCTAAGGGATTAATGGGTGTTGAATTATTTTTAGGGGGAATTTTAGAACCCAATACTGATATCTATTCTTAAATATGCCCTTGGAATTACTTCAAAATGATTTTCAAACAAGACTTATGCAATTTTTAAAAAACATAAACACCTTTTTCTTGCTTTTGAGGAGCTTGATATTGAAACTGATGTATCTTTGTAATTTCAGATTCCTAATATTATCTTTGGTTCTTTATTAAATTTTTAAATCATATTTCCAATGCCATAGGTCATAACTATTTTGGATTCTTCAATACAAAGGTATTATCAATCTCTCACAATAACCTAATTATAGATTGGTTCAGTAGAGCAAAATTTTACGTCATGACACATGTCACCGTTTCCTCCTTCGACTCTAAAATTGATACACTGGAAACAAAAGTTTGTTCACTTTTGGCCACTTTTTACATAATTCAAATTTGATGCTCAGAGAGAGAGTTATGAAAATTTTACCAAGGTCACCTCTTTACGAACCAATATCTGAATTTTTTCCACAAAGTTCCTTGGGAGTTCAGTCCAAATGGTTTTTTTAGCTTCTGAACCTTTGTAGAAAAAAAAAAATAGTGCAAATTCTACAATAACCTTTTTGAAGCAGCCAAACCCTAGAATCGAAAGCTTTTATACCAAATGTTAAGAAATCAGCTCACAAAATAGAAGAAAAGATAGATTAATGCCTTAGAAATATGCCTCTTCAAGGGGGAAACCTCCTTTACATTACATAAATGAACAATTCTTGGATGACAGAAATGAAAAAACCTCCTTTCTATATGTAGAAGTCCATGGGGTCACAATATAATCCTAGTCGACCTAACAATAATAATGTAAGGGCACAATAATAACAACATGGGGACTACAAGGTTACAACAATAACGATAAGGGGGTACAGTAACAAAAATAAGGGACTAAACTAGTAATATAGGGCCCTAACACTCAATTTTATATTTCATCATAAACACTTACCCTTTAAGAAAGATTTAATCGAACAATTTCCTACTATTTTCTATCATGATAATAGACACAATGAAACAAATGATGATGAAAAAAACATAAATATTACTCAAAATATACAAGGCATTGATCCAATAGTTAATCATTGTTATATTTCTAACTATATTGAGACAATCAATGAGTTTGAAATTCTTTCACAACCACACACGTTAGGTGTTTCTTTTACAAGTTTTCAACGATTGAAAAATAACTCAAATTTAAATCTTTGATCTAAAAATGTTCTTGAAACCCATCCTTATGTCGGTTATGAAGAAGAAAATTCAATAGAAATAATTTTCATAGAAAAACAAGATTTAACTAGTGTACATATAAATAATACCTCTTCTTCAGATGCTAATCTATAATTATTTCCTTTTGTTTTAGAAAAATATTTAATTTTTAATTACAGTGTATCAAATAACCTCATGGAAGACATTACATTTCATGATGAATAAAATCATCTATACTCCGGAAATCATTATTTGTGTGTTAATATTTGTTTTCTGATTTGAATTCATGCAATAATGATTCTATTAATCTTTGCTTTAAAACTCCTATTCCAACTAGTTCAAATCTCATTAAAAAGGAATTTTTTGAAAATCAACATAATTATGAGGCTCACTTCACTTTAGTTTAGGATGATTTAGTTAAATAAAATATATCTATTGATATCAATTTTGATACTCTCGCATATGCTAATATTGATAAAAAAAAAAAATCATGATCTACAAGACAAGAAAATTACTTCAATAATTACTCTAATATCGATAGCATGAAAACCAAGAAAAGTGAGTAACAACCATTATATATTGCAGATTCAATTGATTTTCATTTAATAGAGTCATTTCCATCTAAGAAAAAATCTGAGACAATTTTGTATTTTGATGTTTTTTTTATGATGTTTATTTTATTCCTCAAAATTTCAAGTGTCTATAGATGTTCCTGTTATTTTTCCACTGCATACTTATTTTGAAACTATTTTTTTGAAACCATCCCCCTCCTTTCCTTACACTATTCTAAATTTTGTAAATAAATATTGGCCTAGTAGTTTCCTTACGAACTATAGGTTTTATAATCTAGTGGAGGATGATCATAAACACATGGAAAGTTTTCAACGGGAATGAGACTCTTCAATTGTGGTTGATGGTTATATTAGGTTCTCATGATATTGATAAGTTATATTAAATAAATTACATTAGTATTCTTTCATGTTTTCCATCTTCATATTCCAACAACTTGCTATGTACATGTCAAGATTGGATAGATGATGTGTTAGAAGAGTATTATACTGAACAGTTTCATGTAAATGAGCATATTCTTCTCTTGTATACTCCTAATATAGATGGTTCAAGTTTTTTTCATATTGTTTAATATTAATTACGTCTATGTTACTGATGTTTATGTACATATCCTTGTAGGTCCCCTATAAATTAGGTTAGTGTTAGGAGTAGTATGGTTATTTATGTCATTAAAATAAGTAAAGTGATGAAGACATTCATGTTAGAAGTGGCTTATTAGGGATGACACTATATCTTTACTTCTCTCTTTTATTTATCATATTTATCATATTATGTGTTCTTAAATATTTTTTTTGAGTCTCATACTTTAATTACTAATTATTAATATGTATTTGGAAAATGTTTAATGTTATCAATTTGACTATGCCAAAAGCATATATAAAAGGGGAAAATTTTTGTTGAGACACCCATATTTGAACTTGTAATCATAATTATACATTTAGTTTAAGGGTTTGTTTATGTCTAATTTCCTAGAATGATAGCTTGACTAATAATTATGATATAATTAAAACCTATTATAATTTTTAATGAATAGTAATGTACCTTTATTTTATGTTAAGATATTCCTTCACATTTTTTCTTGTTGGAATCTTACTTTAATCAAGGTTAGTTTTAAAACCTCTTCATTATTTTCTCTTTCTTTTTGTATGATTTTAATGTTGTTGTTTTACTTTTAGCAATTGAAATATTTTCTATTACCTTGGACTTCTTAGTTATTTGAAATTTATGTAAATTTTCTTTGATTTGCTTTAGATTTGATGTGGATTTTGATTTCATGATGTTTTCAAAGTTATATATGGGAATATCTCCAAGGAAACACAAATTGGTGGCATATGGAACCTATACTCCATCATTATGAACATGTTTTTATTTATATAAGAACATATTTATCAAAAAAAATTCTCTTGCATTAGCTAGTGACTATGGAGGAACATCGAACATGTCTCAAATACTATGGTTCCTTTTTATATAGATAAAAGAATCCAACTTAGTCTTTTATTTAAATCTTACCAATTATCCCACCACACTAAATATTATACATTGGTATCTTAGGGGAAGAATTTTGGAGTCAAATTTTAAAGTATTGCATCTGTCTATGAAAATAAAATCATCTCTCATGCCAACCCACTCTCTTCACCCAATTGAATATTGTATTTCTTGATCAAACATATATAAATGGTGGAATTAAATAAAAGAGAGTTGAAATCACTACAAAGTGTGGAAGTTTTATCACTCGAATGTAACCTTAGGTTGAAGAAGGCAATTTCGAGGTAACCACAAACCATGCTTAGCCAAGTAGCTAGCCCTACTAGGCTAGGAGAGGGCTCTCTCCATATGGATCACAATAAAAATGAATCACAAAAGAAGATATTAGGCTAGGTATAGTAGCTCAGGGTTTTTATTTTGATTGTATAGGGTTTGTTGGATTAGGAGGAATCAAACAGCTACGACAAGGATATTAGTCAAAAATTTGTATAGGGCAAGGTAGGTACAATTTTTAGCACTTTAGGGTTTCGATGGTGGGATGATCAATACATGTGAGGAGATATAATGAGCATGGTGAATTCATTATTTCTTTCCAAACTAAATAAATTACAAATTATGAATGTTTACCCAAAACATAGCATAGAAACTATGGATTCTATTTATCTAACTTGAAAACATTCATTCAATAGCGATGAAATGATGGATGAAGAAACAAAAAATTATAGCATATGATCACAAAAGAAGAAACTGAAACTAAACATAATACCACATGGATCCCATAAAAATATTTTCAAATTTGATTAATGTCCAGGCCAAAACTGATACAAAAGTATGTCCGTTGAGAAGCCAAACCTCCAAGTGAATCCAACCATTACAATGACTAAGGAAATACATCATATATAATTAAAAACCACTCTCCCTAGCCTTAGGGAGTCGAATCCATGAAATGGGGATCAATTTCACCTACTCCCAAACACAAAACTGAAGACTAGGAAGACCCAACAATTTTCCTCTAAAAGAGAGGAAACCAATTCATTTGACCTCTAAAGGATTCTCCTAATGTATCTACCCTTGATAATAGTAAAAAAATGACATTTAAATCTATCTTGACCTTTTAAACTATTAATTTCTCATTTCCCAAGAAAAAAATTCAAACTGGAGTCAAAATAAAAAAATTGCTGAAGATGGTGAAAATGCAATTTTCCTGGCAAATGTGCAGCACCATAATAGGAAAAATAGCCTCTTTTGAATGCAACTTTTGGAGGCCTTCATAGTGTCCAAATTAGATCCAATATAGCTCATTGGAAATATATATGAGTCTAGTTTCCAAATATACCTCCAGTTTTTAAAATGGTGCTCATCTTCCCTATCAAAAAGTGAATCTCCCAGGACTAGTAAACGCATAGTGCCAAGGTTAAAAAGGAGGCAGAAACATGAAAATTTGGTGGTTTTTTTCACTTTTGAGGGACCATTTCTCCTCCATTTTTTCTGAAATTTTCTAGGGTTTATTTATTCATCATTATGAACATGAAGGTGGTTGAAATTTGTCATTTGTATGCTCCAAAAAATAGCGCAGCGCCAAGGACGTTGCTCGTTTGGCAGAATTTCTATGTGCCAAAATTGCTCAAAAAACAAAAAATTTCTTAAAGTTCCAAATGTGCCAAAAAATTTCCAAAATTGTAAGTTTACTTACTGATCAAGTGCTTGACACATGAAGAGACACCTCAGAAAGTGTGTCTAACCTCTCCTTCTCCTTTTTCTTGTTCAAAGCTTGAATGTTTGCATTGGCTCGTTTGAGCTTGGCCCTTGCAATTTTGTCCCTCATGGCATAGTGCTTTCCGACTTTCCTCTGAATGTAATAATTTATCCTTTTTGGCCTTATCTAGCAACCTCTCTAGATGAAAATAGGATTTATAAAGCCATCATTCTTTGTCCTTACTAATCTCTAAGGTAAGCAACTCACTTGGAGTGAGCTACTTTGCCAACTCAACTTCTTTCTGTCTCTCAAGGGCTAGATCTCTTTTTAGCCCTCTAGTGTTTAGTTTCGATCTTGGAGGTCTCCTCCAGCAAGGCCTTAGCATTTTTTTCCTCTCTTTGTCCTTTGATGGTCTCGACCTCATTGATAATCTGCTTGGTTTTCATCTTTTGATTTTCTTGCTCAAGAAAATCAATCACATATTGTGCTCTGTCAATATTAGATTGAAGTTCACTAATATTTTCTTCTTTTCCTCTGATTGATGCACTAATGATTCATCCTCATCCTCCTCATGAAGTTCAATCAGCTAAAACTCCTTCTCTATTTCATGTTTATCCTCTTTCTCATCAATGATTGGCTCTTTAGCCTTTTCCTTACCCTTGTCCACCTATTTTGTTAATGAAGATGGCATGGCCCCTTTCACTCCAAGTGAAGAAAACACATGTTTGTGGCCTCTCTGATATGTCTTGGGAAATGGCTCATCATCAGTCACATTAGCCCAAGTTGCCTTAGTGTCCTCCTCACTGCTTGATGACTCAGTATCATGATGTGATGATGAAGGGTTATGGAAAGGTGAAGAAGTAGGATCAACTGAGGTGAATGCATTTGAATAGGTGATGATGTATGAGAAGTGGGCTTAGATGGATAACTGGATATGGGAGGATGAGATAATGAAGGGATACTCTGCTCATGTTGACTAGTTCGGGTAGTGAATATTTAATTTTCTATGAATGTGTCCCATGAAATGTTCTTTTCCTCAAGTTGATGCATGAATATCATCTTAATGAGGGAATGGTAAAAACTACTCTGCATTTGATTATTATAATCCCTCTTTTGTACAATTTATTCCATCTTGTCAATGCTGCGGGAGAGATAGTAAGGTATGTGAAGCATTCTGACTCTAGTGAAGTGCATGAGGAGTCGAATATGATATAAATAGAGTGGAGAAAACCTCCCCTCACAGGTGAAGTAATTCATGATTATTTTCATCATGGCGACATACCAGTCAAGAATATGAGAGGAATGGAAAATTTTCTTCTTGTCATCCTTATATCTAGGTTTGAGATATGGTTCATAATAGCTCAGATCAAGGTTTCCCTGTTTAAACCATTTCTATCCCACATTAGGGATCCCTGTAGCAGCTGAAATGGCATTAGTAGACATGGTAAAAGTGACCCTAGCAAGAGTGACGTGCTTATCATAAAGTTTCATAATGAATAACCTGGTCAAAATAGGGTGATACTGAATCTGCTACACTTTTTCACAAAACTCAAAACAACCAACGTGTTTAAAACATGACACAGTGAGAGGAGAAGCCATGAGCTCCTTTGTGGTTATTGGTTCATATCTGTTGATTTTCCCTCCTTTTTGATCACTTCTCTTTGGTGTTTTTTACTCACTGACACCTCTGTCCTCCTCTTTAGACATTTTGAATTTGAAGGTTTTTGAAACCCTAGGGTAAATGGAATGAGATGAAGGGACTGAGAGATGAGATGAATAGCTTAGAAAAATGGAGGGAGTGAATGTAAATGAAAACATTAGTCTATGAAAACCCTAGTATTTAACAATATTTATGATTGATATGTGTTTAGGGACATGAATATGGATTTAGTGCATGAAAATGAGAAGGAAATGGAAACTAGGGTTTCATAACAACAATCACTTCAAACTTCTTATGGAACACCAAATACATAAGAGGAGAGGTGTTTTTGGGGTCCACTTACTGATTTAAAGCTCCTTCAATAAATTGGCGAGGAGATTTGAGTTTGCTGGAGGTGATGAAATGTTTAGAAACTGCCCCTGAGAAAACCCCCAATGCTCTGGATAAACGCACAACGTCAAGGCAAATGCACAGCGCCTGGTTGAAAATGTGTAGTGCCACTGAAATGTGACACCAAATGCTGAGAATACTTGAAATTTATCCTTTTCTCTGAACTTTTGATGGCTGAATGGAAACAATGACTTGTTTTGAGGTGCTTTGAAAGACTTTATAACATAGTGGATTTGAAATTTTAATTTGAATCACCCACTTTTCTAATGTTCACTTTTCCCTTTGGTCTTTGGCATTGATAATATTTTAGCTTTTTGAATTTTTGGCATTGCAGGTTGATCAAACATGGATTTTGGCTTTATTTACTCCACTTAGGCCGAACATGATTTCATTGACAACTTGGGATTGAATTTATTACATATGAGAACATAAAATTACATTTGGAAAAACATAAATAAATTGCATATCAAATTTTATATCAAAATGACATTTTGATATAAAAATCATTAAAAAGAAAAAATAGAACTTTGAAAGTATGAAAATTACATCATGATGATCTTATTTATTCCCTCTCATATATGTGCTGACTTCATCTGAAATGAAAGAGTGACCTTGAGAAATATAAAAATCTAATGACCTAATGGGACTACTTTAGACCTGACTTTTGAATGAGATTTTTGACTTAAAAGACTTCCAAGTGAAAAAACCATTTCCAGAGGTGTTATTATGATCAAGGGGACATGAGAATGAGTCAAAAAATATGACCTTCTAAGGGAGAATGAAGCTTATTTACAAGGAAAACCACCAGTGGAACAATTTTATATCATGACCTAATGGAAAGATGGAAAATTTCTTCAGAATGGAACACCTAAGATGCGCATGAAAAATGTGTTTTGATCCCCAGTGGAAGTATGAAAATAATGACACTAACAGGAAGTACAAGTTAACTCTTCAAAGCTATGGATGCTCACAGTAAATGGAGCTATGCTTGTATGGTACCGAGGCATATTCGTGAGGGCTATGGCTACTCATGGGTAGTGAAACAATGTGAGGAAAAGGAGATAAAATACACACATAATGGATGTTTGTTGACCATAAAAATCCACATCTCTACCTTTTATATTCAATTATATGATAGGAATGTAAAATAAATCTCCATTTTTCTAGATTCATTGATTAAATATCGAGTTGATATCAAATACTCAAACTTTAAAGAATTCATATTCTTTGATTCATTTATGTGAGATCCATATAAACTGGTTCAATGTTTGAGAAAATTACGAAACATGTCATTTGGTTTTTAATAATTTAAACCTAATTATATTACCAATTAATGGTAATTGGTTCATCCTAGTCTATCACCGTTTGTTAAGGCCTTAACAACCCCCCTTAATTTTTGTCAAAAATTAAGGGTCCTTAAATAAATTTTGAGAATATCACATGGATTTCTTTTGGTTTCCTATTTTGAGTGATTTTTTGGTTTCATAATTTCTCATTTTTAAAATACCATTATTTTTTATCTTGACAAGACCTTTTCGATGATATAAAATTTGACTCATTTCGACTCCTAGATAAAAAAATTATGGCCATTTAATGTCTTGTGTTATTCCACTCATTTGATGAGGTGGCATGACATGTGGCATTCTGACATGGCATTCTAACGTGGTATTCCTATCTCGGAATAGTCCATGAGGAACAAAGTATACATAGAATGCCTCAGCATCATCACCATGTGTCACTACATCCCGACCACATCAACATCCAACCATGCTTTCATGTCCCACATGACACCGCTACATAGGTGACATATCAACATTATTTTTTATGTCATCACCAAGGTGCACCTATGTATAAACACCACATCATCAGGAATTCTATATCAATAATATGCCACATCATCTTGTCATCGAGTTTGTGTCGAGTCCATATTTTAACTTTATGAATATTGGGGTAGTGGAATGATGGTAGGGAAAATATTGTGGGCATAAATATAATCCATTAACTAATGAAGGGCATATTTATAATACAATAATTGATGGAGGGTGCAGTTGGAATCCAACATTTTATTTACCTATTTCCATTTGAAGAGATATTATGAACTTGTTGTTCTTATTAATACTTAATCCACTAAGGTTCCACAGTGACTCCACATTGGAGCACCTTGCTCAATATTTAATGCTATGGCTCAATCTAATTTTTAATTTAATTGATTTAACCAAGGAGCACCTTGCTCAAGATTTAATGCTATGGCTCAATCTAATTTTTAGTTTAATTGATTTAACCAGGTCTTAAATATATGTATACTAGAATATGAATGATGTTTAATATATTATGTGGGTCAAAATATATACACTCGCACCCCCACCACAATTTCTTGATTACTGACACAAGCCATTATAATATCATAAAACAATATAAATACTTCAATAATTTTTACTTGCCACATGTGGTATTTACATTTTGATTTTTAAATCAATGGTTATAATTTCTCCATGAATTGAATGGATTATTGCTAAGTCTTAACTTTAGGAAGCCATATCTCGGGATCTAATGCACAAAATTAGGCTCAGGAGGGTCTCATTGGAAAGATAAAACTGAAGAAAACAATATTTGAATCTATATTTGGTCAAATATATGAAATAAACACTCTAAAAATTAAAAAAAAGAAAGAGGTCTATGGGATTATAATAAACCAATATCATTGTGTGAATTTTTAGGAAAAAGTATAACTTCCAAAACATTTTCCTGATTGGAACTCATTGCAATGTTATTTTTTTATTAACAATGAAATAAAAAAAGATATATTTGGGCTCATATTAAGGAAATTATTTTCAATCAGGTTAGGTTTTTCCGAGAATTATTAGTTTCAAATATTTTTAGATATGAGTTTTAATTTCAGTTTTAGTATGTTTTTAATGAGAGTTTTGTAAATATTTTGTAGATATTTTGGAGGGATATTACCAGTTGGAGTTTTAGGATTGGTTAATGAGAATTTTAGAGTTGAAAAAAATTGATCTCCTTGCCCATAAAAGGTAAAATGAAAGTTCAAAGAGGGAGGAGAAAATATAATTTTTTTAGGAAGATTGAATGAGAGGATTATAAAGAGAAGATATGTAGAATGAAAAAGGTTTCAAATTTTTTGATAGAATGGGAGATTTTACACTATTGCAGAGGATTTTTCTTGAGGGAAATTGGAAGCTTGTAGGAACATATCATGGAATTTTTTTTGTTTTTTTGTAATCAATAAGAGAATTATTTCTTAGGTTTGATGATGAATAAAGATAACATTCAATTTTGGTTTATCCTTGTTCTAGGTAATAGTGTATTGTATGATTTTATCACTTTTGTTAATATCATGCCAAATTATGCTTATTTAAAACTAAAGTAAGTATGTCTTTACATTGTTGGTTAGAGTTAGATTAAAATTGAATACTAGATTCAAGTATACCTATATGTATTGATTGATAATTGTTTAGTAGTTTAATTACATACTTGTATTTGATTTTTTTTTTTTTTATTATATGAAAATTTTCTAAAATAAAACAAGTATTTTCATATCTTGAATTCAATTGTTGTTGCTTAAATATAATCATATGCATTGTAAGCCACTGGTAATTGTTTACTAAATAATTATATAATAATATGTTCCTGAATTTCTACAATTCATATGAACTATTGAAATGACTTGTTGGTTCATCTTAATCTTGGATTCAAACCTAGTCTATTTACCTTGCACTTGGTTGAGATTGGGATTCTTCCCTTTCTTGACCGAGATAGATTATAATTATTTTTGTTCTTTGCATGATAACTTATGTTGCATTTAATTTATAGTAAATTGTATTAGAAAGTCTCCTTACGAGGATAAAATATTAAATACAACAATTGGGCCCACATATTGATCGAAATCACCATCCCAAATAGATAAATTTCTAATTGGGCCCTTGACTGGGTGATTTTTCAAATGTTGAGATGGTCATTTTTACCCATAAAAAATACCATAACATGAACTATAAATCCCCATGAATAAATATTATTAAAAAAAAATAGTATTTTAGTAGCTTTATGAATTAATTCCTTCTAATAATCATCTTAAGAAATTTTATGAGATACCAATCCAATTGAAAATTCGTTTTGTTTAAATATCATCTTACTTTTTGTTAATCCTAAGTGCCACAAGATGTAACAAGGAAAATATTTATGAATATATACAAATTTATCTGCTATCAATCTCTTAAAATAATCAATCAAAGAGGTTTTGTCTTAATTATGATATTCATTAGTGACTATTTTCATTCCTACACAACATGGCCCATGTCAATTCCAATTTTCACCATTATTTGAAGTGGGGATTTTTTTAACTAAATCTAACCATAATAAGCCTCATATTTTGAGAGGATTCTATAGCTTCTATACTAACTTCCACCACTAAACCCTCTCTCCGTTGAGATTTTCTTCATCTGGGCTTTGTAACCTAGTTTTTTTGTGAGTATCCATATATTTATTTCTATACCATTTTAACTCACCACCTGTAATGTTCCTACTTAGCCTTAGCTAAGAGGAGACATGAAATTTTGATTTAATTTATGTTTTATGAATAAATGAATAAATGAGGACATGTAAAACTCCTAATAAATCAATGTGCCATGTGAACAAAGACAAATTTGGGTTATGTAAATAATCACTTGCAGGTGTGAAAGAAGGTTGAGCCAAAGATTGGGTCCACCTTGACCAAATCAACTGCGTTGTCTAGGTCCAATGCATCTCCAAGAGGGACTGCGTAGTTCTAGAAGGGAGCCTCTAATGTGAAGAGGGGTGACTCATCAAAGTGGTTTAGGGTTTGCAAGGGCTTTCTCATGTTATAAAAGAAGGAGGAGAGTAACATGAAGAGGTTGTTGATGAATTATATTTCTCAAGTATTTGTCTGCTTAGACAAATACCATTCTCTGTTGTTTAGTGGAGGATTGTGTTTGGAATTCCTGTTTAGGGGTTTCATCTCTTCCCTTGAGGATCATTGGAAGAGTTCTTTGCTGAAGTTGGCCACTATCTGGTTTGAGACCAAGCTCTATCTTTCATGAGCAGTGCTGGCCCATTGAGGGTTTTGTAGCTACTATCTTTTTTAGCAAGTGGCATTTTAGATCTGCTTAGATCTAGTTGTTTTGTAGAGGCTTTCTCTATTGGAGAGTGTTATTTAGCCTCCAAAGAGCTAGCTGATCTATATTTTGTATCTGATCTGTAATTTCATTCCATGTATTCAGTCTCCTTCACCCTCTACGTAGTTTTTGTTTTATACTACGTTATTTTGTGAGAGGGCTTCTTTGTTTCAGTTTGCCATCAGTTTGGAGGAAGATCTCTTGGTGTTAGGCTTGCCTTCCCTTGGTGATCTGTGGATTGGGTTGTTGATCCATGTCTCTTTATATCTGATATATTTCAGCAATAAAAGTTATCTTTAGAAATTTTTGGGTTTTCTGCAGCACTGTAAATTGTAATTCAGATCTACAGCTTAATATGCAATATTTTGATGTAATTTCAATTGGATCTTGTTCCTAAAGTCTTATAGTTTCCATATTTGTATTATATCTGATGTTTCATCAATACATATTTCAGAGAGCTGAAATTTAATGTACAGCAGCTGAACCATCTGAAAAATAACGCTGTCTATGTATTTCTGCAGTTTATTTCTAGTTGCAGCTCTAACTTCTGAAGGGATCTTGCCCTAGTTCCTTTTGTAATTAGTTGTAAAGGAAATAATCTCATATGTAAATCTTATTTACTGTCATATTAATGAATTATCAGATCTCTGGCTGACCTCCTCCAAGTTTCAGTCAAATCTGCGCAATTATAGTAGTTGTGGTTTTCATGTTACATCAGCCTCTCTTTGGCTGATTTCTAGCTAACCTTGATTTCGGGAGATCTGTTTAATGTGCTTAAACTTATTTTTTTCTTTTGAAATTTCATATGTAAGTCATATGTAGCCTAAATGATGGGATCCCAGCTCTGATCTACGTTATTATTGCTCATATTTTCTTATGCAATGTTTTCATTGAAGACGTTGTTGAGATTCCTCAAAAGGGATTATTCCAAGTTCTATAGGAAGAGTCTACAGTTGGCCAGGTGGCCTCTGGTTCTCTCCCTTATTTAGAAGGAGAAATAACCATTAAATTCCTCTGTATTACATCTCTTAAATAGAATCTTGAGAATCCCCAAAAAGGAATATTACAGTGGTATTGGAGCTCCACTCTTAGCACAAAATGTGCTAGCATTGGAGCCTTAGTCATGCTGCATTCTGAAGATGAAGATCCTCTTTCTGAGAGGGAGATGAGATACTAGAATATAATTCATAGAAAGTATGACTATACTATTGTTGACCTTGACAAGGGTCAAGACAAGGGGAAAGCCCCTTAATTGAATGAGAAATATAAGGAGGTACAAGAGTTTGCAAAAAATCTCTTTGAAGCTATGCAAGATCTATCGAAGGAAATAAATGAGATTAGGATAGACAGAATGAGGGAGTCCCTTGGAAGACTCCATCAAGGAGAGAGTTCCGAAATGTCTCAGTTTGGGATTGGTCCACTGGTGAGCTCGCCACAAGCTCCACAGATCTCACAACGTTCTACAATGCCTAAATTCTTGGCTGTAGAGAATGAAGGGATTCAAGAGTCAACCTCTTTGGAAGGCTACTTTGTAGAATATGATTCACAAAGTCAAAGGTTCAAGGATAAGTTGAGCTTTCAAGATTTCTACCATCTAAAGGACTAGAGGAGGCCATTGCAGTAGTATAGAGATGGAGGTTTCCTTCATGGGAGGCACCACACCATGGGCAGGTTATTCTTGCCTAATTTTGATGGATTACCCTCTTGTTCATCTAAATAATGGGTGGAAAAGTTTGACATCTACTTCCAGCTGAACAAGGTGCCTGAAGCAGAAGCCATTAAGATTGTTGTGCTACATTTTGATGGAGAAGCCCACAACTGGTGGTTTCATGGAATTTCTACATTAGGGCACAAAAATGTGTCCACTTATGCTAAGTTCAGTAGGAGACTAGTGGAAATATTTTATCAGAAGGATCCGGAGGCTCCTTTCATAAGCTTGGAAAAGCTTAAGCATATAGGAGATGTTAAAGCCTATATCTCTGAATTTTTGAGGCTGTCTGTAACGGTTCCTGATCTTTCAGTTGCAAGGAGAGTTTATATGTTCATATATGGCTTGGAAGAACCTTTGCATGGGTTGGTCAATTCTACCAAACCCACCACACTGCATGATGCCATTGAAAGAACAATAGATCTCCAAGATGCCTTGCCAAGAGCAAAGGCAACCTTCCCAAGCAAAGCCACTCACTCTTCTAAAGGGAAGGAAGGGAAATTTTCTCCACCCAAAGAGAGCTCACAGAAAAATCTTCTTGACAATGATCTCCAGAGGGAGTTGAGAAAGAAGAAATTATGTTTCACTTGTCGAGAACCATGGGTGCCAAGACATAGATGTGCTGCTAGAAGAGAAAATTATATTGAGGTCTTCTCTGATGGTGAGGAGGAGGAAGGAAATGATGGACCTGGGAGAGTTCACAGTGCTGGTGATGATGACGAGGAGGATCCATCATAATCCAGAGAGGAAGAGGGAGCATTTGCTCCAACCAATGGGACTCTTGCTTCTTTTAGAGGAGTGCCGAAGTATTTGACTCTTAGAGTACAGGGTTCAGTCATGAACCAAAGGGTATCTATTATTATTGACAGTGGGGCAACCCACAACTTTATTTATGCTCACTTTTTGAAAAGGAGAGGGATCCCTACTGATACTTTTTATGGGTTCTCTATTTTGGTTCCGAGAGATAGAACTATGCAGTGCATGCAATATGTTCCATCACTTTCTGTGACTATGGGGACCTACACTTTGGAGGACCAGTTCCTTGTAGTGGACATACCAGACACCAACATCATCTTGGGTGTCCAGTGGTTGATTAATTTGGGAAATGTCACCAGTAATTATAAGGCCTTACAGATGGAATGGGTGGATTTGAAGAGTGGGAAACAACAAATCATTCAAGGCATGCACACCTACCCTTCACTTGATGTCTCTACCCACACAACAAAGATGGATTTGCATAGTGAGGGCAAGGATCTCATGGTTCCTTCTCTCATGTTCATGAGATTGCTGCAAGGGAAATTCCTGCAACATGGCAAGCCTCTTGGGGTGTCATTAGATTCTATGGGGAAAGCTTCACCAAGTGCTGAAACAATGGAAGAAAGAGTCACAACGCTGTGGGAGGAAGCAAGGGGGAGGATCATCCTTCCCACAAACAATTTTTGCATGCATGGTGCCAAATAAACAAGCAACAACAAGGCAATAACCACCATAGATACATCTACAGCGCTTTCCTTGTTGAGGAGTGTAGATCCATATTGGAGGTCTCAACTCCTTGTGGAGTACTCCAAAGATCTGCACACCGGGATGATCTTAGATGGAATAAAGCAATGAGGAGGCTACTTGGTCCATGAAGGGGTAATATATCATCTTGGTAAAGTATTATTGTCTCAAGCCTCCAAGCTTAAAAAAGAGATACTACAAAGAGCCCTTAAGGAGTTCCTTTCCAGCTACATAAAATCAACAAGAATCTTCTCCCTAATCTTGAAGAGTTTTGATTGGGATGATATGGAGGAGGAGCTACATCAGCATTATGATTGGGAGGAGCTCCATCAACACTTACAAGAATGCAATAGTTATGTAGATATGTGGCAGCCAAGGGATCCTATGCAGGATACATTTCAGCCATCTCTGTCTTCTTTCAAAAGAGGAGAAAAGCCCATGCCTAACTCTATGTGTATGGGAGACTTGTATGGTAAGAAGTCTGATCTTGTGGAAAAAGTATATTTTTCTGATTTGGAACATTCTCTTACCATATGTATGCAGGCCATGGCTCCTACAAGGAGTAATATTACATGCATATCTCAATGCAAAGATGGGGCCAATAAAAATTCCAAAGCTGGCCACTCCCTTGAGGTGCAAAGGGAGATTATTTATCATGATGGGTGTTTTCCAAAGGCACCTAATGAGGGTTTCACTTTTAGCCATGTTAAAGTGACCCATGTAGCAGATATGTGGTGGGAGTACCATCTATCACATTCAGATCCACTCAAAACAAGGAGTGTACTGCGCTGGTACCTTATGTGGGATTGTGACCCACCTCCTCATGTGAAAATTTCAGTTTGCCTTTATGTGATATTGCTACCATACATAGATGACATATTGGTTTTGTTTATGTGTATGTATGGGAAAAGATTAAGTAGTGTACATGTACCACATGGGATGGAAATTTATCCTGTACTTCATGATACTTGTTTCAGGTGTTACATTGCTTCACCCATGTTCATTTCTGTTGAGATTTACACTCCTGAAGGGGCATAATATGAACCTATCCTGTTAGCATTGGAGGAGTAGTTTCTAAAGTAATGGCTTGGTGAGCACTTGATCCATGATGAGAACTTTATTCTTGATGGTTCCATCAATGGAGAAGGAGAAGATCCATAGCTCTCACCCTGTTAGTTGCTTGAGGACAAGCAACATTTTGGAGGGGAGGACTGTAATGTTCCTACTTAGCCTTAGCTAAGAGGAGACATTAATTTTTTATTTAATTTATGTTTTAGGAATAAATGAATAAAGGATGACATGTAAAACTCCTAATAAATCAATGCCCCATGTGAAAAAAGACAAATCTGGGCTATGTAAATAATCACTTGCAGGTGTGAAAGAGGGTTGAGCCAAAGATTGGGTCCACCTTGACCAAATCAACTGCATTGTCTAGGTTCAATGCATCTCCAAGAAGGACTGTGTAGTTCTAGAAGGGAGCCTCTAATGTGAAGATGGGTGACTCATCAAAGTGGTTTAGGGTTTGCAAGGGCTTTCTCATGTTATAAAAGAAGGAGGAGAGTAACATGAAGAGGTTGTTGATGAATTATTTTTCTGCTTAGACAAATACCATTCTTTGTTTTTTAGTGGAGGATTGTGTTTGGAATTCTTGTTTAGGGGTTTCATCTCTTCCCTTGAGGATCATTGGAGGATTTATTTGCAGAAGTTGGTCACTATCTGGTTTGAGACCAAGCTCTATCTTTCATGAGCAGCACTGGCCCATTGAGGGTTTTGCAGCTGCTATCTTTTGTAGCAAGTGGCATTTTAGATATGCTTAGATCTAGTTATTTTTGAGAGGTTTTCTCTATTGGAGAGTGTTCTTTAGCCTCCAAAGAGCTAGATGATCTATATTTTGTATCAGATCTGTAATTTAATTCCATGTATTTAGTCTCCTTCACCCTCTGCGCAGTTTTTGTTCTATACTGCGTTATTTTGTGAGAGGGCTTCTTTGTTTCAGTTTGCTATCAGTTTGGAGGAAGATCTCTTGGTGTTAGGCTTGCCTTCCCTTGGTGATCCATGGATTGGATTGTTGATCCATGTCTCTTTAGATCTGATCTATTTCAGAAATCAAAGTTATCTTCATAAATTTCTGTGTTTTTTGCAGCACTGTGAATTGTAATTCAGATCTACAGCTTAATATGCAATATTTTGATGTAATTCTAATTGGATCTTGTTCCTAAAGCCTTGTAGTTTCCATATCTGTATTAGATCTGATTTTTCATCCATACATATGTCAGAGATCTGAAATTTAATGTACATCAGCTGAACCATATGAAAAATAACTTTGTCTATGTATTTCTGCAGTTTATTTCTAGTTGCAACTCTAACTTCTGAAGGGATCTTTCTCTAGTTATTTTTGTAATCAGTTGTAAAGGAAATAAGCTCATACATAAATCTTATTTACTGTCATATTAGCGAAGTATCAGATCTTTAGCTGAACTCCTCTGAGTTTCAGTAAAATCAGTGCAATTCTAGTAGCTGGGGTTTTCATGTTGCAACAGCCTCTCTCTTTGGGTGATTTATAACTAGTCTTGATTTCGGGAGATCTGTTTAATGTGTTTAAAATTATTTTTTTCTGCTGAAATTTCATATGTAAGTCATATACAACCTAAGTGAGGGGATATCATCCCTAATTTGCATTATTCTTGCTCATATTTTCTTATACAACATTTTCATTGAAGACCTTGTTGAGTTTCCTCAAAAGGGATTATTCCAAGTTCTATAGGTAGAGTCTATAGTTGGCCAGGTAGCCTCTGGTTCTCTCCCTTCTTTAGAAGGAGACATAACCAGTAAATTCTTCTGTAGTCCATCTCTGAAATAGAATCTTAAGAATCCCCAAAAAGGAATATTACACCACCTTAATTATTCAAACATAAAGCACTATGTTTTTTAAAAGTTATATATTGATCCCATTCTACTACAAAATGACCCTAAAGGTTCAATTCAATATATTTCCAATATTTAAACTAGCCATAAAGGTTTTCTTTCTTACAAGCATTACAAGCCTTCAAATCCCATTATCATGGAATTCCCTAATCAAAAGAGAAAAAGACCAATAATTTCCACTGCAACCAATCTATGGGTTTTCTCAAATTATATCTCCTATATCAACTTTCGTAGCAACCCATTTTTCAATAATAGGAGAGGATTTGACCGAAATGTCCCATGCATTAGAGGAAAGTAAAATTTCTTTGAAATCTAATCCATTATCTTATAGGGTTATCCTTTATGTATTTTTCCTCCGTTACTTTCCCCCATAAAGCTTCCAGAAATATAAAAATGTATAGACTCTTAATAAGTGAATCTTGGTAAAATTCATTTATGTTTTATGACCCATATCTCCAACTGCCATTGCCTTTTCTAACTTTCACAATTTAATTGACTAGAGAAATGCCTTATATTTTCATTTTAATTTTCCAAAGTAAGCTTAAACAATTTTTATGATATTTTATAGAATAACTTTTGGAATTTGTATTGTACATAACCGATATATTGATATACTTTCTAAAATATTATTTATTGAGACTAGTTTTCCTCCATAAGACAATCATCTATGATACTAATGAGAAATATGAGCTTCAATATTATTAAACAACCATAACCAATTTCAAATTCATATTCATTATTATTTAAGTTAAAAAACATATACTTTAATTCTTGTTCAATAGATACTATATTCATAGGGAAGATTGAAGAGACATTTTTCTCTTAAGATTTTCCCGAGGCCCACTAGAAAGCATGCAATATTTTTTTATTTTTAAATTGAATTTAATCCTTGTTTCTTTACAATATTATATAATATATATTTAAGGTGATTCATATCTCTTAATGTTCATTATCAAAATAATAAAATAATATCCACAAATAATAAATGAGTAATCATTATTGAGCCTATATTTTTTTATGTCTTTTAATGTCCCCCTCTTTCTTTAGTTGTGTTATCAACCCACTTACCCCCTTTGCATCCAATAAAAACAAGAAGGGAGATAGGGGACAACAATTTTTGAGATTCCTTAAAGAAATAAGAAAACTTAAGGGGGGACCATTTAGAAGAAAAAGAAAATATATGGAAGAAGGACAACCCATGATGCGATTGAAAATTTGAAATTTATAGCCAATTTGTAGAAAGAAATAGTATTTGATACAACCAATTGAATTTACTATAAGATCTTGAAAGATTTATTTTCATTACCACTACTAGATATTTTTAATTTTTATTAAATGTAAGCTCTATGGGGAAGTTCCAATTACATCATGTATATCCCTATTGAAAAAGGACCCAAATTATCCCTTTAAGATGAAATTTGATAGTACCATGTTCAATCTATCAATTATAATATTTGAGATAAATTTATATGTTATATTGCAAAGAGAAATAGTTTAAAATATTAAAAAGAGATAATATCATTCTTATGATTCACCCCTTGATCTCAACTCTGTTGAATATGTCCTATTTTTTTTTTTCTATTAGAGAATATAAGGAAATTTATTTTATTTTATTTTTTTAATTTTTGTTATTTATTTATTTGTTTATTTCTAATAATATTTATTTGGAATTATTTTAAAAAATATTAGCAATGTTTCCATCATTCTCCCTTAAAAAAATTTGATTTTCCTTCCCTTGTCTTTGTCCCCTTTAAAAAATACATCCTTCACATGTTTTAGGTTTCTTACAAACTTAAGAATGATAAAACCCTTAGAAGAGACAACATAAGTGATTTTTAAACTAGCAAAGATATTCTAGTGGATAGTTCATCACAATAGATTCAATAAAAATAGACAAGAAATAATAGATTTTATTAAAATAGATTGAAATCTATAATATGATGGTTAATTTCATTATATCCCATATTTATTAATTATTATTTTCTACTTATCCATGTAATAGATGAAATATGGAAAATAGAGAACAATGAAATATAATAACATACAAATCACAATATACATAAGATATGCTCTAGGAAATTGTTATGAAACCAACTCACAAAATAGAAGAAAAGATAGATCAACGACTTAGAAATCGACCTCTTTGTGGGGGAAATCTCCTTTACATTACATAAATGAACAATTATTGGATGATTCAAATGATAAAGACCTACTTTCTATATATAGGAGCCTAAGGGGTCCCAAAAGAATCAGATCCTACATAACAATAATAATGTAAGGGTACAACAATAAAAATAGTGGGCTTCTATGGGGCACAATGATAACACTATGGGGACTACGTGGGCACAAAAATAACAATAAGAGGGCTACAATAACAATAACAATAACAATAAGGGGATACACTAGTATTATAGGGACCTAACATGCCCCTCTCCTTCAAAAAATTGTTGTCCTCAACCCTTTAGTAGTTCTAGATACTTTTGTATAAAATTCTCATCCTCCCATGTGGAATCTTCAATGGATAAGTTCTTCCACTTGATGAGATACTCTGAAATTGATCGATTTTGTTTATGTCAGGTTCTTTTTTTTCGTGACATCTTCAGGTTTAAATATGATTTTTCCTTCCTTGTAAAGTTTTGGCAATATTGTTTGAACTAGGAGTTTGTCACATATAACCTTATTTAAGAATGAAACATGGAAAACTTGGTACACTTGGGAAGATGTCAAAAGGTCCAATTTGTATACCATAGTACCAATATTGTGCAACACCTTGTAAGGACCATAGTATTTTGGTGATAATTTATTATCCTTCTTAGCTTGCTTGAGGGACATTTTTTTGTATGGTTGTAGTTATAAAAATACCCAGTCGCCTACACCAAAACTTGTTTCGATGCAATGTTGATCTATCTGTTGTTTCATTTAATTCTATGCCAAAGTTAGGTTATCCTTTAGGAGTTGGATAACTAGTTCTTGATGCTCGATGTTATATTCCACTTCTTGAACCTTAGAATTTTCTCTTAAAGATGATGTGATGGACGGTGGATGATATCCATAGGGTGCCAAAAATGGGGTCATTTTTACTGCAGAGTGGAAGGAAGTCTTATACCATCATTTAGCCAGAGGTAACCACTTGATGCATTGTGTTTTTTATCATATAAAAAGCAATGAAGATATCCTTCCAAACCTTTGTTCATTATCTCAGTTTTCCCATAAGATTGAGGATGATAATATTATCTATGAGCTATTTGAGTACCCAGAAAAGAAAATAATTTTGTCCAAAAATTTCCAGTGTAATTGGGATCTTTGTTGTTTACGTAAAACTGTGGGTTTCCATGTCTCTTTTGAATTGTTTCCATAAATACAATAGAAATTTTACTGGCTTTAAATGGATGTGATAATGCACAAATGTGTGCATATTTGGTAAGTCTATCAACCAACACCACAATGACACTCTTTCCTTCGAACTTGGGTAAACCTGTGATAAAATCCATTGAAACCTACTCCCAACATCGACTTGGAATGGATACAGGTTGTAGTAGACCCAAGGTATTAATTGTCTCAACTTTATTTTGTTGGAAAACCAAACATTCCGCCACAAAATTTTGAATATGACATTTAAGGAAATACCAAAAACATTATTTCTTGACCCTGTGGTAACTTTTTTGAAATCTTGAGTGTCGTCCTAAGAGAGAGGTGCACAATTCAAAAATAATATTTTTTTTTATTTGGGAATTATTTAAAATATATAAGCGATGTTGGTGCCATAATAAATCATTTTTCCAGCTAAATGTATCATATGTACTAGGATCTTGCTGTAAGTTTTGAATGAGTGTCCCCACTTCTTTGTCATTTGTCCACTCCTCCCTTTATTTAGTTATCCAATCTAGTTGGAGAATATAAATGGCACAAAGCAATGCTTCCACATCCTCATCCTTTCTTGAGAGTGAATATGCAACAAAATTTAGCTTCCATTTTTTGTAGATGATTTCAAAGTCATGGCCCAACATCTTTGTGACCCATGTTTTTCATTTTTATGAAGATATTATTTGTTCCAAAAAGTATTTAAGGCTAGCATGATATGTTTTTACCTTAACGTGCCTTCCCATTAGGCAAGGTCATCATTTTTTTAGTGAATGTAGTAATGCCAACATGCCCTTCTCATAAATAGCTTTTTGTAAATACTTTCTTTGGTTGGACGACTTTCAAAAGAATTGGTTCTTCCTTCTTTCATTTAAACAAAACTAATTTAATTTCCAGAGGCATCACATTCCACAATAAAGGTATTTGTGAAATTTGTCATAGGTAAGACCAACGCTTGGCACATTACCTCTTTAATATGTTCAAAGGCCTTAGTTGCTTCTGAAATCCAAGAAAAATCATCTCTATTCAATAATGTTCTTAGAGGTACTGCTATTCTCTCATAATTATTAGCAAACTTGTGATAATACATTGTTAACCTGAGAAATCCTTGCAAATGCTTTAGGGTTATGGGGATTTTCCATTCCTTAATGGCTCTAATTTTGTTAGGGTCTACCTTAACACCCTTATGAGATAAAATATGACCCAGATATTCCACCTCATGTACTCCAAATAAAAATTTGGAGGTTTTTTTTATATAATTGTTTCTCCTCCAATATTTTGAGCACCCTATCAACATGTTGAAAATTATCCTTCCAAGACTTGTTGTATATTATTATATCATAAAAAAATACTAACACAAAATTTTTAAGTAGGGGTTTGAAAATGGAATTCATCAACCCTTGGAATCTACAAGGTGCATTAGTAAGGCCAAAATGCATGAACAAAAATTCATAATGACCCTCATGAGTTCTAATTTTTTTTTTGTAATGTCTTCAGTATTCATTCTAATTTGATGATTACCTGAACGAAGATCCAACTTGGTGAATTTAATTTCTCCATGTAATTCATCCAATAATTCATCAATGAGAGGAATGGGAAATTAAAATTTAATAGTGAGATTGTTGAGCTCCCTCTAATATGGACACATGCGCCATGATATATCCTTCTTGTGCACCAATACTAATCGAGAAGAGAAGGACATTTGACTAGGTTGAATTATACTAGCCTCTAGCATTTCTGCAATCATACATTCAATTTCTCTCTTTTGGGCATAAGGATATCTGTAAGGCTGATGTTTGGAGGAACACTTCCTGGAATAATATGAATAGAATTACCATGATCATGAATAGGTGGGAGGACTTTGGGAGTCTCAAAAATGTTGGAATGATTGTCCAAGACTTTTTAGAGATATGGAGAAATAAAGGATTCTCGTGTTTGAACATGTAGTGAGCATAATTGTGAAATTACGCCTTGTTTTTTTTTCTTCAAAATATTTTTCATGACATTATAGTTGATTATCCTTCTTGGTTTCTCCACAATTAATTCAAATTCCTTTTTTTCCCAAAAAAATTCAAGAAAAGTTCTTGAAAATTAAAATCTATAGTCCCCAAAGATTGTAACCATTGGGCTCCTAGTACAATGTCAACACCACCCATTGGAATAGAAAGCATTGGACTTTAAATAAATAGTCCCCCATGGTTAGATTGCTATTATGACACTTTATAAAGTAATTTATAGTTCCTCCATTTGCAACCATCACTTGACATTCTAGTGTTGGATATAGGAAGCAATTCAATTCCTTCGCCATCTTAAATTGAATAAAATTATGTGTACCACCCAAATCAATTAGCACTAATAAAAATTTTCTTGATATATCCTTCTATATTGAGAGTTTGAGGAGTGGTGATTCCTGATAATGCATTACAATATATGGTTGGATTCATTTTTTCCTTCTCTGGGGTTGGTTCCTAGTGAATATCCTTCTCTTTTGATGTTTCTTGTTCCTTTTCTTCCTCCTCTTCACAATTTTTGTAAAATAATTTCTTATTAGTGCACTTATGACCTTTATTGTATTTGATATCAAAACTATAAGAAATCCATTTTTCTTTTTTTTACTCCAATTGTAGTGGTGCCAAAATTGTAGGTTGTGGTTGGCTAGGAGCAGCAAAATTTCAATCTTTATATTTGTGATTGGTAGACTTCCTTGTTGCCATAATTTTTCTTCCAACTTCTCTTGCCACCTTGACTTCCCTTTTCCAATGAATCGGGTTCCCATAGCAAAACCTCATGTTGGATGTTATTCTTTAAATCCATATGAATACATCAATCCTATATTCCTCTCGAATATTATTTACCCTTATATTCAATTTTTAGAGTTCCTCAATGTGTTCTGTCATTTAACCCTTTTGTTTGAGATTTATCAATTGGCTAAAGAAGTTGTTACTCTTTGTATACTCATAATGTGCTATCATTTCCTCCATAAAAATTAACCAAGTGACAAGTGGTTTACGAGAACAAAGTCATCGATACCATAAAAATTGACTTTATTCTAAATACAAAGTTGCAATGCGTACCTTTTATGTGTGTTGCACATTATGGAACTCAAAGTATTGCTCCATTTTTAGTATCCATGTTATCATATCATTTCTATAAAACTTCCTCATATCGATATTTGGAATATGGTAGGTCTCAAATACAACATTAGAGTCCATGAAATCATGATTAAAATTTCTTTTTTTCTCATCATGAGTTTCATCTACTACCCTTTCGCCATTAGGAATAATTTATTGTAGCAACTTTGTCAAACCTTCCTTCAAAACTTCCATGTGTGCTCTTAGGCCATTCTTCATGTCTTCCATGTTTCGTTTCAATTTTTCTTCTATAACATCAATCCTAGCTTCCATGCCATCCATGTCATTATTCAAACCATCCACCTTAGCTTCCATTTCATTTTTGGTTACTTTTTGTGCGAGCGAATGTTTTTTCACTTGGTCTCATAATTTTTATATATCATATTGAACTTCTTCCTCTTCATGTGTCATAGTAGAGATTTCTAAGGGCTTAATGGGTGTGGAATTCATTTTCTTTCCTTTGAGGAGATTGATATTGAAACTGATGTATCTTTATGATTTCAGATACGTAAGATTTGAACTTCGATCCTGTAGTATCCCTCTAAGTATTATTTCCAATGCCATAGCTTAGACCTAATTCTGATTCTTCAATAAAAATTTATGCGTGATATCCCACAATGCCCTAATTATGGATTGGTTTAGTAGAGAAAACTTGTATGTCATGCAACATGTCACTGTTTTTACCTTCGAACCTAAAATAAATAGAAAAGAAACTAAAGACTATTTAATTTCGACCACTTTCTACATAATTCCAATCTGATGCTGAAAACAAAAGTTATGAATCTTTTCCCTCAGTCAGCTATTTGAGATGAAATTCTGGAGCCTGCAAAAAACCTAACCTCCACAGATCATATCTCCTAAAATATTGCAAACCAAGGTCTGAAATTTTTTCATGAAGTTCATGAGGATTTCAAATCCATGTGGTAAACATTTCGGCTTATGAATCCTCATATAAAAAATTTTATAGCAAAAGTTCCAATATGACCTGTTTGAAGAAGAGAAACCCTAGAATCCCAAGCTATGACACCAAATGTTAGGAAATCAACTCACAAAGTATAATAAAATATACATCAACGATTTATAAATTAACCCCTTCAAGGTGAAAAATCATTTACATTACATAAATGAAAATTTCTTGGATGATTCAAATGATAAAAACCTACTTTCTATATATAAGGGTCTAAGCGATCCCAATTTATTCAGAGTCTACAAAAAAATAATAATTTAAGGGCACAACAATAAAAATAATGGTTTTCTATGGGGCACAATGATAACACTAATGGAAATAAATTGGAACAACAATAAAAATAAGGGGGCTACACTAACAATAACAATAAGGGGATACACTAGTATTATAGGGGCCTAACGTAAACCCTTACATGAGGAAACCTAGCTAGAGTTGAGGTAGCTTTGCTCTATTTTGTTTGGAATGGAAATAATGCAAGTACAAAGGAGAATGGGTTCTATATGGAGTCAAATTAGACTTGCAGCCTAATAGGCTCCTATAGAACACTAAATACATTATTCTCTATCACCCCATTTCACCCCAAGTGGGTCGATTATAACATATCCCAAAAAAAATTAGGGATCAAGTTTGACTCCAACTCTTAATTAGAGTTAGAAAATTTGACCTTAGAGAGTCTTCCTAGAAATCCCCATTTGGCTAGGTATTTTTTCATTAGTAATGGGGGTTGAAATTTGATCCTCTTGAACCACGATGGTTAAACATGGTAGTTGAAATTTTCATAAACATAACCTTTTAATATAGACTTTGACTTATGTGATTCTTGTTTTTTCGTAAAGGTATAAAAGCGTAAAATAACATCATTGGGTATAGTGCTTCGATAGGAAATATTCATACCTCCCATTCCCCCCCCCCCCCCCAAAAAAAAAAAAAAAGGAAAAAAATCACCTAAAGGTCTTAGAATCACCCAAAAGTGTTTCAAACTTGAATTATCCAAACTAGATTCCACAGAAAAAATTGATCCTGCAAGTTAATTCATCCAATTTTTCCACCATGAAAGCATAAATATAGCTGAAAAGTTGTAGTGATAAAATTTGGATGAAAAAAATTCCTTTTTTTGATAAATAAATATCCAAAACATTATTCTATTAAGTAGGCATGGGATTTGAAGAAGACATGAATTTTGATCCTCCACTTCAATTTGAAATAGGATAGGTGAGTGGTATAAAGATCCACCACACCCTACCGAAGACTTTTTTTTGTATCATGAAGAGGTATTCTCCCATGACTAATTCACCCAAAAATAATTATGAATAATTAAATAAATTTTTATTATTGAAATGACAAGTCAACCCAAAAAATTCGATTTGATTTGTAAACCTTGCTAAAGAATAATTTCTCTTGGAATAAAATTTGTAGGGTCTTCTCCCAAGGTTTGGTTTCCTAGGGTAAAATTTTTGTCTCTATTGTACATGGATGTATTTCTATGATCTTTATTATTTTTGCTACATTTAATATTGATATTTTTTGAAGTGTAATTTCTTAATGATACTAGTGGCATAAAATATTGTGTGAAAATAATTAGGAAGTAATTATCTCTGTTATGAAACCAGCTCCAAAAATAGAAGAAAAGAGAGATCAATGCCTTTGAAATAAGCCACTTCGAGGGGGAAACCTCCTTTACATTACATAAATGAACAATTCTTGGATGCTATAAATGACAAAACCTCCTTCTATATATAGGAGTCCATGGGGTCACAATATAATCCTAGTTGGCCTAACAATTATAATGTAAGGGCACAATAATAACAATATTGGGGTTACAGGGGTACAACAATAACAATAATGAGGTTACACTAACAACAATAAGGGACTACACTAGTAATATAGAGACATAACATGAGCCTCTCCTTCAAAAAAATGTTTTCCTCAATGCTTGAGTAGCTCTAGATGCTTCTGTATAAAATTCTCATCCTCTCATGTAAAATTTCAATGGGTAAGTTCTTCCACTTGAAGTGATACTCTGAAATTGATCAATTTCATAGCTATCGAGTTCTTGTTTCCGTGATTGCTTTAGGTTCGAATATGATTTTTACTTCCCCATAATGTTATGGAAATATTATTTGAACTGGAATTTTGTCACCTATAAACTTCTTTAAACATGAAACATGGAAAATTGGATGCACTCACGAAGAAGCAGGAAGCTCCAATTTGTATGCCATAGTACCAATATTTTGCAACACCTTGTAAGGACCATAGTACTTTAGCGATAATTTATTGTCCTTATTAGCTTTCTTTAGGGACATTTGTTTGTATGGTTATAGGCATAAAATACCCAGTATCGTACATAAAAAAAATTCTCGCTGCGATGTTGATATGCCTATTGTTTCATTCGATTTTGTTCCAAAATTAGGTTATATTTTAAGAGTTGGAGAGTTTCTTGTCGATGCTCGATGCGATCTTCCACTGCTTGAACCTTAGAATTTTCTCTTAAATATAATGTGATGGATGGTGGATGATATCAATAAAGTGTCATAAATGGATTCATTTTTGTTGCACTATGGAAGGAAATTTTGTACCACCATTCAGCGAGAGGTAATCACTTGACCCATTGTGTTTTCTTATTAGATAAAAAACAATGAAGATATACTTATAAAAAATTATTCACTATCTCGGCTTGACTATGGGATTGAGGATGATAATATGAGATATGATCTAGTTGAGTACCCAAAAAAGAAATAATTCTATCCAAAAATTTCCAGTAAAATTACAATAATCTTTGGGTTTCCATGTAGCTTTTAAATTATTTCCATAAATGTAGTAGCAACTGTACTTGCTTTAAATCGATGATATAATGCACAAAAGTGTGAATACTTGGTAAGTCTATCAACTACCACCATGATGACACTCTTTCCTTTGGAATTAGGTAAACCTGTGATAAAATCCATTGAAATCTCCTCCCAATGTTTACTTGGAAAGGATAAAGGTTCTAGAAGACCTGGGGTCTTAACTATCTCAACCTCATTTTTTTTGGCAAACCAAACATTCCGTCACAAACTTTTGAATATCAGATTTAAGGCCATCCCAAAAAATTCTTTCTTCACCTTATGGTAAGGTTTCTAAAAATCCTGAGCATCCTCCTAAAGGAGAAGTGTGCAATTCCAAAAGAAAATTTTGTTTTAGTTGGGAATTATTACAAATATATAAGCGGTCTTTTTACCATACAGAGTCATTTTTCCAACTAAATGTATCAGATGTACTAGATCTTGCTGAAAATTTTGAATGAGTGTCCACACTTCTTTGTCCTTTTTTCATTCATCCCTTGCTTCACTTATCCAATCTAGTTGGATAATAGAAATGGCACAAAGCAATTCTTCCACCTCTTCACCCTTTCTTGAGAGTGCATCTACAACAACATTTAGCTTCCATTTTTTGTATATGATCTCAAAGTCATAACCCAACATATTTGTGTCCCATTTTTGTTTCTCTTCTAAAGATATTATTTGTTCCAAAAAGTGTTTAAGACTACAATGATTGGTTTTTACCTTGAATTATCTTCCCATTAGGTAAAGTCGCCATTTATTTAGTGCATGTAGTATTGCCAACATTTCCTTATCATAAATAGCTTTATGTAAATACTTTCCTTTGATTGGATGTTTCAAAAGAAATGGGTCTTCCTTCTTGCATTAAGAAAACACCATTTCCATTTCTTGAGGCATCACATTCCAAAATAAAGGTTTTTGTGAAGTCTGGCGTAGCTAAAATTGGTGCTAGGAATATTTCCTCTTTAATATGTTCAAAGGCCATATTTACTTCAGGAGTCCATGAAAATTCTTTCTTCAATAATGTTGTTAGAGGTGCTGCTATTCTCCCATAATTCCTAACAAACTTGCGATAATACCCTGTTAACCCGAGAAATCCTCGCAACTTCTTTATGGTTGTGGGGACTTTTCATTCCTCAATGGCTTTAATTTTTTTATGGTCTACCTTAACACCCTTGTGAGATATAATATGACCCAGATATTCCACCTCCTGTACTCCAAAGAAAAAATTGCATGTTTTTGTATATAATTGTTTCTCCTCTAATAGTTTGAGCACTCTTTCAACATGTTGAACATGATCCTTCCAAGACCTGTTGTAGATTAGTATATCATCAAAAAACACTAGCACAAATTTTCTAAGGAAGGTTTTTAAAATGGAATTCATGAACCCTTGAAATGTAGAAGGTGCTTTGCTAAGGCAGAAAGGCATGGAAAAAAATTCATAATGACCCTCATGTGTTCAAAATGTTGTTTTTGGAATATCTTCAGTCTTCATTCTAATTTGATAATATCCTGAATGAAGATCCAACTTGGTCAAATAAATTGATCCATGTAATTCATCCAGTAATTCATCAATCACAGGAATCAGAAATTTATCTTTAATAGTGAGCTTATTGAGCTCCCTCTAATCTAGACACAGGTGCCATGACCCATCCTTCCTGTGCACCAATAATCATGGAGCAGAGAAATAAATTTTAATAGGTTGAATTATACCAGGCTCTAGCATTTCTGCAATCATACATTCAATTTCTCTCTTTCGGACATAAGAATATCTGTAAGGCCTGGTGTTTGGAGGAACACTTCCTAGAATCAGATGAATAGCATGATCATGATCACGAATAGGTGGGATTAATTTGGGAGTTTCAAACACCTTTTAATGATTTTCCAAGAAATTTTGGAGATTTGGAGAAATATATGATTTTGATGTTGGAACTTCTAGTGAACATAATTGTGCAATTATGCATTGTTGTTATTTCTTCGGAATATTTATCATGACATTAGAGCTTATTATATTTCTCTGCTTCCATACGATACCTTGTAATTCGACTTCCTTTCCTTTTGAAAAAAAATTCTAGAAACGTTCTTGAAAATTAAAAGTTGTCATCCCCAAATTGTAACCACTGTACTCCTAGTACAACATCCGCACCTTCCATTTGAATGGAAAGAATTGGACTATTCAATACATATTCCCCCATGGTTAGCTTGATATTATAGCATTTTCCAGATAAATTTATAGTTCCTCCATTTGCAACCATCACTTGACATTATAGTGCTAGGTATAGGAAACAATTCAACTTCTTGGCTACCTTACAATGAATAAAATTATGGGTACTACCCGAATCAATCAACACTATTACCTTTTTCTTCTTGATATGCCATTTTATCTTAAGATTTTGAGGAGTGGTAATTCCTACCAATTCATTACTTGATATGGTCATACTCATTTATTCTTCTTCTAGGGTTGGTTCCTGGTGTATGTCCTCTTCTTTTGAAGTTTCTTGTTCATTTTCTTCCTTCGCTTCACAATCTATGTAAAATAATTTCTTCTTAGCACACTTATGACCTTTAGTGTATTTGCTATCACAACTATAGAAAAGTTCTTTTGCTCTTTTTTCTTCCAAATGTTCTGGTCTCAACCTTGTAGGTTGTGGAAGTCTAGGAGTAGCAACACTTCCATATTTATAGATGCGAGTGGTAGGCTTCCTTGTCACCATAATTTTACATTCAATTTTTCTTGCCAAAATGAATGCCTTCTCCAATGAATTAGGTTCCCAAAGGAGAACCTCATGTTGGATGTTACCCTTTAAAGTCCCTATGAAGACATCAATGATGTGTTCCTCTGGATTATCGATTACCCGTTTATTCAATTTTTGAAAGTACTCAATGTGCTCCACCACTGAACCATTTTGTTTGAGATTTATCATTTGGCTAAAGAAGGTGTTTCTCTTTGTATCCTCATAATGTGCTATCATTTCCACCGTAAAAATTGACCAAGTGAGATTTTTTTTAGAGGAGCAAAGCCATCGATACCATAAAATGTATTTTTTTCTAAATTTAAAGTTGCAATGCATACCTTTTGTGTGTTTTTCACATCATTGAGATCAAAATATTGCTCCATCTATAGTATCCATGTTACAGGATCCTTGCCATCAAACTTCCTCATATCCTTCTTTGGAATATGGTGGTTATTCCATCCAACATTAGAGTTTATGAAATCATGATTAACATTTATTTTTTTCTCATCATGAGTTTCCTCTACTATCTTTTCTCCATTAGGAAAAATATCTTGTATTAACTTTGTCAAACCTTCCATGTCTGATTTTAGATCATTCTTCATGTTTTTCATGTTGTCTTTAATTTTTTTCATCGCTCTTAGCTTCCATGTCATCCATATTAGATTCCATGCAATCCATATTAGCTTACATTCATTTATTCAAACCATCCATCTTTGATTCCATGCCTTTCTTCAAAACTTCCATTTCATTTTTTGTTTATCTTTGCGAGAGAAAAATTTGGTGCACTTGCTCTTGTAATTTTGATATGTCATGTTGCACTTCTTCATCTTCATGAGTCACAGTAGAGCCTTATGAAGGCATGATGGTTTTTGAATTAATTTTAGGGGGAGTTTTAGAACCCAATATTGATATCTATTCTACAATATGCCCTTGGAATCATTTCAAATTGATTTTTCAAACAAGACTTATGCAATTCTAAAAAAATGTACACCTTTTTATTTCTTTTGAGGAGCTCGATATTGAAACTAAATTATCTCTATGATTTTGGATATTCAAAATTTTAAGTTTAGTAATTTAGTAGCCCTCTGAATCTTCTTTCGAATACCACAAGCCTGACCTAATTTTGATTCTTCAAGGAAAAGTTATGCCCAATCTCCCACAATGTCCTAATTATGGACTGGTTCAATAGAGTGAACTTGTACAGCATGCCACATGTCATTGTTTCCTCCTTCAACTCTGAAATTGATACATAGGAAACTACAGTCTCTGTGATTGTGGCTACTTTTTACATAATTCTAATCTAATGCTCAAAGAGAGATTTATGACGATTTTCCCACAGTCACCTCTTTGAGATGAAATTCGGGAGCTTGAAAAACCCCTAACTTCCACAGATCATATCTCCGCAAATATTACAAACCAAGATCTAAAATTTTTACATGAAGTTCCTCAGGATTTCAGCTTCGCGTGATAAAAATTTCAGCTTCTAAGACTTTGTAGAAAAACTCTTATAGTGAAAATTCCACGATGACCTGTTTGGAGCAGCGAAACCCTAGAATCCAAAGCTCTGATACTAAATGTTATGAAATCAGCTCCAAAAATAGAAGAAAAGAGAGATCAATGCCTTAGAAATAAGATAATTCGAGGTGGAAACCTCCTTTACATTACATGAATGAAAAATTCTTGGATGCTACAAATGAAAAAACCTCCTTCTAGATATAGGAGTCCATGGGGTCACAATATAATACTAGCCGACCTAACTATAATAATGTAAGGGCACAATAATAAAAATATTGGGGTTACAGGGGTACAACAATAAAAAACAGGGGGTTACAATAACAAAAATAAGGGACTACACTAGTAATATAGGGACCTAACAATCTCGCAGAAATATATATTATGTTTTGCATCTTGTAGAAAATTGAACATGGTATTAGAGTTTTTTTTGAAAGAGTATCCATTTAAGTAAACCTAAGAGTCAAGTGTTCAAAAACTATTTTTTGATATATTTTATCAAAATGGGACCAAGTCTCTGAGTTGAAGATAGGTTAGATGGTGCCATCAAATTTACATATTGGAAGACCATGATATTCCTTATATTGGAAGAAAATGAGCTTCAAGATCATGTGGAGAAACTCATTCTAAAGCCAAAGGGACCTAGGGAGAAATGCAAGTATAATAAGAATGAATCCAAGGAAAAAATAATATCAGTATATTCCATAAAGGACCACCCGATTCTTCATGTTGTTGCATTGAAGATTGCAAAGGAAGTATATGATGTTATGGTATGATTGTACAAGAGAAACAACAATAATCATGAGTTAACCTTGAGAAATAATCTTTGTAATGCCATGATTACTAGATCATATTATATCGACTCATACCTTATAAGAGTATCCTAGATCAGAGATGAGCTTGTAGCCATTGGAGATACCATTGATGATACATATCTTTTGACATTGACTCTTAATGGGTTTCCCTCCCCATGGGTGAAACTTATTTAGATAGTTCGTGGATGAGAAAATATTGCCTAGTTTGATAAGCTATGAGTTTATTGTGTCCAGGACGAGACTATATTATTGTCTAGGAATGCTTGCAGAATCCACATGATGAAGAAACTCAAGATCTTGCAACTCACACAAGGAAATTAAAGGGAAGATGAAACTTTGGAAATTTTTATAAGAAGAATAGGTAGAAGACCCACTCCTATTTAGTATTAGAAGAAGAAGGATATGTCAGAGGTCATGTGCTTCATTTATCATTATTTTTGACACTATGCCTCCTAGTTTCATGAGAAGAAAAGTAATGGAAAGCATCATGCACCAAAAACCAATTTTGTTGTTGATGATTATGAGAATCCACCTCGAAAGAATTTAGAGGAATTTTTCCTTTATAAATTATTACCAATAAAAGTGATGTTTGGTTTGTGAAAAATGCATTTGATAGGTTTCTAAGAATCTCTTACAATTTTTTGAGAGAGGAAGTTGAAAAATTCCTATCATCCTCACATCAAGAGATAAATACTTTATATTTTTTTTCTCCCTTGATTATTATTATTATTATTTATTTAATTTTAGTGAGCCTCTTGTCCTTAAATTTTTCTTGGTTATGATTTCATCCTTTGTTTTAAATGGCATTTTAAATGGGGAAAGGAATAATAGGTCCATTGTGGAGGGAAAAAAGGAAATAATTCACGCATCAGATGGAATCATACAAGTGAGTATTGTGGCGAGAGGGTTCTCTGAAAAAGAGGGAGTGGAATATGAGTATAATTTTTCTCCATTCACTAGATGGTTAGGTTCTTGTATGGCCTAAGGGCTCAAAAATAGAATTAGTAGGAAGTGATTGATGTTTTAAAGGGAGGATTATACAAAATTTTAGGACTTCTAGGACCATGCTAGATGATCAAAATAGCTTCCAGTTATAAGGAAGTAGAAATTCAAGTATAATGGAAGGAGCAACGTACCAAGAGGATTCCATTAGTTGAGATTATTATACAAGATGCTTAAATACATGAGATCTGTAAAACAAGTATGCCTTATATGAGTAGACCATACCAGATAATAGGATATGATTCAATGAGATAGGGAGTAAAAATAGTAGGAGGTTTTCCTTCCTTGACAAAGGGAGAAGCCGAGATTACCACAAAAGGATCTATTTTAGTGTTAGAGGGAACACCAAGTCAAGGTGACCAAAAGGTAGTTGTGGTGATGGATCTAGTGAAGGAAGCCAACTGGTTAATAGTTAAGCCAAGGCATTCAACAGAGCGTGTGTTAAGGTATGTGTGTGGTATGGTTAGATATGATTTGAGATATGTCTTAGATGGTGAAGTGAGGTTGCAAGGACATGCTGATTCAGATTGGGCCGAGAGTGAAGAGGAATGAAATAATAGCTTGTGTTATTTATTTAGCTTGGGATCAATTACGATTTCCTATTTTAGTGAGAATAAAACTTCCATTGCACTTATTACAAAATATATGGAGTATATCCTAGCCAATGTTGCAAGTCATTAAGTAGCGTGGCTTCGAAATATTCTTACAGGATTATTTGATCCTGTCACTTCAACCAAGACATGGAATAGAAGGGAACGATGAATATCTAGTACATATCCATAGATGACTGAGATTTTTGACATTCTCACCAAGGCTCTATCTAGAGTGAAGTATGTATACTTTGGAGACAATATTGGCGTGATGCAAAATGTTTCCCAACCCAAAAATCACATAGATGAAGTGAAAGAGTGTCAGGTTCAAGAGAAACTTGTTGCCATTAATATCTTAAGTACCCTGTTTTCCCAATTTACCCAACCATTTCTGGTCGGTACCTCTTTATTTTTGACAAGCTTGAGGAGGAAAACATATGCTTGATCTATAAGTTAATCCTTTAAATGAATCCTTATGAGTATTTTTAATGAACCTGTAGAAGGAGTGGTTCGGCCTCATCATGTTTGATGAGTCCATCATTGTTTTATGATTTTACAAGTCCAACCAAGATATAACTCGACTTGTTTTTCATGTTTAGAGAGTTTGAAAAAGAGGAAAAAATGAAAGATACAAAGGTTCCTTTTCATAAATTTAGTCTCTTGAGTTTGAAAAGGCATAAAAAAATACTCAAGATAACCTTTTAGTCATGTTCGACTAAACTATTCATATTTGTAAATATTCCCTCCCAGTCCAGAAAATGGTTAAACTTATACTCAAAAAATGTCTTTTCATTTACTTTAATGAGCTCTAAAATACAAGTGCTCGACAATATTTTCATGTTTTGGGAGTCTGAAAAGAGTTGAAAGAAGACTCCTCCTGGAGGAATGAGTGGTATAAATGATATAAACTATTTTAATTAATAATGGAACTATTAAAAACATATAGAGGTTAAGAGGTTGGCTCATAATACCACTCGCCACAACAATTCCCCAACAATGACTGAAATAATCAAAGGAACTAAGCTACCCACATAACATAATCCAATATCTCTAATTAATGACTTAAATGGCATTGAAATACATAAGCATTGACATGACACAAGTATAGGAAGACACAATTCTTTTTATATTAATAAATGAAGAAGAGAGTTAAAACCATTACTAAATGCTTGACTTTGTAAATATCTCCCTGATTGTCTTGTCCTTCCTTTCCACAAATAAAACCTTCAATATCAACCTTAATGCATGAACATGATGATTCTTTAAGATCGAATAAACAACATGAGGGCACTAATAATCTCCAAAATAAAACCATGACTCTATGGGAGGTAGTAAATTTATAGGGTAAAAATGATAGCTTAGGATTTACCAATCTAGGCTTCAGATCCACATATGAAGGAGGATAAGCTTCAAGGATAACAGATAAGACCTCTAGAGTAGTAATTCAATATCTCTATCAAAGGTAAATGGTTAAAACCACCTTGGAAGCAATTGGAAGAATAAGTTTCGTAAATAATTTTTATTTTTCCAAAAATTATAGAATCACTGCACTTGTAGAGTAGAGAAACATCCGCTAGTTATTGTAGGAGTTTATTTATGCCACATGTGGCCATTGTAGGTAGGCTGAAGTCCAAGGTGGGATGGGAGAAAAACATAGTTTTTGATTTTATTGACCCATAAAATCAAACTCGTTGGAGAGATGATGCTTGAGGATTTGCAAAGGGATAATGACAAGGTGTCAAGGATTTTGATTGATGTGACTTCCAGCCCATTTGAATGAATGTGACAAAATGGTCTGTAAAATAGGGAAAAAATAATATTTATTATGCATGAATATCTTTTTATGATATTTACTATTTTAGCTACATTTACTATTGATATTTTATAAACTGTAATTACTTCGTAATATCAATGACATAGAATACTACATGAAAAATCGTTAGGAAACAATTATCTGGCAAAAAATTATATTCTACTATGCATGCTATAGAAAATTCAGTAGACCTAAACCTAATTCTGTAATGTTTTTTAATCTATAATATTATATAATATCTAATACCATGTTATATTTTGATAAAAAACACACAATAATATAGTTATGAGAAATAAGAAACACTATCAATTATAAGCTTGGAAAAAAGAGAAGGAAGGGAGAATTAGAGACCACTCTTCTAACCAAAGAGACAAAGAGACTAGTCTCAAATTATTAGGCCAAGATACGAATGAAATATCTTCTATTACTTTGAAAAGCATGATTACATAATATAATATTCTCCTCGAGAGAGGAAAAATGCACATAAGGTGTGTTTCCCTAGTGCATGCACATGGAAGAAAAAATGGATTCCCACATA
Source organism: Pinus albicaulis (assembly GCA_034641835.2). Classification (NCBI taxonomy): domain Eukaryota; kingdom Viridiplantae; phylum Streptophyta; class Pinopsida; order Pinales; family Pinaceae; genus Pinus; species Pinus albicaulis. The sequence goes on along the minus strand of CM076573.1, from coordinate 816,610,935 downwards.
ATTTTAGTTAACTATCCTAGGAATGGAGATAGCTAGTAAAAAATAGTGTCACAACCATAAGTATATTTAGGTAGCCCAAATAGAGTGAGAACTCGTGTAAGAATAATTTCCCAAATGAAATGTGATTTTACTCATAGAAATTAGGGTCTAACCCTCCTAGGAATAAGTGAACTCTACTCCAAATAGTGATGTAAGTGTAATGGATATGGTGTACCCATTTACAAAAGGATAAGTGGATGATTTTAACTCAAAAAATATGAAGGTTAGTGTGCACTTATCTAAGAGACAACTATGGCTACAAATTTCATTCTAGATTTCATATCACTAAGATTCCAATGGTTAATCATTGCTACATGTTATCCTACATGGTAGCACATACTAAAAAGAGACGTGTTATAAATAGAAATCCTCCTAAACAATAGAAAATGTAAGAAAATGTGCATGTACACCAACATCCATATTTAATAACAACTCTGATGTGCACAATAAATAAGTCCTAGCAGTTTTTAGCCATGTTATCTATTGATGTACAAAATAACTATGCAAATCAACAATGACAAAAGTTGAGGCCAAGAGGAAAAAACAAGTGGGAAGAAAAGCCCTCCTCCAAACAAAATGATAACAATATTATTTATTATGAAATTTAATGCTTCATAAATTTTTATTTTTTATCTATGCATGTGTATTTTGATGAAGTGAAAGAAGTCCATCCATACCATATTTGTCTTACAAATCCACTTGCGTTGAACATGTTTTCCATTAGTGTGTAGAGGAACGAAATGAAAAATGTGTTTATTGATGAGGAAATTGTAATATTCATTCTCTACATAGGGATAAGTATTATATGAAAGAGTAATATAATAATGCATGGGAGGTAATGGATTTGTATCAAGAAATTCTTGAAGAACACCCAAAAACTAAGACCTTGTTCTCTATGTGTTGACAGGATCACCCACTAGATGAATACCTTCTTGTAAAGCCTATTATGTTCACCTTGTTTTGAGATATGGATCTGTAATATCATGCTTATGATCATATAAATCATAATATGGAATATTTTTATAAATTTGATATGAAGATTATGAATAATCGTCCTTAAAATTTGCAATAAGTAGTGGTGAAAAAGGAAAAGCAAATTTCTTCTAGAATGCATGCAAGGGGCCTTCATTGATATTGTCATATAACATTTCTTTACTTTCTTAATTTTCATGTGATATAAACATAAGAGAATTATGTTTAGGAATAAATGAGAAAATGTATGCAACTGAAAATGGTGATCCATCTCCTCAACAAAAACTTTAGAAACATCTGACCTCTTAGACATAATCATGGAATATACAATAAAATCTACCTACTTCCTTGTCCCTTAATGAGTTATTTAATATATAAAGAGTAGATTCACGGATAACTTTGAAATATGAAATAAATTCGAGAAGATTCCATAATAAAGATTCACTCTAAATTGAACACATACTTTCAAAGGAGTGTTGAATCCCATTAAAGAATAACATGTGCAAGGTTCTAGAGAAGAAATAGTGTGTTTTGAAGCAACCATATGATGAGAGGCTTCAAAATATAAAATCAAAGTATTATGTGAGGAGGAAATATAAATACAATTTTTTTTATTACCTTGATCTTGTAGTGTCATAACTCCATACCTTTTCTTGGTTACGTTGCTAAAAAACTTGTGCCATAAGATTGATGGTCTTACCCATCCATGAAATATGTAAATGAAATACTCTATTATAATAGCTACACTTGTATCCTTCTTCAGTTTTCCTACTTTGGAGTTAGAATAGTCCTCGTTAGTTTTATTTTTTACTCCCTTATTATTATTAGGATCCTTGTGTCCTTTTGATTTCTCTCTCTCTCTTTTTTTGTATTTCAAGTGCATGTGCATTAGAATACTTGAGACCACCCATCTGTATGTTGTTATTTTTCTCATGTTTGAGTGATTCAACAAAGTAATCCAAATAAGGAAATCTCCAAGACTTGCCCACTAATAGCCTTGTAGTTTGAAAGGAAGAAACAAAGATATAATAACTAGGACCTAGCTTAAAAATAATGGAAAATATTAGCTACTCCTCTTTCCTATCAATACCACATGCCTTGACCTGATGAGTAAAAGTATTGAACTTGGAGAAGAAATATTGGAATGTTTAAAATTTTCTTGGGCTGAATTAGATGAGTTTATTCTCTAGATATTTTCCTCTTAGTTCATCATTATTCTTGAATAAAGGATACAATAAAAATAGATGTATGCTTTAAAGGAATCATCCTTTTTTTTCTTTCAATATAAATTGATAATTTTTTGATACTGAAGTTTCATTAGAAACTTCTTATTTTCCCTTCTGAAAATTTTTGGTTTTTTTTTTCATTTTTTATTAGCACATTATTCAAATCCTTTGAATTTCTTTTAAGGGCAAAAAATTTCCTTTTTGTAGAAAAATTTCACTTGATTGAAGCTGCAATATTTTGGAAAAATATCACATTTTTGTGATGGATTAGAAATAAAAATTTCGTACAAATAGAAAAAATGGGATATTAATAGGAAAATATTATTAGAAATATATAGATAAAAATCGATAGAATAATAACTCGGGAAAAATAATTCAAAATTAAGGGATGGAGTAACTTTTCTATTTTATTTTTTGGAATGTCAATCAACAATTTGACATACATGAACATGAAATACATGTTTCAGCATATCAATATTTATAATTTTCTTATAAATCTCTTTGAAAACTTGGCCAAATTCTTGTATTTTTGTTTGTATATAATCTATTGAAACTTGGCATGTTTTGTCTTGTAGTTATTCTATTAGGTCCCTCTAATACTAGTGTAGCCCCCATGTTGTTGTTATTGTGCCACATAGAAATGCAATATTTTTATTGTTGAACCCTTACATTATTATTTTTATGCAGGCCCTAATTATATTTTGACCCTTTAGTCTTCTATTTCTACCAAGGAAGTATTATCGCTTGAATCATCCAAGAATTGTCCATTTATGTGATGTGAAGGGAGGTTTCCCCATATAAGTGGATTATTATATTTTCATTGATCTATTTTTTCTTATGTTTCTATGCTATTTTGATATGGTTACCTTGCATTTAGTATCAAAGCTCTTGGTTCCAGGCTTTCACTACTTCAAACAAGTCATCATGGAATTTTCACCATATTTTTTTTGTGAAGATTCAAACTATGAAATTTCTACCACATGGAGATGAAATATTAATGAACACTTGAATACAATTTTAGAACTTGGGTCACTATAATTTTTTAGATATGGTCCAAGGAAGTTAGGGTTTCTATATAACCCAAAATTTAGTCTCAAACAAGTGTCCCACAAGAAATCGTCATAACTTTCTCCTCGAGAGTCACATATGAATTTTGTAAAAATTTACTGAAATTGCACAAACTTTAGTTTTTTGGGTATGTGTTTTACGGCTGAATATTGAAACAATGACATGTTCCATCCCATACAACTTTGCTCAACAGAACCAATCCGTAATCAAGTTATCGTGGGAGATTTGGCATAAATTTATCTTGAAGAATCCAACATAGGTTTGACTTGTGGAATAAAAAATAATACACAGATAACTTACTCGGGATGTAATTTTATAGATTGGAATACTGAAATCACAAATATCCAATTGTTTCAAGGTCGGCCAGTTTGACAAGCTCAAAATCAAACTCTTAAAAGGTGTGTATTTTTAAATTTGCATCACAGTTTTTTGAAAAATTAGTTTGAAGTGATTCAAAGGGAATAATGAAGCATAAATTTCATTAGTTTCTTCAAAAATTCCACCAAAAAAAAAAAATTCTACACCCATTAAGCCATGAGAATGAGCTACAATGACACATGAAGAAGACAAAGATATGAAACATGATATATCAAAATTACAAGACCAAGTGCAAAAAAAAGGAACCGAAGATGAACTGAAAGAGATGATGAATGGTTTAAAATAAGACATAAATTAAAAATAAATGGGACATGGAAGGTTTAAAAGAAAAAATAAAAGGGACATGGAAGGATTGAAGGATGGCTTAAAAACATAAATGGAAGGTTTGAAGGAATATTTGATAAATTTGATACAAGAAATGCTTCCTAGGGGTAACAAGGTATTCCATGAAACTCATGATGAGAATAAAAGGAATGTGAATCATGATTTTAGAGACTATAAATTTGGGTCGAAAACTAACCATATTCCAAATATTTATATGAGGAAGCTTGATGAGAAGGATCTGGTAACATGGATACTACAGATGGATCGGTTCTTTGATGTAGACGATGTGCAACACACAAAAAAGGTACACATTGTATCTTTATATTTATAACCAAATAAGTTTTTCTATTATCAATGGATTTTTTCTTGTCAATCACTTGCCTCTTGGACAATTTTTACATAGGAATTGATTGAAAATTATGAGGATAAAAATAGCAATACCTTATTTATCCAATTGATAAATCTCAAACAAAAGGATTCAGTTGTGGAGCACAATGAGTACTACTAAAAATTAAATATCAAGGTAAATGATATTATGTAAGAGAATCTAATTGATTTCTTCCTAGGGACTTTAAATGATAACATCCAACATGAGGTTCGCCTTTGGGAACTTAAGTCATTGGAGAACCATTTAAGGTGGCAAGAAAAGTTGAAATCAAAATTATGGCAACAAGGAGGTCTACCACTCACAACTATAAATATGGAAGTATTGTTGCTCATAGCCTCTCACAACCTACAAGTTTGAGACCACAAAAATTGGAGGAAAAAATATCAAAATTCTTTTGTTACAATTGTGATAAAAAATACACTAAATGACATAAGTGTGTTGAGAAGAAAATATTTTACATAGATTGTAAAGCAGAGGAAGAAATAGAATAGGAAACATCAAAATAAGAAGATAACCAACCCTAGGGGCTGAAAAATAAGAAATTAATCTGACCATATCTTGTAATGAATTGGCGATACTTACCACTCAGCAAAGTCTCAAGATAGAATTATATACGAAGAAGAAAAAGGTAGTAATGTTGATTTATTTAGGTAGTACCCATAATTTCATTCATTGTAAGATAGCTGAAGATTATAATTTCTTTATATATTAAGCACTAGAGCATCAAGTGATGGTTGCAAATGGAGGAACTATAAATTTCTCAGGGAAGTGCCATAATAATAATCTAACCATGGAGAAATATGTGTTTAATAGTACATTTCTTTCCATTCCAATGGGTCGTGATGATGTTGTATTAGGAGTACAATTTTTTCCATTCCAATGGGTGGTGTTGATGTTGTATTAGGAGTACAATGGTTAGAATATATGGGGACAACATATTTTAATTTACAAGAAATTTTATGGAAATTTTTATGGGAAATAAGGGAAATTTAATTAATGGGTGTCAGAGTGAAACCTAGGAAGATAACCAACTCTAATGGCATGACAAATATTTTGAAGAAGGAACAACATGGGGTAATTGCATAATTATGTTCACTATATGTTCAAACATATATGTCATCCATTTATTTAGATATCCAAAGAGTTCTTGAAAATTATTCCAAGGTATTTGAGACTCCCAAATTTCTCGCACCTTTTTTTAATCATGATCATGATATTCACTTGATTCCAAGAAGTGTTCCTCCTGTTAGTATCGGTATCTACATCCCTCCGTCAGTGATCAAATTCTCTTGTTGCATTGCATATTAGGTGTCTTACTCAGTCAGTTGCATTCCATTAGGAGCATGGATCATCTGACGGTAGTGGCTTTTTATACATTTTCCCTCATGTCCTTTACTGGCTGGCCCATTTCCATTCATTAAGATCATTTACAGTCACTTTTTGTCTTATAGTTTGCAAGAGTCATTTTTTTTTAGGGTTTCAATTTCATTAGGTCTAGGCTTCCATTAGAAAGGTCTTCAAAATGTCCAATAATGGTCAGCAGGTGCATGAGGAGTTTGAATAAAGTTTCAGTACTAAATAAATTTCATCATCATATGCCTAGAAATGTATTTTTCACAAAACTCTGTTTTGAGAAAAAATAGAGTATTTTATCTTTTTATGTATAAATTTGATGTAATTTCAAGTTTTATCATATGTAAGAAATTTTAATGGAAACCCTAGTCACCTTGTCAAACTTCAACAAATCCATCCCCTGCAAGGCAAAAAAAAAGCAAGTCATTCAGTTAATCAGAGGCAAAATGAAGCAAACTGCCTAAAACAGAGTTTAAAAAAAAGTGTCAAAGGTAAACATTACAAAAATAAGTTTTTGGAGTGGAAAATTAAAGCCTTTGGAATATAAGTCATTTTTCATGTTTCAAAGGGCTCATTTGCATTCCAAGAAGAAAGAGTGAGAGATAAAGGGCCGTGTTGAACTAAGGGAGCAAAATCACAGCAAAGTCGTGCAAGTTTGTGGGCATGGCACATTGGCTGAGAGGCGTGACGCATAGAGCTAGTGCGACGCATTGGGTCAGCCTCCACAGTGCAAGAAATACACTGGTGTGATGCATACAACCAGCACGGCGTGTTGGGTTTGTGGCGCAGCGCGTAGGGCTGCAGGCTCTTTTCACCGCGATTTCATTCAAAACTCTAATTTGCTCGTCTTCCTTCGGTCCAAAGTAAGTCAAACAACCCCTTCAATGCCATAAACATGTGTCTTATGATTTTTATGAGGATTTAATAAAAAAAAAATTCAAACCCTACTTCCTTGCTCAAGACATGATTGCCTAGGGTTTTTAAATTGGTTTTTTCTGGCCATCACTCCCTCACCTTTTATTCCTTCACTGTTTTTCTAGTTTCATCAACCCATTTCCCTATTCCCCATATCCCTGAATTCATCCACCCCTATCCCAATTCCCATTATCCCAAATTTTAGCTACGAAATTCCCAAACCCCAATTTCTATCCCAAAAGCCTAGAGACTGTCCCTAAAACCCTTCAATTCCCCAAATTCCGATTGGAAACATTCCAAAATTCCCCTTACCCTCTCCCTTCATAGTCCCTCACACATTTTCATACACTTGACAGGAAAAGACCAAAGACACCTAAACTCTTCATACTCATCTAGAACAACAAAAAATTTGGCAAACATGGAGTCAGATTCCTCCTTTGACCAAGATGAAGGAACATAGAGTGACTCTACAACCGAATTGCATGCACCAAGGAGACTTCACAAGAGTGGTAAACATGTACGGGAAGAGCCTACTTCACTTGCTGAGTTGCAGGCCTGCCCTCTTGCTATCTCATGTTTTCAATAGCAGTCTTGCTATCAATTTTGTGAGATGGTTGCTAGAGTCCAGTAACATCATGAGTTGGCTAGATAGTTTGTGCTTCATTTACATAATGGCCAAGTCACTCTTGCAGGTGTGACATTCACCTTGACACCCTAGTCTATCTCTCTAGCAACCGGTATTCCAAATGTCAGAGAGAAATGGAATAAAAGGTAGCAAGTTGACAGGGAACACTATGAGCCATACATCAAGCTTGGTTTTTTGAAACAACTCAGCAAATTTTTTCCCTTTCGGTACTAGAAAGATTCATACGCTCCTTTGATGAAACTCATTATCAAATATTTCAGCTGTGAGGGTCGATTTTCTCACCTATATGCCTATCACATCAGATTGTTGATGCAATTTACCAGGGTGATAATGATGAATCTCCCCTACTTCATGTGCCGAGATATTGAGAAGATGACCACTCTAGTGAAAAATAAAACTCCTGAGCAACAGTATAACAGTATCTATCATTTTGTACTCATCATAATTGTGGTTATGCATTAGCTTGGTTTGCATAACATTTCATGGGAGGATTTCATTTCTCATGAGTTCTTCACAGCTCCTCAGGTGCTTCCAGAAGATTTTCATGAGACCGGTGGACCTTCACATTAGCAGGAGGGTCATGAGACACAGACCGCTAGTGTGCCAGTGTTTGTAACCTATCAGAAGGGCACTAAAAGGTTGTTTGTAGCAGCCATGCGAGTATTATCTCCACTCGGGGTGGAAGGGGTCTCACTTCCTCTATTAGCAGTGTAGGCACAGGACAAGGGAAAGAGGCCAATACATGATCAGGGGCCTTCAAGAGGGCAGGAGATATATTTCATCCTTATTCAGGATGATGATACCGATTTGGGCTCACCAAGCTCAAAGCTTAGAGAGATCATTCGGGAGCAATGGGCAGACATTAATACTTTGTCCCTTGGCCTACAAAGAGCCAAGTGGATAATCAAATACCTTGAACAAAGAAACAAGCAGCTAGAGGATTAGAAAACCATCATGGAGTTGCAAAACATACGAGAGAACTGGCAAGCCGCTAAAAAGAGAAAAACCAAGATGACATCACTCGAGCAAGAAATTGAAACTGATCGTGAAACTTGGCTTGAAATGGTAAATATGCATTTGGAAAATCTGTTGGAGAAAGCCAACAAAGGAAAGAACATGTTGAGGCACATGGCCAATCATTATTGGGCGAGAAACCATATTTGCAAAGCAAGGATCAAAATCTTGAAGGCTAAGTTGAAGAAGGTCTCAAAGGGGCGGAAAAAGCATGAAAAGCTTCAAATCTTGGCCAAGGCTTCCTTGGCCCAGAATAGCACATAATGGGAGACACTCAGCCAAAATTTCAAAAAAATTTCTACATTTTTTGCATTTTTGGAATTTTTGAGCTAAAAAATAGACTTTTCTGCTCTATGCGTCGTGCCACCTGGCACGTGCTTTTGATAGGGGACTCTTTTGATGCAAACTCAAAATTTTTGGATTTTTCATGGAAAAATATGCATGCCTACCTATGGCCAAGAAATTTTGGCAGGTTTTTGGCTTCCAGAAGGGTAAAAAATATCCCAAAAATGACCTTTTTGCCCCTTTTTTGACACACAGGAAGCAGTATTGGGAGAACTCAATTTTGGAGGGGAAAATGGAAGCCAAATTCAGAAATTCCACTTGTGTTGGAAACTAGAAAGGTAGAAATTTCCAACAAACCCACTTGGAGTAATTTTGAACACTAGGAAGGCCTCCAAAATCAGCTGCAAACTGGTGCGATGCATAGGGAAATCAGGTGCAACGCATTGGAGGATTTTGCTCATTTTTTACCCAGAAACTCTTTTTTTCGCCTAGTTTTTGACAGTTTGACTTTATAACTTCTAAATGTTAGATTCATGATGTAATTTAATGTAATTTGATGGATCTTGATGTAATTTTGTTAAATTTTTACTCATAGAGGTAGATTCATCCATCAAGAGGTGATTTGCAATTGAATGAATTAGTTTCCTTGTTTATAGAGGCAAGCCGTTCCACTGCCTACTTTCTAGTTCTCAATTTAGATTTTGTTAGAACAGCTCATAAACTTATGAGCTCGACCCCTAGAGGCTGGGATGAGTTATTTTTTGTCTATATCTTGTGGTTTTTCAGTCATTAGCATGGTTGGAATTTTGGGAATTCTTTGAGCATCATTGTACATTCATCTCTACAGTTTGGAAAAGGAATGTAATTGTGGTCTGCAAAGAATTTATTGTAGTCTATGGAATGTTGCTTTGATATTGTGCTTTTAAATTTAAGTTTACTTGTGTTATATGTATGCTATCTACTCTCTTATTTCTTCTTAACTAAAAACAAACAAGTTTAAAGGTAGAATTCAAGAAATCACAAAGGTTTCACCTAGGGTTTGTTTAGTTATTTATGTTTTCACTGCTGAAGAGGATCCCTAATAGTTTCATGACCTTTTCAACTCCTCATCTATCTTAATCTCTCCATTTCATTTAAATTGAAGAAAACAAACAATTTCCTACCTGCTCCTACGAGATCTCGCAAGACCGAGCCTCATCCAGACTCCAAATCTGCCTTTTCCATTCGAGCCATCAAAACATCATTTAAAATCAATCAAAATATTTTTCACACATACCTAGCCTAAAATCAGTCTTCACATCAAGTCATCTCAAAGCCTCATTGATCATTTTTGCTGAGATTGACAGGAGAGAGCCCTCTCCCGACCTGGTAGGGCTAGATACCAGGTTAAGCATGGTTTGATGTTACCCTAGATTCTGCCTTTCTCAGCGTGAGGTAGATTTAGGCCATAACATATTGGTGACCATACTGGGGAGAAAATATTGTTTTTTTGTTAGTGTTATTCATTTTATAAACTACAGACGGAGCCTGAAGTTAGCCAGGTAGCCTTTGAAACGCTCTTGCTTTGAATTAGCAAAAGTAGATGAATGATGCTTCAGTCAATCTCCAGTCTAGTCTTATAAACGTAACACCTAACTTGCAGATTGCCCCAGTACATCAGAAAATTCTAGACTTTTGGGTGATGATTTTAGAATCTGATAGGCTGAACAAGTTGTTTTTGTCCGTTTGATTTTTGGAAATAATTCAACACACTGGCTTCCAGACGACACACCAGGGAAAATCTGGATCCTGATCCACCTCCTGTGTATGAAAATCCAAATCCTATTTCTATAATCCTTTGTCGAGAATTTCCTGTGATTCTTGTGTTCAAATCTCATTCATGTCCTATTGTTTTTGAGTATCTTGAAGATCTTGAGTTTGACGAACAATTTGAGTTGTCATTGTTTGGGACTAAGTCCAAAAGTGCTATTGATTCTACTGTCCTAAATCCAGAGTTTGTCAAAGATCTTGAAATTGAAAAGGCCAATAGATCAATTGATAGCTATATCTTGAATCTTCAGAATTCCATTGTGGCAACAAACATTCCGAATTTATAGAGTCTGCATCTGCAACTCTTGGGTCAGCCGTAATTGCATCTAGTTCATAAATCCCTACCAAGCCTCCTTTCATTCCCACCATTCCCATGCAACCTTCTATCTCTGATAAAAGATATGCAGTAGTATCACCTCCATCCACACCACATACACCTCATACATAAACTACTTTGACTCCTCCTATATCCCCAAGACCGGTTGTAAATCCATCTAGAGAAATGGCTGCCCAAATTGCACCCCTTGTGTTGCCTCAAAAATTGGATAACATGCCTACTGATTATCAAAGAAAAATTCCATTGTTTTATGGCACTCCTCAAAGTGTTACAACTCAACAGCATGTGGATAGGATGACAGATTTCTTTGATCTTCATGAGATTGATGCGGAAAATGTGACAATGAGACTGTTTGTTCAAACCTTCGGAGGCGAAGTAAGGAAGTGGTTCAAAGCTTTGCCGGCTCGAGGTATTACTACTTTGACTAATCTTTAGAGAAAATTCTTGGATCAATTGGAAGTGAAGAAAAATCCTCTTCAGATTCTTTCTGAATATGAGAATATCAAGCGAAACATTGGTGAGTCTGTTCAAGATTATTGTATTAGATTCAATTCTGTTTACAATGCAATTCCTGTTGATATAAATCCACCTATGGAGTTGGATTTGATTAAGTTTCCGGATGGCTTCAATCCTGATATGGCCTATCAATTAAGAGAAAGTGATCCGACCACTTTGGAAGACATGCATAAAATTGCAGTTAGCGTTGAAGCAAATATTCTTGCCAAGAGAGCTAGAACGAGAGCTGAAAAGAAGGTAATAGTAAAGGAAGAGGTTTCCACTTCAGATCAAGTGCTCCGTAAGATGGAACAGATTTTTGACAGATTGACGATTGACAATTCTAAAACGCAAGTCATAAATCCTAATTTCCGTGGCTAGCAGCAACCACAATTTAGAATCAAGCAAAGAGAGCAACGAGTACAAGACCAAGAAGTATAGCAGCAAGTGAAGACACCCTTACAGCAGAATTTTGTACATGGTCCAGAATCAGATGACGAGGAGAATGTAATTGGAGAAGAGAATCATTTATTTACACCTGATGATATGCCAATTTTTATTACTGAAGACGAGGAGTATTCCAAGAACTCAGTTGTACAAAGGGACGAAAATTTCATCTTGGCAAATGAAACAGTTCTTGAAGAAGAGTCTGATGAATATCAGAGGGGGTACATGAATGCTTTGACAGCCCAGCAGTGACAATATTCACTCAGAAGTAGAGATGTACCCATTAATCCAATTCAAAAAATAAAGAAAGTGACAGCACGAAAGAATGATCCTCTCATTGTGCAGAAAAAGGGGAAAGAGACAGCTAATCCCACCACTAGCAAACCACCATCAACAAATGAAAGATCCAATTAGCCAAATCTATCAAAGGAGAAAACTAAAAAGAAGGATGTCCCAGCTAAAGAGGTAGAGAAAACTTTAGTTTTTAACTTAGAAAATGAAATTGCTAAGTTAAAAGTGTCCATTCCTTTGACTGAATTGATGAAAAATAGCAGCTATAAGGGTTAGGTGTCTAAGATTTTGAGTTTAGATCCATTATCTGATATGGTAACCGTGGAGGATGATCGACCTGAGTTGATTTTTGGTCCAACATTGGATGGCCAGTCTCAAGATAGTGATGTACCTCCTTTTTACATCAGCCTTAGGTTGCACCACTATGTGTTACACAATGTTATGTTTGATTCCAAAGCTTCTCATAATTTCATGCCTAAGGCAATCATGGAGAAATTGGGATTGGATATCACCAGAAAGTATCATGGCCTTTATTATTTTGATTTTGGTAGAGTAAGATGCATTGGGATTATCAAAGATTTGGTGGTCAGTTTGGATCAGATTCTGACTAAAAATGTTTTGATGGATGTGGTTGTGGCGGATATTCCTCCTAGATTTGGCATGCTTCTTTCAAGATCTTGGGGAGTGAAACTTAAAGGGACATTGCAGCTTGATTTCTCCTATGCTACTATTCCCTTGTTTGGTCAGATGAAGAAATTATACCGGGAGCAAAAGATGAAGTATATGATCACTAGCAAGGAGAAACCGGTAAATCATCCAACGAACTATGTACATACTGATTTAGAATCATTTGTTTTATACTCAGATAGCTTTAATGATGTAGATAGCCAAGTAATTGAAGTAGAAGAAATTCTAGAAATCACTGAAAATTTCAGAGAGGTCTTAGAGAAAGAAAGACAAAGACGGGATAGTACCGCTGAGCAATCGGCCTCCCAACAACAGCAAAATATTGATGGACAGCAAGGAGAAGTAAAAGAGAAAACAAAATTTCGGCATTTGGAAGAGGAAGAAGTTGGTTTGTGGACCATGGATTTTGATGGCGCGGTAGGAAGGGAAGGTGCTGGAATTGGTATTTGGATATGCAGCCCTATTTTCTCCCCAAACAAAGTGCCAAGTAATGTAAGGGTCTGTTCTTATAAATTGGCTTTTGATTTTTCAAATAATGAGGCTGAATATGAAGATTTAATTGGTGGTTTGAAAATTCTTAGAAAGTTAAATGCCAAAAGGATTGGAGTGTATGGCGACTCCGAGTTAGTTATCAAGCAAGTGAAAGGTGAATACCAAGCTAAGCATCCTCAAATGTGAGCCTGCCGCAATGCGGTACTAGATATCTTGAGATTGTTTCAAGATTATAATTTGACATGTGTGCCTCGTATTCAGAATGGCATTGCAGATTCACTTGCAACAATAGCAAGTAATTTGAAAATTCCGATGAATTCAAACAACGAATTTGAAATTCATGTGAAGCATCGTTTGACTGTCCCTAAAAATCAAAGGTATTGGCAAGTGTTCCAAGATGATAAAGAAATTGATGATTTTTTTCAAAATGAAGGTAAATTCAAAGACACTTCTATTGATGGGGAGCATGATAATGGCGAGGCGGATATAGAAGTCAATTAGATGGAATTTTTGTAGCTCAAGGACAATGTCATTCCTAAAGGTTTAATACCTTTAGAGGAGATTTTCGACCAAGATGATGTAGCTCAAAAATCAAGCTTGCTGGCAACCGAGAAAGGAGTTGAGGATGTGAACATTGGATCAGAAAAAAATCCTAAAATGGTGAAATTGTCCAAGGCATTGCCCCCAAAGGTAAAATAAAAGTATATCAGTTTATTATCTTCCTTTGCTGATGTATTTTCTTGGGACTATTTAGATTTGAAAACATATGACAAAAACATAATTCAGCATACCATCCTGATCAAGCCAAATCAAAAGCCCTTTCGACAGAAGTTGAGAAGAATAAATCCAAAGTTGCTACCCTCAATAGAAAAGGAAGTGAATTGGTTTTACAAAGCTGGTATCATCGTCCCTATAATATTTTCCGATTGGATTTCTAATTTGGTGCCCGTGCGCAAGAAAACAGGTGAGATTCGCTTATGTATTGATTTTAGGAATCTGAATAAAGTATCTTTGAAAGACAACTATCCATTTCCCAAAATGGATCACATAATTCAACGAGTAGTTGGAGCATCTCACATGTCGCTACTCAATGGTTATTCCAGTTATAACCAAATTCTGGTCCATGAGGATGGTAGAGATAAAACAATGTTCACCACTCCGTGTGGAACTTTTCATTATGCTAAAATGCCTTTCGGATTGAAGAATGTTGGTGTGACCTTTCAGCGAGCAATGGATATGGAATTTGCAAATAAAAAAGATGTCTTTCTAGTTATTTATCTTGATGACTTGACAGTTTTTTCTAATTCAGATGAAGAGCACCTTTATCATTTGAAGATTATATTTCAGCGGTGTAGAAAATATGGTGTATCTCTTAATCCAAAGAAGAGTCTGTTTGCCATGGATGAAGGCAAGCTTCTCGGTCATATTATATCAAAGGATGGTATCCGCATCGATCCAGCCCTAGTGGAAGCCATTCAAAAAATTGGTCTTCCCCAAAATAAAAAGGAGAACCAATCATTCAATGGTAAGATAAATTTCTTACGTCGCTTTGTTCCCAATCTTGTAGAACATTTAAGGGAAATCACAAACATGCTCAAGAAAGATAGTGTAGTGAAGTGGACTGAGGAAGAAATAAAGTCTTTCAATTTGTTGAAATTGGCCCTTTCTTCAGCTCTGGTTTTGATCAGCCTAGACTATACTCAGGATTTCATTTTTTTTTTCATTTGCCTCAGATCAAACTATGGTAGCAGTCTTAATGCAGAAAAGAGACCAACTTGAGAAACTAATTGCATTTTTTAGCAGAACCATAAGAGATGCAGCTTTAAAGTATAATATTATTATAAAGCAAGCTTTTTCCTTGGTAAAATCATTGAAATATTTTTGAGTTTATATTCTGCATTCTCACATCCTTGCTTATGTTCCTAATGCTGTTGTTAAAGATGTCTTAGTGAAAATAGATCCAGAAGGGAGACGAGGCAAATGGATTGCAGCCTTGTTGGAATATGACGTGGAGATCAAACCTACAAATCTCATCAAAGGACAGGGGTTGGCCAAACTAATGGCTGAGTCAAATTTGCATGCCTTGGACATTAATCTCATTACTGCTATGTCCAAGGAAAATGAAGAAATTTCGCTTGCTTAGGTATCAGAAATTTTTGTTCTTTCTCCTTGGTATTCAGACATTGTTTATGTACTCCAAAATCTGTCACCACTGCCAGGAATGGCTAAGAACAAAAGTAGGACACTGAAACTGAAGGCTGCCAAGTTTTGTATCATGAATAATAAGCTCTATTGGAAAGATCCAGGTGGTGTCTTGCTCAATTGTTTGGTTGAAGAAGATGCAAAACAGGTTATGGAATACTTTCATAAGGGAGATTGCGGAGGTCATATTTTCTGGAAGACAACGGCCAACAAAATTTTGAGAGCAGGATATTATTGGCCAACTCTCTTTGATAATGTGTACAAAACTGTTAAAATCTGTCATGAATGTCAGATTTTTCAAGGAAGGAGAAAATTGCAGCCTTTACCACTCAAGCCAATTGAAGTAAGTGCTCCATTTCAGCAATGTGATTTGGACTTCATAGGCAAGATTCATCCTAATTCTTCAGCACAACATAAATGGATCCTTACAGCGACGGACTATTTTACTGAATGGATTGAGGTGATTCCCACTAGGTAGGCCACAAATTTGGTAATCATTTCATTTCTTGAAAACAATATTTTGTCTCGTTTTGGCTGTCCAAACAAGCTAATCATTGTTAATGCAACATCTTTTAAATCTAAAAGAATGATTTACTTTTGTGATAAGTATCAAATCACTTTGCGGCACTCAACCGCATATCATCCACAAGGAAACGGATTGGCCGAATCCTCAAATAAACCCTTGGTCAATATTATCAAAAATCTGCTGGAAATGAACAAGAAAGGTTGGCACAAGAAACTGGTTAATGCACTTTGTGCAGACAGAGTGAGTCAAAAGAAATCTATAGGCATGTCCTCTTTTGAGCTCGTGTATGGTGTTGACACTGTATTCCTGACCTCTCTCGCAGTTCCAGTGGTCAAACTTCTATAGGAAGCTAGCAGCGAGGATGATCACTTGCAACGAAGAATTAATCAAATGATATCCATTTACAGCAGACTAGAGAGGAGGTTTTTCATAACACTTTCAAGCTGCAAGAGAGAATCAAGAAGATTTATGATCGAAAGTCAAAGGCAGACAAGTTTCAAATAGAGGAAGTTGTGCTAAAATGGGCTGCGAGAAATGAAGATAAAGGTAAGCATGGAAATTTTGAGAATATTTGGAGAGAACCTTTTAGAATTGCTGCATATCGAGGCCAAAATTCTTTCCTTTTGAAATAAATGAATGGAGAAGATTGTCCAGGTGGGCCGGTCAATGGTCGGCTACTCAAATGGTACTATTTTTGAAATGTTTTCTGTTGTCATATATATCACTGTACATACCGGTTTGTTTAAATTTCATTTCAAGTGTGTTTTGTCATCGTTATTTCAGTTTGGGGCCCGAGGTGAAGGCTATAAAACTGAGGGTTGATTTCATTTTTGGTTTGGTTTGTTTGAGTCAGGTCTTTCAGTCATTTTCAGTTTTGAAATTGAGTCAATTTTGAGTCAGTTTTCAGTTCTAAAATTGAGTCAAGAGTCTAGTTTTGGTTTGTCGATGTTATTGACTCCATATCCTAATGGAAAAAAGGCACTGCCTGCTTTCCTAGAGATCTGTAGTTCTTGGCACCTCCAAGGAGCTACCATCCCCATTGGAGCCAATGTTAGTGTCGGTATCTGCATCCCTCCGTCAGTGATGAAAATTCTCTTGTTGCATTGCATATTAGGTGTCTCACTCAGCCAGCTGCATTCCATTAGGAGCATGTATCATCTGATGGTAGTGGCTTTTTATACATTTTCCCTCATTTCCTTTACCTGCTGGACCATTTCCATTCATTAAGATCATTTGCAGTCATTTTTTGTCATATAGTTTGCAAGAGTATTTTTTTTTAGGGTTTCAATTTCATTAGGTCTAGACTTCCATCAGAAAGGTCTTCAAAATGTCCAATAATGGTTAGCAGGTGCATGAGGAGTTTGAATAAAGTTTCAGTACTAAATTAATTTCATCATCATATGCCTATAAATATATTTTTCCTCAAAACTCTGTTTTGAGAAAAAATAGAGTATTTTATCTTTTTATGTATAAATTTGATGTAATTTCAAGTTTTCTCATATGTAAGAAATTTCAATGGCAACCCTATTCACCTTGTCAAACTTCAGCAAATCCATCCCCTGCAAGGCAAACAAAAAGCAAGTCATTCAGTTAATCAGAGGCAAAATGAAGAAAACTGCCTAAAACAGAGTTTAAAAAAAAGTGTCAAAGGTAAACATTACAAAAATGGGTTTTTGGAGTGGAAAATTAAAGCCTTTGGTATATAATTCATTTTTCATGTTTCAAAGGGCTCACTTTCATTCCAAGAAGAAAGAATGAGCAAGAAAGGGCCGTGTTGAACTAAGGGAGCAAAATCATAGCAAATTCGTGCAAGTTTGTGGGCATGGCGCATTGGCTGAGAGGCATGGCGCATAGAGCTAGCACGATGCATTGGGTCGGCCTCCACAGTGCAATAAATACACTGGTGCAATGCATACAACCAGCGCGGTGTGTTGGGTTTGTGGCACGGCGCGTAGGGCTACAGGATATTTTCACCACGATTTCATTCAAAACTCCAATTTGCTCAGCTTCCTCCGATCCAAATTAAGTCAAACAACCCCTTCAATGCCATAAACGTGTGTCTTATGATTTTTATGAGGATTTAATAAAAAAAAAATTCAAACCCTACTTCCTTGCTCAAGACATGATTGCCTAGTGTTTGTAAATTGGTTTTTTGTGGCCATCACTCCCTCACCTTTTATTCCTTCACTATTTTTCCAGTTTCATCAACCCATTTCCCTATTCCCCATATCCCTAAATTCATCCACCCCTATCCCAATTCCCATTATCTCAAATTTTAGCTACAAAATTCCGAAACCCCAATTGTTATCCCAAAAGCCTAGAGACTGTTCCTAAAACCCTTCAATTACCCAAATTCCAATTGGCAACATCCCAAAATTTCCCTTACCCTCTCCCTTCATAATCCCTCACACATTTTCATACACTTGGTAGCAAAAGACCAAAGACACGTAAACTCTTCATACTCATCTAGGACGACACAAAATTTGGCAAACATGGAGTCAGATTCCTCCTTTGACCAAGATGAAGGAACACACAGTGACTCTACAACCGAATTTCATGCACCAAGGAGACCTCACAAGAGTAGTAAACATGTACAGGAAGAGCCTACTTCACTTGCTGAGCTGCAGGCCTACCCTCTTGCTATCTCATGTTTTCAACAACAGTCTTGTTATCAATTTTGTGAGATGGTTGCTAGAGTCCAGTACCATCATGAGTTGGCCAGATTGTTTGTGCTTCATTTACATAATGGCCAAGTCACTCTTGCAGGTGTGAAATTCACCTTGACACCCGAGTCTATCTCTCTAGCAACTGGTATTCCAAATGTGGAGAGAAATGGAATAAAAGGCAGCAAGTTGACAGGGAAAATTATGAGCCATACATCAAGCCTGGTTTTTTGAGACAACTTAGCAGAGTTTTTCCCTTTCAGAACCTGAAAGATTCATACACTCCTTTGATGAAACTCATTATCAAATATTTCAGCTATGAGGGTCGGTTTTCTTGCCTATATGCCTATCACATCAAATTGTTGATGCACTTTACCAGGGTGAGAATGATGAATCTCCCCTACTTCATTTGCCAAAATATTGAGAAGATGACCACTCTAGTGCAAAAGAAAACTTTTGAGCAGCAGTATAACAATATCTATCGTTTTGCACTCATCAAAATTGTGGTTATGCATCAGCTTGGTTTGCAGGACATTTCATGGGAGGATTTCATTTCTCATGAGTTCTTCACATCTCCTCAGGTTCTTTCAGAAGCTTTTCATGAGACTGGTGGACCTTCACATCAGCAGGAGGGTCATGAGACACAGACTGCTAGTGTGCCGGTGTTTGTCACCTATCAGAAGGGCACTAGAAGGTTGTTTGCAGCAGCCAAGTGAGTATTATCTCCACCCGGGGTGGAAGGGGTCTCGCTTCCTCCATCAGTAGTGTAGGCACAGGACAAGGGAAAGAGGCCAATACATGATGAGGGGCCTTCAGGAGGGCAGGAGATAGATTTCATCCTTATTCAGGATGATGACACCGATTTGGGCTCACCAAGCTCAAAGCTTAGAGAGATCATTCGGGAGAAATGGGTGGACATTAATACTTTGTCCCTCAGCCTAAAAAGAGCCAAGTGGATAATCAAATACCTTTAACAAAGAAAAAATCAGCTAGAGGATCAACAAACCATCATGGAGCTTCAAAACGTATGAGAGAACTGGCAAGCCGCTAAAAAGAGAAAAACCAAGATGACATCACTCGAGCAAGAAATTGAAGTTGATTCTGAAACTTGGCTTGAAAGGGTAAATATGCATTTGGAAAAGATGTTGGAGAAATCCAACAAAGAAAATAACATGTTGAGGCATATGGCCAATCATTATTGGGCGAGAAACCATGTTTGCAAAGCAAGGATCAAAATCTTGAAGGCCAAGTTGAAGAAGGTCTCAAAGCGGCGGAAAAAGAATGATAAGCTTCAGATCTTGGCCAAGGCTTTCTTGGCCCAGCATAGCACATAATGGGAGACACTCAGCCCAAATTTTGAAAAGGTTGGGACATTTTTTGCATTTTTTGAATTTTTGAGCTAAAAAACAGACTTTTCTGCTCTATGTGCCGCGCCACCTGGCGCGCGCTTTTGATAGGGGACTGATTTTGATGAAAACTCAACATTTTTGAATTTTTCATGGAAAAATATGCATGCCTACCTATGGCCAAGAAATTTTGGCAGGTTTTGGGCTTCCAGAAGGGTAAAAAACAACCCAAAAATGATCTTTCTACCCCTTTTTTGACACACAGTAAGCAGTCTTGGGAGAAAACAATTTTGGAGGGGAAAATGGAAGCCACATTCAGAAATTCCACTTTTGTTCGAAAGTAGACAGGCAGAAGTTTCCAACAAGCCCACTTGGAGAAAATTTGGACACCGAGAAGGCCTCCAAAATTAGCTTCAAACTGGCGCAAGACATAGGGAAATCAGGCGCGGTGCATTGAAGGATTTTGCTCATTTTTGACCCAGAAACTCTGTTTTTCGCCTAGTTTTTGACATTTTGACTGTCTTACTTCTAAATGTAAAATTCATGATGTAATTTAATGTAATTTGATGGATATTGATGTAATTTTGTTAAATTTTCACTCATAGAGGTAGATTCATCCATCAATAGGTGATTTGCAACTGAATGAATCAGTTTTCTATTTTATAGAGGCAATTTGTTCCACTACCTACTTTCTAGTTCTTAGTTTAGATTTTTTTGGAACAGCTCCTAAACTTATGAGCTTGACCCCTAGAGGCTGGGATGAGTTATTGTTTGTCTATATCTTGTGGTTTTTCAGTCATTAGCATGGTTGGACTTTTGGGAATGCTTTGAGTATCATTGTACATTCATCTCTGTAGTTTGGCAAAGGAATAGACCAGGGTTTGCAGCACTTTATTGGATTCATGTGGAATGTTGCTTTGATATTGTGTTTCTCTCTATAAATGTAAGTTTACTTGTGTTATATGTATGTCATTCACTCTCTTATTTCTTCTTAACTAAAACAAACAAGTTTAAAGGTAGAATTCAGTGAAATTGCAGTGCTTTACCTAGGGTTTGTTTAGTTATTTGTGTTTTCAACTGTTTGAAGAGGATCCCTGAGACTTTCATGCCCTCTTCAACTCCTAATCTGTCTTAAGCTCTCCATTTCATTTAAATTTAAGTGTCAAAACAATTTCCTACCTTGCCCCATTGAGATCTCTGTAAGACTGAGCCTCATTCCCCAGACCCAAATCTTCCTTTTCCATTCGAGACATCAAAACATAATTTAAAATCAATAAAAATATTTTGCACACATACCTAGCCTAAAATCAGTCTTCACATCAAGTCATATCAAAGCCTCATTGATCATTTTTGCTGAGATTGACAAGAGAGAGCCCTCTCCCGACCTGGTAGGGCTAGCTACCAGGTTAAGTGTGGTTTGATGTTACCCTAGATTCTGCCTTTCTTAGCCTGAGGTAGATTTAGGCCATAACACCTCCTAACATCACACTTTATAGATATCCCTATTCATATAAGAGTGAAATTGAATGTATGGTTATAGAAATGTTAAATTAAGGTATAATTAAACCTAGCCAAAATTATTTCTCTTTTCTAGTAGTATTGGTGCATAAGAAGGATGGATCATGACGTTTGTGTCTAGATAATAGAGAGAAATAAGCTCACTCTCAAGGATAAATTTATGATTCCTATCATTGATGAATTCTTGGATGAACTACATCGAGAAAAATACTTCACCAAGGTGGATATTGGCTCAGGATATCATCAAGTTACAACGAAGACAAAATACATCCTAAAAATAAAATCTAGAAGTCATTAAGGTCATTATGATTTTTTGGTCATGCCTTTTGGCCTTACTAATGCACCTTCTACATTTCAAGGTTTGATGAATTCCATTTTCAAACCATTCCTTAGAAAATTTGTGTTAATATTTTTTGATTATATACTAAATTCTAATATACAACAAGTCTTGGAAATATCACGTTCAACATGTTGACAAGGTACTCAAACTATTGGAGAAACAATTTTATGTAAAACCCTCCAAATGCTTCTTTTAGGTACAAGAAGTGGAATATTTGGGTCATATTGTATCTCATGAAGGTGTTAAGGTACACTGTAGAAAAATTAAATCAATAAAGGAATGGAAAATCCCCGAAACCTTCAGGCATATTCAAGGATTTCTCGGGTTGATAGGGTATAATCACAAGTTTTCTCAAAATTATGGGAAAAAAGTAGAAACACTAACAACATTATTGAAGAAAGATGCATTTTCTGGACTCTAGAAGAAACTAAGGGCTTTTAACATCTTAAAGAGGCAATGTACCAAGCTCCGATAGTAACAACACTATAATTCACAAAAATATTTATTGTGGAATGTGATGCCCCGTGAAATGGAATTGGTGTTTTTTTTATGCAAGAAACAAGACCCATTTCTTTTGAAAGTCACCCAATAATAGGAAAGTATTTACAAAAACTTATTTATGACAAGGAAATGTTGGAAACACTACATGCTCTAAAGAAATGGCACCCTTAACTAATGGGAAGACACTTTAAGGTAGAAAAATATCATTATAATATTAAATACTTATTGGAACAAATGTTATATTAAGAATATCAGAAGAAATGGGTCACAAAGATGTTTTGTTATGACTTTGAAGTCATCTAAAAAAAAGGGAAGAAAAATATTGTTGCAAATGCACTCTCAAAAAGGGATGAGTATGTGGAAGCATTACTCTATTTCATTTATATTATCCAACCTGATTGGATACCTGAAGCAAGGGATGAATGGAAGAATGGTGAAGAGGTGTGGACACTCATTCAAAAGTTGCGGCAAGATCCAAGTGTTAATTTTTGCAACTAGTGTCAAATTCCACATTATACAACTCATATGATTAAAATAATAATTTAATTAGATTCCTCTTTTAGAGAAGATCAAAATCAGTCTGCAGATTGTCCCAATCAGTCAAGAAGAAGTTAATTTATAATTAATTTTATTATTTTATGAGTTTTCCTAACCGCATATTGATTTGGTCAAAGCCCCAAGCGATCCCTCACAAAGTTATAAATATAAGTCACCCCAATTCCATTTGCACACATTCTCTCATTATATCTTATTCATCTTGTTTTAGTTATTTGTCATATTTTTTTTTTCTAAATCACACAAGTAGGTCGCAAGAGGCTCATGCAGTGGATCGGGATCATAGACAGAGGCACATTTTAGATCTAGGTATTTTGGATCTTGGTTGTAGGCATGATAACTTGAGGTAGCGGCTCTACTAGGCTTGGGCCATGAGCTAAATTTGGTGTATTAGCAGATTACCTAGTAAATTCACCTGTAGGAAGGCTTTAGGGTGCAACCAATATTTTAGGGTATTCGGGTCCTCAGTCACAGGCATAAAACTTCTTGGTAGCGACTCAGAGATAGTTCAGCTGCTAGCAGGGCATGTCAAGGTCAATGCTCTGAGATTTATTGGGAAGTTCAAATTTTTGTTTAGTTAGTTGTTTGTGCAACATCATCACTCATCTGGATTGTAGTCACAATCGCATCAGATTATTTATTGACAATATTCCATATCCATATCTAGATCTGGACAGCTGAGATCACTTAGTATTGGTGATCCATTGGTTTCCTGCTTTACTATTTTAGATCTGACATTATGTATATCAGATTTATTTATTTCCATTGTATCCATGTACTAGGCTCATTGTACTCTCTACTGAAATATTTTGAAGACAATCTATAGAAGAAGAATATTTGAAAGGCTTTCCCCCATAGTGGGTTTTTTCCTTGGTCTTGGACCAATTCTTGTGTATTTTGGTTTTGATATTGTCTTCTCTATCTTTACGTACATTGTTCTATCTTTAGTTACAATTTATGGTTATTTATATGTCATAGATTTGAATATATTGTTAATGAAAATATAATTTGGGCTTAATTAACTGACATAAATAAGAGCAATATTGAAAAATTAACATGGTATCAGACCCAAGGTGAAGGAAAAGCCCAAGAGAATACAAGTTGTGAAGCCTTCATTGTCAGAGAACATATCTACAATTATATTAGAAAGTAGATCTATCAAAGAAAAAATCTATAAGTCAAGGTCAAGATATCTTCCTCTACCTTTAAGGAGCATGATAATCTGGGAGACAATTCAAACTTTTCTACATGGAAAGTCAGATTAGAGATCATTGCTAACAACAACGATGTGCTGGAATACATTCAATGAAACATGCTCGAGCCTTTAAAAGATGCATATGCCACCATCAAGAAAAGACACAAGAAATGTGAGTATAAAGAAAAAAAATATTAGTTTATGGGTTAGAAGACCACTTACACGCTTATGTTGGGAAATTGAAGAAGTATAAATATATGTATGATAAGATAGCTGGCATGCATGAAGTTAAAAATTTGAATGAGATTACTACTGCGGATATTGACTAAAAAATGACTACTGTGGATATTCTGAGTCCTACATCTGAAAAAATACACCACAGAAACCTCCAATCTAGCATATTCAATGAGATTATTACATTCAATGAGAACATATTGACTGAAAAATTACTACTGTGGATATTCTGAGTCCTACATCTGAAAAACTACACCACAGAAACCTCCAATCTAGCATTGAATGAGATTATTACATTGATATACCAACTCAAGGAAATGAAGTTGAAAAAATGTGAGACTCCTCGGTCTTACATCATGAGGATGTCTCGCCTAAAGATCAACTACTAAGGGTTGGTGAAGATGTGCCTGAAAGATAACTGATTATCGTGACTCTTAGAGGTCTCCCTCCTATTTGGGAAACCTTTATTACTATTATCAGGAACATCAATTTTCTTCCATCATTTAATGAAATGGTTGGGAAGATGACTCAAGAATAATACAAAATGATAGCAAGAGGGAGGATTCAGAAACATGAAGAAGGAAAACTTGCTACTTATGTTGCCTATAACAATAGAAGGAGAAAGAGATCAAAATGAGGCCCATCTAGAAAACCTCCTCATCAAAACTCAAAAGGAAGGAATGAAAAATCTCTTTCTCATATTGAATGCTTCAAATATCATAAGAAATATCATTATGCCAGTGATTGTCCAGAGAATAAAAATAAGCCACAATACAACAACAACAAAAACTATTATAAAATAAAGGAAGGAAACCAAAGGAACTAATGTGAAAAAAGGATGACAGGATAAGAATAAATTTATCAAGCAACCTTGAATAATACCATCTATCTCAAAATAGGTCAAAAGCTTCCATGTATGAAAGTAATATTGTAGATAAAAATGAATATATCCTTATTTCTTCACTTACTAGTTCTTCTCCATTAGATTCATGGGATAGATGGTTAGTCAATAGTGGGGCCACTCATCATTTTTATGGTTATAAATAAGTCCTATCCAATCTGGTAGTAAAGGATACTAAGTTAAGGATATTTATTCGAGATAACTCCACTCATCCTATAAAAGGATTTTGGTCAGTTAAATTTGAGTTAACACTGGGGAATCAATATTGTTAAATGATGTCATTTATGTGTCATGTCTTATGAATAATTTAATTTGTATATCTGTATTATAAGATAAAGGGACGAGGGTTTCCTTCATCAATGGTAATGTCTTAACTTGGCTTTTTGATTCACATATAAAATATGCATTCACATTATGACTGATATTTGAGGGACTCTATAAGGTCAATGGAAGGCCACTTTGTGCATTGGCCCATAACACCAATCATATCAATGAATTATGGCATCGTAGATTGGCCCATTTACACTATGATGCTCTTTTGAAATTAAAGAGACTGGTATAAGGTATACCCGATGTACAAGCTCACAATGAAGGATTTTTTCCTGGGTGTGCTAGTGGAAAGAAAACAAGGGGACCATTCCCCTCAAGTAAGAACAAGACATATGTCATCCTCCATCTCATCCATTCAGACATATGTGGTTTGATGCTTGTGCACTCCATTAGCATCCATCTCTATTGTGTTACCTTCATTGATGATTACTCTAGAAAGACATGGTTACATTGCAACAAGCACAAGGATGAAGCCTTCAAAATATTTCAGGAATTCAAAGCATTGTTTGAGAATCAATCTAGTAAAAGGATCAAAGTGTTCAGGTCTAAAAATAGAGGAGAATACATGTTAAAATAATTCATAACATCCTTCAAGAAGGAAAGGATCAAGAAGGAAACTATTTTACATTATACACTTGAACATAATGGTCTTGCTAAAAGAAAGAATCAATTGATATTGGAAGTTTCTTGTGCTATACTTCATGATCATACAGTACCTAAGTTCCTATGGGTTGAAGAAAAAAATGTTGTTGCATATATTTAGAACCGAGTTCCTCATCAATGGTTCGAGAATAAGACTCTAGAAGGATTCTTCACAGGTAACAAGTCACGCATCAGTCATCTTCGCATATCTAGATGCCCTATATTCTTTCATGTGTTGAAAGATAAAAAAGAATAAATTGGAAGTTACATGTAGAAAAGGAATATTTGTAGGCTACTGCAATAATTCCAAGGCTTATAGAATATACATTCTTGGTCAAAGGAAGGTTTAAATCATCAGAGAAGTAACCTTCGATGAAGATGAACCACTTTGGAAAGAAAGAGATCTTCCTCCACCTCCTAAGGAAGATGATGTCGATAAGGATATTCCAGATATACCTTCTATTCTTGAGTTAGGAAATGATGATACACCCATGGAGCCTATGGATCCATTATTTCCACCTCCCAGTGATCCTCCTTCAAGAAAAATATTTCTTTTTCTTCGCGACACTTTGCAAGACAGTGGAAGGGGTATTCTCATTCGTTAATAATTGAGAGAAAGAAAGGAACCTTGCAGATATTAGGGTTATGTTGCAGCTATGACTACAATGATTAAAGTTGAACCATCCTCATTTGAAGAATTAGTCAAATAGTAGGTGTGGAAGGATGCCATTGTCAAATAATATGAATCAACTGTGAAAAACGATGTGTGGGATGTTGTGCCAAGACCACATGGGAAGTGTTTTGTGACTTTGAAATGGTTGTTCAAAATAAAGCATGGAATCGATGACAACATCGAAAAATAAAAAGCGGCGTTCGTAGCTTTTGTTTTCTCTCAGAAAGAGGGACAATATTATGATGATAGATTTTATCATGTGGCTCGATATACAACCATATGATCGATAGTTTACTTTGTTGATAGTCAAGGATGGAAATTTCATCATATGGATGTAAACACTGCCTTCCTCCATGTCATCTTACAGGAATAAGTCTTTGTGGAACAACCAAAGGGATTTGCAGTGGAAGATCATACATCACATGTATGAAGGTTGAGGAAGTCACTGTACAGATTGAGGGAAGCTCTCTGAGCTTGGTATGCTCGCATTGATAGCTATCTAATGAAATTGGGTTTCACTAGAAACAATGGTAATCCCAACCTCTATTTTAAATTTTTTCATGGTATGCCTTTAATTTTGGTTCTATATGTTGATAATTTAATATTAACAAGAAGTGAAATTTTGATCATCGAATGCAAGGGGAAGGTCGCCTTTGAATTCAAGATGAAAGACCTCGGTCTCATGCATTACGTTTTGGGCCTTGAGGTATGTCAAGGGAATGGAAATATATTTCTCTAAGGGAAAGAATGGGGTAAATCTACTGGAAAATTTTGGTATGAATGAGTGTAATGCCATGGTCACTCTAATGGAAATGAACTTCAAGAAGTTTTGTGGTAAAAAAACTGGACCTGATCAGGAGAATCCATTTGAGTAAAGACGGTTGATTAGGGCTCTGATGTTTCTTGTTAACACCTGCTCAGATATATATTATGTAGTAAAAACATTGATTCAGCTCATGACTGAACCCCTTCATGCGCATTTGATAGAATCCAAGCATGTATATTGATACTTACATGGTTCAATCACACTTGGTTCGAGATAATTTGATGGAGATATACAACTTCATGGATTCACTACTACTGATTGGGTAGATAGTTTCATTGATAGAAATATTACATTTGGATGTTTTTTCATCCTTGGTTCTACCATGATACCCTGGATGAGTAGGAAAAAAAATTCAGTAGTATTGAGCACTACGGAAGTAGAGTACATTGTTGCTAGCACAACAAGTTGTGAAGATGTGTGGTTAAGGAAGCTCTTTGGTGAGCACCTTGGTCAAGTGTTGGATACTAAAGTGATATATTGTGATAATAAAAGTGGGATTCATTTGGCAAAGAATATTGTATTCCATGATAATTCCAAGCATATCGAGCTTGATATAACTTAATTCGTGACATGGTGCAGAGAGGACATGTTAAACTCCAACACATTATGACAAATGATCAGATTTTATATATTCTCACCAAGGCATTATCAAAAGGGAATTTCTTATTTTCTAGAGAACAAATTGGACTATTCGATGTACCTCCTCTGGATAAGTGGTAGCGTTGATCAAGGAAACTGTGCAACCTCTTTCTAACCCTCTTGAGATCTTTGTTTTTTTGAATTGAGCTAAAGGGATATTGCGATTGAGGGACCTCTAGACAATATGGTGGAAGGTGTTTCTCCCTAACCTATGACTCGTGGGTTGTGTGTGATCCTTTTTTGGTTTGACAACTCGAGTATCTCCCCCACCATTGTTCTTTGTAGAGCATACCCTAGTTGGCATCATACCCACAAGAGAATCTTGTTGGGGTTGACCCTCCCCATTTGGCTAATGGGTTGAGGATGCTTGTGTGTGATCCTTACCTCTTGGTAAGTTGGTATATCATCTAAGCTAGATTATGATGTAGGTGTTATATCACATGACTGATGATATTCATTGATGGGAAGATTGGTAGGGGACAATATTGGGTTGAGATTTACTCTCCTTTTATGACTATGGGATGAGACTGTGCTCCCTAATGAAACTCAAGGGTCATAGATGTGCTCCCTTGTGATATGAGTTATCCTATTGCTAGTTGCTCCATGAGTTATCCTATTGCTATTTGTTACACTAAAAACTGTCACCTTGACATTCTGCTAACTATATGAGCTCATTAACACTCATACATACCTCCTCTATAATTCTTACAAACTTTAATCCTCATGTCAAGCCCTGAAACAAGAAGAAAAACCCTAAAAACCTCTAAAAGAATGGGTACGCATGTAACATGAAGCCTGCCTGCATTCCTGGCTTGGGTACGCAGGTAATGCATGGCTTACCTACGTTCTAGAACACAGTTTTCCTTTGGAATTCCTGCGTACCCCCTTTAAACTCAAAAGAGCGAGAAAGTAAAGTTAAAAAGTTGGTTTGAGGTCAATTCTAGAAGGTTCTAGATGAGATTTTTTGGGGATGAGTATGCTTTGATAAGGTGCATGTATCCTTCACCTTAAGGAACTAATCCCTTGATGTGAGGATTCTATCCCTTTGAAGGAGGATTCTATCCCTTAAAAAGTGGAATCATAACCTCCTCATTTTCTCTATAAAGGTCTCTGCTTTTGAAAATTTTGAAATCTTTTACGTTTTTCTTGAAATTTTCTAGGGACAACACTTTTTTCTTTTGCATAGTGCTGGCAGTTTCGCACTTTCCTTCAGTTAACAGTGCGTGACCACACCTGTTACTTCTGGGAGCCTGTGGACCCTGCTAAAATTTTAGAAAAACTCCGGAGTTCTTTTTTCCAGATTAGTTTAGATTTGATTTAGGATTCTTAGCATCTACCCAGATCTGTATTTTTCTGTCAAAAATCTCTTGTTTCTGAATTTCTTTCAGCAATTTTTCATCTCATCAATCTCCATTAAGTTAATTGGGTGTTTTGAATCTCTTTTTTGAGAAATTATTAATTTGATTTCCTTTGGTCATTACTTGGAGGTTTGTCTCAGTATTTTCACAATTTTCTTTGCTTACACTTGATTGGTTCTTAGATTACATTAGAATCATCTTGTGTTTGAGAATTCTCTTGCATAGATCACATTTGCATAATTAGAATTCTCATTTTTAGAATATGAGTGAATTATGCATAGATTACAATTGCATAGTTTACATTCTGAAAAATCAATCATAGATTTAGATCAGTTTTCTTCAATTTGAATTTAGATGTTTTTATGCTTGTTTTAAAAACACAAAAATAAAATTTTTTTTGGAATTGATTTGCATTAGTTTTTCTTGATGAAATTAGTGCATTAGAGAATTTGTTATATTTTCTCTTAGTGATCAATTTTTTGCATTGTTGGAAGTGAATGGAAACTCTCTCCTTACTTTAGTTAGGATTCATCGAATTGAAAAGATTACATTATCATATTCGATTGCATTAAATTTTGGGTCGGGTCATAACACCATTAGATTTATATCCATTTACCCTTTTGAGTAATAATAGCTTAAATAACACAGCGCTTAATTAAAATTCATCTAGTAATCTTTTTGTTTCTAGGGTTCTTACCACCAACATAGCTTAGGCTAGTATCTTGGAATAGGGAGTAATTAACTCTCCAAGATAGTAAAAACAAACAAGTAGATAAATCTTGCAGTAGGAAATAAATCCAATTGTAACTGGTACATTCTGGGAAGCTTCTCTTAAAGGATTTAATCATGATATCATGTCCAAACCTTTGAGACAATCAATTCTATTTCATTGGGAAAGATAGAAGATTTTTCACACATTACAAACGGTAAACCTCAGATTAACCATTGTCGAGGAGCCTGGGGTCACTTGTTGGTAAACCTCGGACTGACCATGTTGAGGAGACTTCAAGGGGATTGAGCTTTGTTACTCTGCCCTTGCGTGTGGAATCGGATCGTAGACTGTTCCCCCAGTTGTATTTGTTACTGTTGGTAACCTTAGTGTCCATAAGATTAAGATTATTTCCTAAGGTGACGGTGAAGGAAAGATCTCACTGTACCTAGAGGAGATGTCAACTAGACTCACTTGGACTTTATGGGGGGTTCTCTTCACTCGAGATGGTTTTTTGGAGAAACTTGTGCCAGTCTGTTTCATTAAGCAGGTTGTCGGGGTAACTGTTCCAACCGCCATTTCTGCATTAAAATTATACGATGTTGGATTTCATCACCAACTAGTGGTTTTAGTATGGGAAGTTACTGCTTGTGTATGGTTTGACTCCTAGATTTGATAGAGCATGTTAATTTTTTTTTTTTTACTTTTAGAGACCATAGGTGTGAATTGTGAATTTTAATTGTTAGGTGTGAATTGTGAATTGTTAATTGTTAGGTGTGAATTGTTAATAAAATTCACTGAAGTTGATAATGGAAACTGTTCTGGAATTTACCAACCAAGGAACCCCTCTTAACAATAATCCTAGTACTTTTCCTTTCTTTGGAAATGTTGGTCCTCCTTATATGGCTACTTTGTCATTACCTGGATTTACAATAGGTTTACCGATATGGTTATTTTGAACTTTGTTGGCCCTGAATACTCCAATTGTTCCACCTCAACCGGATGCTTCACTTCAACAGAGTTCACCATCTCAACATCACCAACCTTCTGTTGACCCTTTACCTTCTTCGCCTAATATTTCTTCCTCCATTTCTTCCTCTTCGCTTGGTAAAAGCCTTGATGCTAGTAACCAGGTGGCTAAGAAGAAGAAGAAAGAGAAGAAGAAGAAGAAGAAGAAGAAAGATAAGAAATAATTCAACCAACCAACCATGGTTGTAAGTGTTATTTGTGTTGAGGAAACCTCCAACATGCATCGTAAACCAAAATACCCTTGCAGGCTTTGTAAGGGTGATCACTTCCTTATCAATTTTCCCGGTATTCCAAAGGTCTTGGAAGTATGGTCAGAAAATATCATCAACTTTCCGTTGATCCATCAACCAGTGACAGTCAGGTTCCTGGGAAAAAGGGTAAAGTTAGGTTTCCTTGTAAGTTATGCAAAGGGAGTCATCAAACTCACATTTTCCCTCACATGGATGAAGCCTCAAAATTGTTGGAAAACCTTACTATTCCATAGCAAGAATTTCCAACTGGTTACTGTAAAATTTCTCCCAACCTACCGTCAACTGACAGAGTGATTGATCTAATTTCAAGTACAGTCGATCCCACTCTTCCATTGGAGATTGAAACTCATATCACTCAGGTTGATGATCCATTAGTTGATCAAGTGGTCGATTCGATTTCACATTTAGTCGATCCCATTCTCCCTGTAGAGAGTGAACTTAATACTGCTCAGGTTCTTCTTGTTACATCAGATTCTTCTACGCTGGGGGGAATTTCACTTATTTCTACAGAACCCCCTCCAAGTACTGAGGTCTTTTCCTTTGATTGGAGTAGACTGACAGAACCTCGTCTTCCTTCCTCCATCCCTTTCCAAATCACTGCGAAGTTTGGTGGTAGGGACATACACCGCACACAGGTAGATGAAGGTGCTTCTGTTAGTATTTTATCCTCAACTTCTTGGAAAGCTTTGGGTTCCCCTCAGCTTGTGTCTATTATGCAGAATCTGAAAGCTTTTAACAGAACCATTAGTGAACCTTTAGGGATCCTTCCTATGTTTTCTATTACTTTGGAAGGTAAAACTGTCTGTATTGATCTTATGGTAGTTTGAGGTCCCCTGGATTTCAATTTACTCCTTGGGCGAGACTATTTCTATGTAATGAAAGCTATAGTCTCGACACTCTTTCGTGTGATGTGTTTCCCTCACAATGGGAATATTGTGACTGTAGACTAGCTTTCATTCCCTCGTATTGTTTCAACTACAAATAATATGACACCCCTAAATGTTCCTGATTCTAAAGTGGTATCTACCCTGCCATGGGTTAATTATGTGGAAACTAGTCCCATGTTTTCAGTTACCGATGTAAGTGAGCTTCTCACTGTTTGCTTGTCTTCCTTTGACTTAGATCTAGTAATTGACATGGAAAACTCTATGGGATTAGTTTAACATGATGTTCTTATTCCTTTTGAGTCCCTTGACATGTGTTCCTTCCATATAACTATTCTTCCTTCTGATGAAGACCTCTTGGAAGCCAGGATCAAGGTGTGTCCATTGACATGTGTTTCTTCCAGTTGGAAGCCATGAATCAGTGAGTGTGAGGATAGTTCCTTTTACTGTGCCAACCTCATTAAAAAATGAATCAGTTAGTCAAGAGCATATTCCTTTTCTTCTGTCAAGCTCGTTTAAAAATGAAACAAGCTTCCAAGAGGAAGTTATTTTACTGTGTCAACCTCGTTAAAAATGAATCAGTGTATCCCAAGGATAATTCTTTTTACTGTGTCAACCTCGTTAAAAAATGAATCAGTGAGTCTGAGGATAGTTCCTTTTACTGTGTCAACCTCATTAAAAAATGAATCAGAGAGTCCGAGGAAAGTTCCTTTTACTGTGTCAACCTCGTTAAAAAATGAATTAGTAGGTAGATTGTAGAGAGTAGATTAATATATTAAAAATAAGTAGATACGAGGATAGTTTCTTTTACTAAGTCAACCTCGTAAAAAAATGAATCAGGTTAGAGGAAAGTTCCTTTTACTGTGTCAACCTCGTTAAAAAATGAAATAGGTTGTCATGAGCATAGTTATTTTCCTGTGTCAAGCTCGTTAAAAAATGAAACAAATCCTCCCCTAATTGAGTCGAGTCTTTGACTATATCTCATAAATATTAAGTTGTATATTTAGGTTAGTTATTTCAGTTTTCACATAATTTTCTTACAGTTTTAGGTCGGGTCTTTCATATGATCTCGTAAATGAACCTTCATTCCATCCAGCTATTAATTACCAGCAGTGTATTTAGTTGAATGAAATCAAGCTGGGGGGGCATGCACTCTAGTAGTTACACTTAGGGGGCGTCAAGCACAGTTTTCTTTCTATTTCAAGCTTGTGCAAAAATGAAACCACTCTGAAGCATATTTTTTCTCTGTTTCAAGATTTTGTAAAAATGAAACCTATCTTGAGTCAATTTCAGTTATTTTCAAGACTCGTTAAACTCATGAAAATCTCGAGATTATTTTTCTATCTTTCATTCTCGTAAAACACATGAAAATTCTGAGTTCTTTCTGTCTTTTCCTGCTCATTAATTAAATTGAATGCCGGCCATATGAGTACATTTTTATCCCTTTTTCGAACTCGTTAAAACTTACGAAAAAGTGAAATTTTGAGTTATCTTTTAGGCCCTTTTCAGACTTTCTAAACATGAAAAGACTGCCAAGTACTTGACTATTCGAACTTGTTAAAGTAAATGAATGATCGTCCCTTCAGCATAAGTTTACCCCTTTTACAGAATGAAATGGAATATTTACGAAAAAGGTATACGTCAACTAATTATGGTCAATAGAGTTCTCTCCCGCATTATTTTATCCTTTTTCGGGCTCGAGAGACTAAATTTACGAAAAATTACACCCATGGAGTTTTCTTAAGTTTTTTCTTCTGACTCTCTAAAATTGAAAAAACATCGAGTTTTTCCTATACTGGACTCGCTAAAATTTAACAGTAAAGGACCTGTTCAATTTTTAAACAGGAACAAACCACTCCTTCTTAGGGTTTGAATCTTAAACTAAGTTGGACTCATCCGAAGGATGAGCTTATAAACAAGCAAATGTTATCCTCCTCAAGCTTGTCAAAAATAAAGAGGTACTTGCCAGAAATGGTGGGGGAAAAGAGAGAAAAATGAACCTGTTTGTTGTATTTTGATTATTCGGAAAATTGTTAACCACTCTTGAACACGACACTTTTTTTTCACCTGGGTTGGGAAATCCTTTTCCTAACAGTTAATAAAACCATATTGAAAGTCTTCAGCTGGTTTCTGGGTATTAGCTTTGGGTCAATTGTCACCAACCCATCTGCAGTGTCGTTATGTGTTCAAGAGGACAGTTCAAACAAACCATTCATCTCCAAAATATCTATCATCCATTTTGACCATCCCTGATTCAGTCCTTGCCAATATATTTCTTCAAAATTTGATCTATGATTTCTTGTTGTGGGCTTGCCTACGACGGATCACTTTCTATCGACGACAGATCTTTATCTAGGAAGTTGATCCAGAAATCATTAGTACCTTGAAATCTGCATGCCTCAATGGCAAGTTTCTCGCCTTCGACGATAGGTTGCATCATTGACCTTTGATCGAATGATTCCGTGACATGTTCGAATTCATCTCATTCATTCACATTTCATGGATTGTACTGAGTACTTTGAGAGCCATTGACATTACTGGTGGTTTCTCTCACACTTGTTAGCAGTTCGCATCATTGACTGGTAATCAAGTGGTTTCTACCATGTTCAACTTCAACACATTTAATTGCATGGATAGAATCGTACTAGTTTGGGAATTAGAAATCAAGACCCTGGATCTAGTTTCCACCATCTAGGCTGCGAGGAATTTTATTATTATACTGTAGACTATTCATTACAGATGGTTGTGCCCATGCTGTGTCTACACTATTGATGTAATATTAAAATCATTTCTGTATCCGAAAAAGTTTAGTTAGGTTTTTATCTAAGTATGGGAATGCCTACCTCAGTGATGATATGATTACATATATATATTTTGCATTAAATTTTTTTACACTTTCCGACCGGGGTGTCCACAGGATGATCCTTGAAATGATAAAGTACTTCACTCTTCATATATGATAGACTTCATCTTCATCTATTTCAGACTTCGCACTTTAGGGGGCAATCTATTACACTAAAAACTATCACCTTGACATTTTGCTAACTATATGAGCTCATTAACACTCATACATACCTCCTCTGCAAGTCTTACAACCTTTACTCCTCATGTCAAGCCCTGAAACAAGAAGAGAAACCCTAAAAACCTCTGAAATAATGGGTACGCATGTAACATGAAGCCTACCTACATTCCTGGCTTGGGTACGCAGGTAATGCATGCCTTACCTACGTTCTAGAACACAGTTTTCCTTTGGAATGCCTGCGTACCCCCTCTAAAATTAAAAGAGCGAGAAAGTAAAGTTAAAAATTTGGTTTGAGGTCAATTCTAGAAGGTTCTAGATGAGATTTTTTGGGGATGAGTACGCTTTGATAAGGTGCATGTATCCCTCACCTTAAGGAACTAATCCCTTGATGTGAGGAGTCTATCCCTTTGAAGGAGGATTCTATCCCTTAAAAAGTGGAATCCTAACATCCTCATCTGCTCTATAAAAGGAGGCATTGGGTAGCCTCAAAAGGTTAGATTTTGGAGATTGAGAATTGGAGTTCAAGATTTATGTGTGATTGAGTTGAAGTGCCGTTGAGATTTAGACTTCTTTCTGCTGAGATTTTGAGGGGAAAGATCACATACCTCTTTGTGCTCCTGGAGGAAGAGTGCAAGACTTATCAAAGTAGAGGAGACTCCTGCTTCGGACCCCGGGAAGGCCTTTCAAACATCAATGCTAAGGTTGTAAGGTTCTTCTATATATTTTAAGATTAATACAATCAAGTTTTGTTTTTCTCAATAAATTGTCATTCGATTGTTTATTTCAATAAGCTATCATTTGATCATTTATTTCATAGAATCCTTGATCACTATGATAGGTATGTTTTATGATTATTTGTTATACAGGTGCTATTTAATATTTTCTTGTTTGTGATTGTAGGTCGACAAAAGATGACATTTTATTGTGATGAAATAACTCTTGTTGCGACGAAAGGATTATTGTTGCGACGAAAGAACTCTTGTTGCGACGGAAGCACTACGACTGCAAATAATCATTTGGATCTAAGGTAGGATCGACACCTTCATAGAATTTAATTGCAAAACAAATATATTTAGAGAAAGACAAACTTAGTTGTTTGCTTGTTGCTAGATTGTCTTCTAACACTAGAGAGATCGGTCTTGTCGGCAAGATTTATTTATCCGGCAAACACTAGTTGCTAGGGTCAAATATGTGCTTCATTCTTCTTCTTCTTCTTCTTAGATTCGAGAAATTTTCAGAATATTGAGTTGAGTCATAAAAACACCTTGATGCAGAGATATACAAGAAAGGATTACCTAGTGTAATTCTTCCTAGTTGAGAGGGACTGTTAATTTCTTATATGAGGGTCAAATTTCACATTAGAAATCTCAGATGATTAAAATAGTAAGTTAATTATATTCCTCATTTCGATAGGATCAAAATCGGTCTATATATTATCCCAATTAGTTAAGAAGAAGTTAAGTTATGATTTATTTTATTATTTTATGATTTGGCCTAACAGCATGTTGGTTTGGTCAAAGCCCCAAGCGGTCCCGCAAAAAGTTATAAATAGAAGCGACCCCAAGTTCATTTTCACACATTTGTTCATGATATATTCTTCATGTTGTTTTGGTTATTAGTTGTATTTTTGTTTTATGTCTCGCACCCATACATCGCAAGAGGCTCGCGTAGTGGATCGAGATCATAGACTTATGTACATTTCAAATTTGGATATTTGTTACCTAGGCCATGGGCAGGATAACTTGAGGTAGCTGATTGGCTGGGCTTGGGCCATGGGCTAATCTTGGTGTGGTCGTGGCTCTACTAGTAAATTCGCCTGCAGGTAGACTTCAGGGTGCAAGAAATTTCTTAGGGTATTCAGGCCCTGAGTCGTGGGCATAGAAGTTCAGCCACTGGCAGCGTGTGTCAAGGTCATGGCTCTGAGAGTTATTGGGTAGATCGAGTTATATTTCAAGTTAGTTTTTTGGGCATCGTCATCACTCGTCTTTCAAACAATCATAGTTGCATCGGATTAGTTATCGACAATATTCAAGATCCATATCTAGATCTGGACAACTGAGATCACTTGGTATTTTTGATCCATTGGTTTTATGTTTTACTAATGTAGATATGAAATTCCGTAAATTATACTTTTTTATTTCCATTGTATCCATGTACTTGGCTCATTTTACTCTCTACTGAAATCTTTTAAAGAAAATCTATAGTATAAGATGATTTGAAATGGTTTCCCCTACAGTGGGGTTTTTTCCTGGTCTTCGACCAATTCCTTTGTCTTATGGTTATGATATTGTCTTCTCTGTATTTGCGTACATTTTTATATCCTCAATTAAAGTTTCTGGTCATTTATATTCCATAGATCTAAACACATTGTTAATGAAAATCTTATTTGGGATTAAGTAACTGATACAAGATAGAGAAATATTGAAAAATTAACACCGAGTGCATCTGATACATTTATCTGGAAAAATTATAGAGAATGGTACACATATCACTTATATCTATGTAAGAACTCCCAAATCAAACAAAAGGTCATTTTGTAATTTCACACCTCTCCTATAGGAGGGCACTCAATATTTTTAAAAACATACAACATGGTCAAGAAGGAATATTTTCGGGATATCTTGAAATATGATATTCAAAACTCTGTGCTAGATTGTTTGTCTTTCCAACAAAATGAAGTTGAGACAATCAAGAACTCATATATTTTATGACAATTACTATTCCAATTTCGCATTAGGATTAGGTATCAATGGATTTTATCATAGGTTTACCAAAGTCCGAAGGAAAGAGTGTCATCATGGTGGTAGCTGATAGACTTACCAAGTCTACACACTTTTGTGCACAATCTCAACCTTTCAGAGCCAATACAACTTTTACTGCATTTGTGGAAACATTTAAAAATCCACATGGAAACCAAAATATTATTATATGTGACATAAATCCCATTTTCAATAGAAATGTTTGGACAAAATTATTTTCTTGTATTTGTACTCAGTGAGCTCATAGCTCATCTTATCATTCTCATTCTGATGGAAAAGCGGATATAATGAACAAATGTTTGGAAGGATATATTCGTTGTTTTGTATATGATAAAAAAACATAATGGGTCGTGTGTTTAGCTCTGGTACAATGGTGGTATAACACTTCCTTCCATACCATAGAAAAAATGTCCCAATTTATGTTTCTTTATGGATGTCATCAATCATCCATCACAGGGTCTTTAATAAATAATTATATGGTTCACGCAGTGGAAGGTAACATCGAGCATCAAAAACAAGTTTTTCAACTCTTAAAGGGTAACTTGACTATGGCACATAATCGAATGCAAAAATAGGAATATCA
This sequence comes from Pinus albicaulis, assembly GCA_034641835.2. NCBI lineage: Eukaryota > Viridiplantae > Streptophyta > Pinopsida > Pinales > Pinaceae > Pinus > Pinus albicaulis. The sequence continues at coordinate 816,572,083 of CM076573.1, read as the reverse complement.
ACATAGTAGTGAAAGAAGTTTTGATGTGGGAGATTGGGTACTTTTACGGATAAAACCATACAAACAAATTTCCCTCGAGAAAGATAATAACGATAATAAATTATCACCCAATTGTTATGGCCCTTACAAGGTGTTGAAAAATATTGGTAATATGGCATACAAATTGGAGCTTCATGCATATTCGCAAGTACACCTGGTTTTCTGTGTTTCATACTTAAAGAAGGTTATAGGTGAAAAGATACCAGCTCAAACTATATTCCCAAAACTTGATGAGGAAGGAAAAATCAAATGGGAGCTTGAAGTAATCATAGAAACAAGAAATTAATGACTACGAAATCGATCAATTTCAGAGTATCTCATTAAGTGAAATAACTTACCTACTGAAGATTCCACATGGGAGGATGAGTATTTCATACTGAAGCATCCAAAATTAATAAATAATTGAGGACAACATTTTTTTGAAGGAGAGGGGCATGCTAGGTCCCTATAATAATAGTATAGTGTCCATATTATTACTGTTGTGCCCCACAGATATCCACTGGTGTTATTATTAAGCCCTTGCAATATTATTGTTATGTAGGTGCTAATTATATTTTGACCCTTTAGACTCCTATATATACCAAGGAGATATTTTCATTTGAATCGTCCAATAATTGTTCAGTTATGTGATGTAAAGTGAGGTTCCCCACTTGAAGTGGCTTATTATCTAGTCGTTGATATATTTTTTCTTATTTTTATATGCTATTTGATTTGGTTACCTCACATTTTAAATTTGGATTTTGAATAGAAAATGTTTATAAGGTTAGTTTATTTGAATAATTTATTTCCAATATTGAGTCACATCTACCATTGATATGAAGAGATATATAATTTTGATATTGTAATTTAATGGACTTTATTTTCTTATATTTCCTTTTTAACAAAACCCAATATTTATTCACATATAACAAATTTCATATAGGTATATTGTTAGGCCCCTATAATACTAGTGTATCCCCTTATTGTTGTTATTAGTGTAGCCCCCTTATTGTTATTTTTGTACACATGTAGTCCCGATATTTCTATTGTTATGCCCCAAAGATGCCCACTATTGTTATTGTTGTCCCCTTACAATATTATTGTTATGCCGACTCTGATTATATTGTGACCCATTAGACTCCTATATATAGAAAAAGAGTTTTTTCATTTGAATCATCCAAGAATTGTTCATTTATGTAATGTAAAGGAGGTTTCCCACTCGAAGTGGATAATTTTTAAGTTTTTGATCTATATTTTCTACTATTTTTTTGAGTTGGTTGCATAACATTTGGTATCAGAGGTTTGGATTCTAGGGTTTTTCTTCTTAAAAAATGTCATATTGGAATTTGCACTATAATAATTTTTCTATGAAGCTTAAGAAGTGGAAATAAAAAATAGGTGGAGTCTAAATCTTGGTGAAATTTGTGCTGGAATTTCATATCCTTATTCTCTATATCTTCGGAGATATGGTATGAGAAAGTTAGGGTTTTTGCAGGCTCCAGAATTCAGTCTGAAGCAGGAGAATGGGGAAAAATCATCATAGCTTTCATTTCGGACATCAGATTTGAATTTTGTAAGAATTGGCTGAAATTTCATGGAATGTAGTTTTTTCTCTATCAATTTTAGATCTGAATGTTTAAACAGTGACACGTGGAACCCCTTACAACTTTTCTCTACTAAATCAGTCCATAAGCAGGTCATCGTGGGAGATTTGGCATAAGTTTATCTTGAATAATCCAAATAGGGTCTGAACTAAGGCATCATAAAGAATAATCATAGGGCTACTACAAGACCGAAGTTCAGATATTGGAGATATGAAATCATAGAGATACAACAATTTCAATATAGAATTCCTAAACAGAAAGAAAAGGGTGTGTATTTTTTAAATTTTGCATATTTTTTTTTGAAAAATTAGTTTGAAGTGATTCCAAGGGAATATTGAAGCATATATATCAATATTGGGTTCTACAATGCCTCCAAAAAATATAATTCCACATCCATTAAGCCCTCAGAAAGCTCTACTATGACGAATGAAAAGGAAGAATTGCAGCATGATATATCAAAATTATGAAACCAAGTGAAACAAATTTCGCTCTCACAAAGAGCAGCCAAAGTTGAACTAAAAGGAGACATGGATGGTTTAAAAGAAGACAGAGAATTTAATATGGATGATTTGAATAATGGCATGAAACCTAATATCGATGTTATAGAAGCAAAACTTGAAGGTTTGAAGTAAGGTTTAACAAATTTGCTACAAGAAAAGCTTCCTAATGGCAAAAAGGTAGTAGAGGAAAATAATGATGAGAAAAAAACAAATGTTAATCGTGATTTCATTGAGTCTAATGTTGGATTGAAGACCAAACATTTTCCAAAGATCGATATGAGGAAGTTTTATGGAAAGAATCCTATAACATGGATACTATAGATGGAGAAATATTTTGATCTCCATAATGCACAAAGCACACAAAAGGTATGTATTTCAACTTTATAGTTAGAACCTAATCAATTTGTACGCTCTTAATGGATTTTCTCTCGTAATTTTTTTTTCACTTCGGTCATTTTTTACAGAGGAAATGATAGCATATTATTAGGATACATAGAGAAACGCCATCTTTATCCAATTGATAAATCTCAAACAAAAGGTTTGAATGTGGAATATATTGAGGACATCCAAAAACTAAATATAAGTGTAAATTATATTCCATAGGAGCATAGGATTGATGTCTTCATAGGGAATTTAAAGGATAACATCCAACATTAGGTTTGCCTTTGTGAACCTGATTCATTGGAGAAGGCATTTAGGTTGGAAACAAAGATTGAAATAAAAATTATGGCGAGAAGGAAGCCTACCACTCACAACTATAAAGAGGGAAGTGTTACTATTGCTATACTTCCACAACCTACAAGGTTGACACCAAAAAAATTAGAAGAAAAAATAGAAAAGGGCTTTGTTACAATTTTGATAGAAAAAAAAGTAAAGGTCATAAGTGTTCCAAGAAGAAATTATTTTACATAGACAGTGAAGGGGAGGAAGAAAAGGAACAAGAAACTTCAAAATAAGAGGATATACACTAGGAGCCAACCATAGAGAAAGAAGAAATGAATCCGACCATATATTTTAATGCATTGAAAGGAATTACCACTCCTCAAACTCTGAAGATAGAATGTCACATCAATAAGAAAAATGTAATAGTGTTTATTGATACGGGTAGTACCCATAATTTTATTCATTGTAAGGTATGAAAGGAATTGAATTGCTTCTTATATCTAGCCCTAGAGTGTTAAGTGATGGCTGCAAATGGAGGAACTATAAATTTCTCTGGAAATTTCCATAATATTAAGCTAGCCATGGTGGAATATGTATTGAATAGTCCAATGCTTTCAATTACAATGGGTGGTATTGATGTTGTACTAGGAGTCCTATGGTTACAATCTTTGGGTACGATAGCTTTTAATTTTCAAGAAATTTTCTTGATTTTTTTTTATTTTTTTTGTGAAGAAAAGGAATTTGAATTAAGGGGTATCATAGGGAAACCAAAAAATATAATCATCTCTAATGGCATGAAAAAGCTTCTAAATAAATAACAATGAGGGGTAATTACACAATTATTCTCACTAGACGTTCAAACATCGAAATAATATATTTCTCCATATCTCCAAAAAGCCCTTGAAAATAATTCCAAGGTATTTAAGACTCCCAAAGGCCTCCAAACTATTCATGATCATGACCATGCTATTCATTTTATTCCAAGAAGTGTTCCTCCAAACATTAGGCCTTACACATATCCCTATGCCCAAAAGTGTGAAATTGAACGTATGGTTGCAGAAATGTTAGGGCCTTGTTTAATTCAACCTAGTCAAAGTTATTTCTATGCTCCAGTAGAATTGGTACACAAGAAGGATGGATCGTGGCACATGTGTATGTATTATAGGGAGCTAAACAAGCTTACGATAAATTTCCCATTCCTGTTATTGATGAATTACATGGAGAAATTTACTTCACCAAGTTGGATCTTCGTTCATGATATCATCAAACTAGAATGAAAACTGAAAACATTCTGAAAACAACTTTTAGAACTCATGAGGGTCATTATGAATTTTTGGTCATGCCTTTTGGCCTTATGAATGAACCTTACACATTTCAAGGTTTTATCAATTCCATTTTCAAACGCTTCCTTAGAATATTTGAGTTAGTATTTTTTGATGATATATTAATATACAACAAGTCTTGGAAGAATCATGTTCAACATGTTGATAGGGTGGTCAAACTATTGGAGGAGAAACAATTATATCCAAAAACATCCAAATTTTTCTTTTGATTACAAGAGGTGGAATATCTGAGTCATATTGTATCTCATGAGGGTGTTAAGGTGGACCCTCACAAAATTAAAGCCATTAAGGAATGGAAAATCCCCACAACCATAGTGCATTTGCAAGTATTTCTTAGGTTGATGGGGTATTATCGCAAGTTTTTTAATAATTATGGGAGAATAGAAACATCTCCAACACTAGTACTTAAGAAAGATGCATTTTCTTGTACTCTAGAAGCAATTAATGCCTTTTAACATCTTAAAGAAGAAATGTGCCATGCACCAGTCTTAGTTACGTGAGACTTCACAAAAACCTTTATTATGGAATTGATGCCTTAAGAAATATAATTGGTGTCATTTTAATGCAAGAAGGAAGACCCATTGCTTTTTAAATTCATGAAATCAAAGGAAAGTATTTACAAAAAGCTATTTATGAGAAGGAAATGTTGGAAATACTACATGCACTAAAGAAATGGAAACCTTACCTAATGGGAAGACACTTAAAGGTAAAAAAATATCATGATACTCTTAAATATTGTTTGGAACAAATATTATCTTCAAAAGAGTAGCAAAAATCGGTCACAAAGATGTTAGGTTATGAATTTGAAATAATCTACAAAAAAGGGAAGCAAAATGTTGTTGCAGATGCACTCTCAAGAAAGGATGAGGATGTGGAAGCATTTATTTTTTCCATTTCTAGTATCCAACCGGACTGGATAAATGGAACAAGGGATGAATAGAAGAATGACAAAGTGTGAATATTTATTCAAAAGTTGAAGCAATATCCCAATACATCTAATACATTTCGCTGGAAAAATTATTCATTATGGTACAAATATCGCTTATATCTTTGTAAGAATTCCCAAATCAAACAAAATATTTAGTTGGAATATCACACCTCTCCCTTAGGAGAGCACTAAGGATTTTAAAAACTTACCATGGGGTCAAGAAGGATTCGGATAACATTACATTTGATATTCAAAATTTTATGGCAGAACGTTGGGTGGAGGTGTCAATGGATTTTATCACAGTTTTATCCATGTTTGAAGGAAAAAATTGCATCATGGTGATAGTTGATAGACTTATAAAGTATGCACACTTTTGTGAATTATCTCATCCATTTAAATCCAATACAATTGCTACTGCATTTATGGAAAAAATTCAAAATCTACATGGAAACCCAATGATTATTGTAAGTGAAAAATATCTCATTTTTACAGCAAATTTTTGGACATAATCATTTTCTTGTCTGGGTACTCAATTAGCTCATAGTTCATCTTATCATCCTCAATATGATGGGAAAAGTGAGATAGTGAATAAATTTTTGGAAGGATATCTTTGTTTCGTTGTATCTAATAAACCAACACAATGGGTCAAGTGGTTACCTCTGGATGAATGGTTGTATAACACTTCCTTCCATACTGTAGTAAAAATGACCCCATTTATGGAATTTTATGGATATCATCCTCCTTCCATCACATCATATTTAAGAGAAAATTATACAGTTCAAGTAGTAGAAGATCACATTGAGCATCAATAGAAAGTTCTCCTACTCTTAAATGATAACCTCACTTCGGTTCAGAATCAAATAAAACAACAGGTATATCAACATCGCAACAAAAGAAGTTTTAATGTAGGCGGCTGGGTATTTTTACGGCTACAACCATACAAACAAATGTATCTCAAGCAAGCCAAGAAGGATAATAAGTTATCGCAAAATTACTATGTTCCTTACAAGGTGTTGCAAAATATTGGTAGTATGGCATACAAATTGGAGCTTCCTACATCTTCCTGAGTGCACCCAGGTTTCCATGTTTCATGCTTAAAGAAGATTATAGGCGACAAGCTTCTAGTTCAAACAATATTGCCAGAACTTGAAGAGGAAGGAAAAATTATATTGGAACCTGAAGTAGTCATGGAAACAGGAAATCGATAATGTGATTATTACCGAAAGATTTCTTCAGAACTATGAAATGTATCAATTTCAGGCCATCTCATCAAGTGGAAGAACTTACTCATTAAAGATTCTACATGGGAGGATGAGAATTTTATATGGAAGCATCCAAAACTATTAAAGAATTGAGGACAACACTCTTTTGAAGGAGAGGGGCATGTTAGGTCCCTATAATACTAGTGTATCCCCTTATTTTTATCATTAGTGTAGCCCCATTATTGTTATTTTTGTGCACATGTAGTCCCCATATTGCTATTTTTGTGCCCCATAGAAGCCCACTATTGTTATTGTTGTTCCCTTACATTATTGTTGTTATGTCGGCTCTGATTATATTGTGACCCCTTAGACTCCTATATATAGAAAAGGGGTTTTGTCATTTGAATCATATAATAAATGCTCATTTATGTAATGTAAAGGAGGTTTCTCCCTCGAAGTGGATAATTTTTAGTCATTTCTCTATATTTTCTTCTATTTTGTTGAGTTGGTTGCATAACATAGTTTGTCAACTTCAAATCTAGCAATGTAAATAAATAGTAGCACATATTGTCTACTTATTATAGTTAATGTCACTTTGTTTACATATATGTTTTTTAGCTAACTTTGGGATAGTAATACTGTGAAAAATGTGGCGTATGTTGAAATAATATGCAATTTTTATAAAAACTATATCGAAAATTAGGATAGTTCATAGTATTTACATTTTCGGTTTACATTATTTCATACTATTCACATTTCTTGTTTATGAAATTGATAATATAAAAATTTTCCTATTAATTCATACTATTTACTTATGTTTTGGAGTCATAGAGATTATATTTGGCTTGCAAGGGTAACATCAAATTAATTTTACAAAGGGGTTGTATTATGTAGCTAATAGTAAGTTTCAAGCATATGTTTTATGCATTCTTAGAACATCACTTTCTTTGACTAGTCAAGTATGCCACAATTTTATATATAGTTGTACATTAAGCTTTATACCTTTTGTTTTATGCATACATAGAACATAAAATTCTTTGATTAATCAATTATGCCACAATTTTCCTTATAGATTTAAATTAATTTTCAAAGATTTTGTTTCATCCATGCTTAAAATATGAATCTCTTTGATCAATCAATTATACCACAATTTCCTGAAATAGTTTTCTAATTAAGTGATTTTTATTTATTTATTTATTTATTTATTTCAGATTAAATATTGTAGCATATCATAAGCATTTTTTGGGCGATGGCTGAACAAATGAGGGTATCAATGAGAATAACATTTTCAATAGTTATAAAGAAATAGTCATCATCCACATGACCCCTTATTTTGATTCCATTTTCAAAGGATTCTCCAACATTATTATATCTTATTCTAGTTGGAACGGAAATAAGATGCATGCTAACCATTTACTCATGTATCATGTTCTAAAGAAACTACTTCCTTTAAAGTTATTATTATTGTTTATTCTTAGAATTTTGATTGGTTTTCATTTTTTTCTTTTTATCAAAAATTATATTCTATAATACATTTAATTAATTTTTTTATTTTACAATGATACCTTCTTGTTTTGGCTAATAGAAACGTATTGATGGAATGACTAGCCACCAAATCCTAATTTCTTTTTCATTCCTTGAATGCGTGGGTGCAGGGATTGACATGGTATTGTAGTTCTCTTCCATTATAGATAGCATTGCTCAGTTTCTAGTATCCTTAATTAAATACTACATATACTCATGAAAGTATATTAAGTTTCATACCTCTGAGGTTCATGGCTAAATTTTTCTATTGGAAATTTGCTTCATAGGTGATGGTTACCTACATTTTTTTTTTTTACTTTAATAAAAAACTAAATATGCCATTTAAGGGTGTTTCATGCCTATGAGTAGAATAAATGATGTATTTAAATAATTTTGACAATGAAATCCACAATGAGAGTCTTTAAACATCCTACGGGATATCCCAGCTTAGTCAACCAACTTTGAAGAAATGTAAGTGTCTTATTTATTATTCATGGAAAATTTCTTATGAGTAATAGTTAATACCTATGATGTTACGTATTTGAATATGTTTTTTTTGTCATAAATATGATTCAACATTCATTTTACTCTTCTTTAAAAGGTATCTTCCACGATAGCCTGTGTGTTCTTTGTATTATTTTGTTGGATTGGATATTAGTTTTTAATCAATTTTTTAGGAAAATCTAATCTATTATATGATAATTCATCCTACCAAAAAAAAAAATTGCCCTTAAAATGTTGAAGGGAGCTTGGAGCCTACGTTGGAAGTTACAATTATTTGTTTTCAAAGATTTAATAATTATTTTTTGAATAATAGGAGAACGACGAATCAACAAGAAAAAATGTTTGGAAATATTTGGTATTTTTGAAAGATAGAAAGTATGACTACGATCCTTTGCTTCCTTTCGATACGAATTCTTACAAGATTCATGTTGCAAGAAATCATCATTACAATCTAGGTTATCAATGTGGTGGATGGACGATGGAATGGAAAGGTTTAAGTAGAAACATAACCATAGTTGAGTTCCATTATGTGTTTGTTTGTTTTTTTTTTTTTTTTCCAGGTTGATTATCATTTATAGTATACTAACACCATAAGAGCCAAATATTCAATTGGATTTTCTAGTGTTATCTTTGTGTACGCAAGAACTACAATTATTTCAACAATATGACTGGTTGTTCACTCATCTAATGAGGTTTTTTATCAACAAAATATAGATGAAAACTAACAATTCTTTCAACAATATGACTTGTTGTTCACTCATATAGTGAGGTTGTTTATCAACAAAATATATATGCAAACTATGTAAAAGAACAAATATTCTCATATGCTACTATGATTTTGGGTGATCCACCTTATACAAAAATGTTTGGGGATAATCTCTATTTGATCATTCCCTTAGGTGGAGGTGATATGATTAATAATACTTGTGGCTTTGTGAAATTCCTTATAATATTGATACTTAGAATGCCACTTGCTATAAAATGTTTCCTTCCACTGGTGGATTCTTTTCTTGCAGCATGGTTTCCTAGCACAGAGGGCCAATGTGTGACAAATGTCATTTTTGAAGATTATAGTTTTCAAGCGAATTTAGGAGATATATGCCTATTTTTGTGTAGGTACTAGTAGTTTTCATAGCACTAGTTCCACCAAGCCACCAAAACTTGACATAAGAATTACCAATAGTTTAAAAAAAATTTATTAAATGCAAATATATTTTAAATTGTATAAATTCTTGCACATGTGTTGATTGGGCCCAAAACTATCCATAAATAGTCTTTCTAATATTCATAGTACAAAACATCTTGTCCCAACTACCTCTAGGTATGTTTTGTCATATAACACAAATAAGACTATATTTTATCCGAGATTGTGTAATCCACCAGTACAAGGTGTCCATCACTTCAACCCCCGCCTAACTGAATTGGATCTAAGTATCCCCATGGACATTCATACCTACACATATAACATATTGATGGATGTCAACCATAACTATTAGTTTATTCAACAATCGAACCCATTGAGTTCAGTAAACAACACCCAACTGAATAAATTCCCCATTAAACAGATCAAAGCCCAAGGATCAACCATAAAAAATTCCCATCCATTGGATGACATCTAAATCAGTCCAGAACACACATGCAAATTTGAGATTGCAATCCATGTAAACCTTTGTTATCAATTAAATTAAAAAAAAAAAACTATAAAAGAACCTCAACCCTTGTTGAATTTTCATTTTAAACATTCAAACTATTCATCAACCCTAGAGACATACCATAAGAGAGAGTGCACATCATAATTAAGTTTCAAAAGTATAATCAAGTTTCAACACAACATTATATTTTCACATCAGTAGTATAATTAGGTTTCAACACAATATTATTTTGCACAATTTTTTTTATTTGTATTTCTATTATAACCATGTTCTAGTTCTCTAATTATATATTGGAAAAGGTGACCTATCTTAGAAGAACTCATAGGAATTTTAAACATGTAATGGAGCCCCTGAAGTTTCAATATGACGTTTATAAACAAAAAATTGCAAGAAAATATTTTGAAAATGATCTAAAATTCAAATTTATAAGATATGTCTCTATCAGAATTACCTCCAACCCAAGTCAAGGGTTTCCACTATAGGAATGAACCATTTTCCATGTGGTTTTAATTTAATTGTTTGGATGAACTAGACCCACCCAAGATGTTTTTTTTAATTTATGTTTTAGAGTATTAATACTGCAATAATAAAGTTTAAGACTGAAATATTTAAACTGAAATACTATAATATTGGAGTTCAATAATATAATACTAAAAATTCTCTACAAGCACCCCCAACCTACCTACAACTATGCTTAGTCTTGGCTGAATATGAATAAAATCATTGAAAGAAGTGATTTAATGTCCAGACATGTGAGTGGTCATGTGTGACTGATATATAAACCCTACACACATGAATAAATATGCAATTGTGTAGAATAATGACAATCCATAATTTGTAGAGGTGAGCAGAAGAAATATGCATTTGCAGAATTTATTTATTATTATTATTTATTTTTATTTTATTTATTTATTTATTTATTTTTATTTATTTTTATTCTGTATAAGAATGTGAGGTTACCTACCAATCACAAGAGAAGAATTCCTTAATTCCTATAAATTTTGAATTAAATAACATGTTGCTAATTTCATATAGGAAGGCATTTGCAAGAACTAGAAGCAATTTGAGTCAACAACTTATAAGTATGTAGAAAGTAGAAATTCAACCTTCACAGTTGTTGGACAAAATTTTCATGTAGGAATACATTTAGAAGAATTAAGACATGTTTGATTCAAAATACTATAAACTTGTACAAAGAAAAAATTCAGTCTTTCATTATCACGTAAGATGCAAATAAATTTGTTTGTATAACGTAGTATTGTTAATTAAATGCTTGTAATAATTTCGCAAGTAGTTTCAACTATGGAAATCATTTTTTATGTTGCTCATACAAGGAAAACAAGGAGAAATCTCATGATGGGTGATCAACTATGATGAAATTCATTAGATGAGGTGTTTGGTCAATTTAATGTCTTAAATTTCTTACATAAATTATCAAATGAGGTTTGTAAACTGATGAAGTGTGGTGCACTATATGTTCTTAGCTAACCTTCTTCTTACTTTGTTTTATATATTTTTATGTTTTTTTGGGGTTTTTGTTCTTTTATGTCTAAATGTTAATCTAGAATTATGAAAAGAATCAAATGAATCTAGTGAAATTTAAATGTTTAAAACTAATTTTAAAAGAAGAAAAGGAAGTGTTCTTAAGGTCAACTAATTTTCATAAAAATGAATCAAATAATATTGACTGGATAGAATCTGATCTAAAAATATAGTGTCTATTATAATGACTTCTAATTTAACATTAGTCCTATTCCATGGATCTGAATCCTATGACTAAAATTGGTAATTGCAATGCTACTCTTAGATGAAATCAGATTCAAAAGAAAACAACTAATGTATGCTCAATCACTCTAGCATCCAATATGGAATTATGATAGAATCACCCTCTTGAAATGATGTACAAGCAACCGATTATACTTTATTTTTGAAAATATAAGTCTAGGAAAGCAATTAGAGCATGTAAAAAACAACAACTAAGGTGTGTTAAATCTCTTCAACATCCAATATGGAAGTATTATAGAATCACCCTCTTGAGATGATGTACAAGCAATCGATTATAATTTAGTTTCTAAATCTAGGAAAGCAGTTAAGGTGTGCAAAGCGAAAACTCAATAATTGCACAGGTTAGACATTCAAGCACCCAATTGTGAAGTATGACAAGTCATCTTGTTGGCCTGATCTTTAGAAAAACCCAATTATACAATTGAATGAGGATCTTGATCTAGAAAACAATGTAAAATCATGTAAAAAGAAAATCTCAATGACTGCATAGGTTAGACATTCGAGCACCCAATTGTGAAGTATGACAAGTCACCTTCTTGGCCTGATCTTTAGGAACATCCAATTATACAATTGATTGAGAATTTTATCTAGGAAAGTAAATGACATAACATGAAAGGAACCTAAACAACTGTGAACTCTATTGCCTCAAACTTAATCCAATTGGAAAATATATAAATTTACCTTCTTGAGATCTTTTAGGAAATCAAATATTACACAGTTATTCTGTCATTGATTCTATGAAAACATTCATGACTTAACTCTATGAGACTGAAAAAAAATTTGCAATGCAATATTAATCTACTCAGGAAATTGACAAAAGAGAGAAAATAATTAAACTAAAATAAATAACGAAAAACTCTTCGTGTGCAGGGGCCCTCTACAATAGATTTGGTAGAGATCCTAGTTGACTATATATGCATTAAGAAGGTACTAGAACCATAAACACAATCCTTATATTATGAAAATAATGGAATTTAAAACAATACACAGTGTTCATAAATTACAACTGCCTTTCTGTTTCTACATCACCGGTATTTAACTAAGACAAAACATAACTGTGATGAGCTAATTTCTCCTAGAGGTGGCTATCTTAACCGAAACATAGAATTGGATTTTAACTGCTTAACTCTTGATTTGATATGTCAGAGCAAATCAAGAGTTCTTCTGCTCTCAGCTTGCGTCCTTTGACCAGACTTTGACCATGATTTCAAGCATCCGTTCCTATTGATTTTGATCAAGTAGATAGAACAAAATCCATGTGTGAATTATTCTAGAGATGCCCATGTGGCTTGTTTATCTAGTTTCTCCTTGGAACCTGTCAAACCATGAAAGTAGCCATAGAACCAATGAATAGCTGCAGAATAGGCTGTGTTCTGTACCCAAATTACAAAAATCCATTCGAAAAGCAAGAACATAAGAATATAACATATAAATCATTTAAATGCATTCCTTGAGATAAAACATTAAATTTGTCATTGATTGGAGTGTATAAACTTATGATAAAGTAAGGAAAAAGGGTGAGAAAGGATGTCAGAGAGAGGATAATTCTGAGGTTTGACATACCCACACTAAGAAGTCATTGCATGTCCTCATGCAATTTACCAAAAATGTGAACTTACCTCTCCTACTGAATTTGTTCAGACACTTCTGCTAATACATACAATTTCCTCCTTTTTCTTTTCTTTGAAGTGATTTCCATCTTGGGCTTTCTCATAAGGATCTTGTATTTGAGATTAATGACTGCCTTGTTTAGTGATTTGGTCTTTCTTTTTAACTTCTTGTTCTTTTTGTACCACAGTCCTAAGTGTAGAATGATATTTTCACTAATTACTTTCTCCAATTTGTTATGTTGCTTCAAGGCTTCATTCTCCTCTTTAATATGCCTATTAAATATCTCTAGTTCATATATTTCCTGTTTGAGAGTATCAACTAGAGGTTCTTGTGGATTGATAGAAGGTTATAGATTCATTTTGGCATTTCTCTTCTCTAGTGACTCTATGTAATCATATATTTCTTGTTGTACTGGGCCTATGCCTTGATATCTTCTATTGGAACTACCTTCAAAATTATGAATAGGAGAGTTTTCATAGCTATGTCGAAGAGAAATATTTATGGGAGATGGTATTGGAGGTTCTTCATCTAAAATTACAAACTTTTTATCTTTTGGTAGTGTATTATTCACCGAACCTCAGAGTCTAGATCTCCTTCTTAAATGTGGAGGATTTAAGCTTTTTGTAATTGTAACCTTGCTCCTCTTTTCTATTTTACCGCCTATCTTAAATTTTCCTTGCTTTTTTCTCTTTTTCAGCTCTACAGAGATGAGATTTTCATCATTTTATTGAAATGAAGATGTAGGTATATTCTCAATGTTTGTGTCAATATTCTTCCTTTTTCTTTTTCTAATATTTTCTTCTTTAGGCTGCCCTGGTACTTCTTGGAAATGGTTTCTAATAAGAAATTTCTCCCAGGAATCTCCTATACTTTTTAAATGAAACTCAAGAATTATTTTTATCAACCCATGATGGTGCATAGTGTTATCTATAAGCTATTTTCTCTTATGTATGTTTGTAGATATTCCTTTTAGGTTATTTAGTAAAAATAAGGGAAGATGTATTTCACCATCCTTTAAGAAATTCATCAAAAATTGAATATGATATACATACATGTATCCAAACCTGCCTTCACAGGTTATAAACTTCTATAGAATTAAAATCATGTTCCTCCATTTTTTCTTGAGTACAAAGCTAGGAATACCTTTTCTAAAAACAGAAGTATCCATGCCTATATTTTTGAGGATAACCTTCCATGATTCACTATGAAATTCTTTGTTTTTGAACCACCTTTCTCCAACCCTTGGGAGTTTTTTGTCTTCAACTATGAATGCTTCAGTTACTGAGAACTTGATATCTCCTATTTCAAAATTTTTCCCATCAAAATACCTCGCAAAAGACTTAGTAATCTCTTTGTGGAAGCCGTCAAAATTTTCTATGAATTTGAGCCATTTAGCCTTCTACAGCATCTCTCTGATATGAGGATATCCTTCCATATATTTTATTCCCAGTAATTCTGATCTGAATTTCAGTCCCATGTCTTCTATTATGAAGAGTATAACCTTCTTAATTATCCTTCTCTATTATGAAGTGAATTGGATTACATCTCTGATGAAGGATGTTGAGGGTTTGTATAAATAACTGAGATGGATTGGGGTTTTGAAGAAACGTAGATGTATATGTCACGTAAACAAGTCATAACCATTAATAATAAATGGGGGAGTCTATTGTGGACCATTATTAAACATAATTTGGACGATGTGGCTGATCTATGATATGATGGAAGTCCCAATCGAATCAAATAATGACATGTTAAAGTAGCATATGGTTGTCCACATTATACATGATAATGTTTTGACCATGCTATTAAAATAAATTTTTGCAACTTTACCTTTAGAACTAACCTTTCATTGTCATTCCTTTGGTGTTGATTCTTCAAGTACCTTTTAGCATGGTGGTATTCAAATGTAGTCCTTCAATCTCCTATATTCATCATTTTTTTAGTAGGCTGTACAAATGTGTCAGAGTTGCAGAATGGAATGTATTTGTAAAAATGGAATGTGGCTACAGAATATGGAATCAGCTACAGAATGTGGAATCACCTGCAGAATGGAATGTAATTGTAAAATGGGATGTGGCTACAGAATGTAGATTCTGCAGAATGGAATATAAGTTGCATAATGGAATATGACTGTGAATGGAATGTAACTGCAAAATGGAATATGACTATGGAATGGAATGTAACTTCAAAATGGAATATGATTTTGGAATGGAATGTAAATGCATTATTGAATGTATTTTTGTACTACTACTTATTGTCGAAAATAAAGGAAAAATATAGGATGTCAGAAATTTATGATTTTCGTCCTGTGTTTTCTATATAAGGATGCCAATCATTGATTGGTTTTCATACTTATACAATTTATTATTATTATTATTATTATTATTATTATTTATTATTATTATTTTATTATTATTATTATTATTATTATTATTATTATTTGGAGAAATAAAAGCTAAGATAGTGAAGAAGAATGATTATTCTTCACTAACTTCATATCAGTATTATCTTGGAAAATCTTGATAAACTCTTCTCTTGAAATTGGCTTATGATATACTTTCAACTGATGTCCATTCACAAGAAGAGGTATCTTTCCTTCATCAATTCTCCTTATCTCGACTGCTCCATTATCAAATAAATTTTCAATCTCATAAGGCCCAAGCCAATGAGTCTGAAACTTTCCTTAAAAATATTTGAATTTTGAATCGAACAAAAGTTCCAAATTTCCTGCATGAAACTTCCTTGATATATTTATCATGCCATTTGGACCTTTGCTACTAGACTAAACTGGTTCTTTGAACTAAATCTTTCCTGAATTCATCAAGCTCATTAACTTGCTCCATTCTATGCTTCTGTGCTTCTAATAAATCAAGTCCCAATTGGACTGGCATCTTGAAGGTTTGAATCTGAAATTCTATAGGGAACAAGACTTGCTTCCCATAAAAAAGTTCATAGGGAGTATGTCCTGTTGTATTCCTCCATGTAGTTATGTAGGCCCATAAGGCTTCAAGAGGCCTTTCTGCCCAATCTCTTCTGTGTAGATGTACAGTCTTAGTGATAATTCCTTCAATCACTTTATTGGTATACTCTACTTGACCATTTGCTTGTGGATGATAAGGAGTGGATTTTCTGTACTTGATCTTGTAGGTTTACAGAAGCTTTTCCACCAACCTTTATGTAAAATGAGATCCACGATCTGTCATAATTTCTCTCAGAACACCAAAACAAGTGAATATATGCTAAAAAATAAATTTAACTATAGAATATTCATTAGCTAAAGAAATTTATTTAGCTTCTACCCATTTAGTGACATAGTCAGTACATACCAAAATATATTTCTTTTTATTAGATTGCGGATTGATTGGTTCAAAAAAATCCAAGTCCCATTTTTCAAATGGTTCGATGAGTACCTGAGGTTGTAGTGGAATTTCATCTGAAGGAACAAGTTTCCCCATTCTTTGAAAACTGTCACACCTTTTGAAATATTCTTTGGTATCCTTGAATATGGATGACCAATAATATCCTAAATGAAGGATTTTATAGGTTTTCCTCTTATCAGCAAAGTGACCAGCACAGGGTTCATCATGACATTCTTTAAGAATCACATGCATTTCACCTTCTGGAACACATCTTCTAATAATGAGATCTGGACCTGTTTTATACAGTTCATCATTAATCCATGAATAATTTTCACTTATTTGAATAATTCTTATTTTCTCTCTAGGAAACAAGTGTGAAGGTAACTTTCATGTGACTAAGTAATTAGCAATATTTGCAAAACAAAGGATTTTAGTAGTTATTGCAGAAAGGTATTCATCAGGATATTTATCCTCAACTGGAGTATCATTTTTGACATTTTTAATTCTAGACAAGAAATCAATAACCGTGTTTTGTTTTCCAAGTTAGTCTAGAATGGTGATATTGAATTCTTGCAGGAGTAATAACCATCTTGTGACTCTACCATTAGTAATATATTTATTCATTAAGTATCTAATTGCAGAGTGATCTGTAAGAACAAAGGTTTCATAGCCTGTAATATAATGTCTAAATTTGTTGATAGCATGAACAACAACTAAGAATTCATTTTCAGTTACAGTGTAATTTAACTCAGTGGGAGTCAAATTCTTGCTTGTGTAATATATAGCATAGGGGATCAAACATTTTTGTCCTAATACAGCTCCTAGAGATGTATCTGAAGCATATGTTGAAATATGAAAAGATAGTTTCCAATTTGGACCTCTTAATATGGGTGGTTCAGAATTTTTTTTTCTAAAGTTTCAAATGCCAATTGGAAATCAGGATTCCAACTGAATTCACAATATTTTGTAAGTAAGTTGAAGAGTGGGGATGCTAAATTGTGAATTTTCTATAAATCTCCTATAATATCCCGTGAATCCTATAAAACTTCTAACATCCTTTTGACAACTTGGAATTGATAATTTGGAGATGACTTCAACTTTAGATGCGTCAAAATTAATTCCATCTCCTGAAATATGATGTCCTAAAACAATCCCTTCAGTAAACATCATAAAGCATTTTTCATGACTTAGTTAAAGGTTTGCTTCCTTACACCTTTTAATAACCTTTTCCAAATTATCTAAAGCTTCTTCAAATGAATTCCCATAAATTGTAAATTCATCCATATATACCTCTACACAATCATGTATTAGATCAGAAAAAATTCCTAGTACTGCCCTTTGGAATGTTGCAAGTGCATTGCACATGTTGTGAAACCATCTCTAGGAATAGAAGAAAATAGATATCGACGCCTTAGAAATAAGTCACTTCGAGGAGGAAACCTCCAATACATTACATGAATGAACAATTCTTAGATGATACAAATTACAAAACCTCATTTCTATATATAGGAGTCCATAGGGCCACAATGTAATCCTAGTTGACCTAACAATAATAATTTAAGGGAACAATAATAACAATATGGGGGGAACAAGGGTACAATAATAACAATAAGGGGGTTACACTAACAACAATAAGGGACTATACTAGTAATATAGGGACCTAACATGCCCCTCTCCTTCAAAAAAGTGTCGTCCTTAACGCTTGAGTAGCTCTGGGTGCTTCTGTATAAAATTCTCATCCTCCCATGTAAAATCTTCAATGGGTAAGTTCTTCCACTTGATGAGATACTCTGAAATTGATCGATTTTGTAGCTGTCAAGTTCTGGTTTCCATGATCGCTTCAGGTTCCAATATGATTTTTCCTTCCTCATCAAGTTCTGGCAATATTGTTTGAACTGGAAGATTTTCACCTGTAACATTTTTTAAGCATGAAACATGGAAAATTGGATGAACTCATGAAGAAGCAGGAAGCTCCAATTTGTATGCCATAGTACCAATATTTTGCAACACCTTGTAAGGACCATAGTACTTTGGCGATAATTTATTATCCTTCTTAGCTTGCTTGAGGGACGTTTGTCCGTATGGTTGTAGCCATAAAAATACCCAGTCTCCTACATCAAAAATTCTCTCACTGTGATGTTGATATGCTTGTTGTTTCATTCGATTTTGTGCCAAATTCGGGTTTTCCTTTAAGAGTTGGAGAACTTCTTGTTGATGCTCTATGTGATATTCCACTTCTTGAACCTTCAAATTTTCTCTTAAAGATGATGTGATGGATGGTGGATGATATCCATAAAGTGCCATAAACGGGGTTATTTTTGCTATAGTATGGAAGGAATTGTTATACCACCATTCAGCGAGGGGTAACCACTTGACCCGTTGTGTTTGTTTATCAGTTACAAAACAACGAAGACATCCTTCCAAACATTTATTTACTATCTCATTTTTACCATCGGATTGAGGATGATAAGATGAGCTATGAGCTAATTGAGTACCCAAACAATAAAATAACTATGTCCAAAAATTTTCAGTAAAAATGGGATCTTTTTTGCTCCCAATAACCCTTGGGTTTCCTTGTAGCTTTTGAATTATGTCCATAAATGTAGTAGCAATTGTACTTTCTTTAAATGGATGAGATAATGCACAAAAGTGTGCATACTTGGTAAGTCTATCAACTACCACCATGATGACACTCTTTTCTTCAGACTTAGGTAAACCTGTGATAAAATCCATTGAAATCTCCTCCCAACATTGACTTGGAATGGATAAAGGTTGTAGAAGACGCAGGGTCTTAATTGTCTCAACTTTATTCAGCTGGAAAACCAAACATTCCGCCACAAAATTTTGAATATCATATTTAAGGCCATCCCTAAAAAATTCTTTCTTCACCCTGTGGTAAGTTTTTAAAAATCCCGAGTGTCCTCCTAAAGGAGAAGTGTGCAATTCGAAAAGAATATTTTGTTTTATTTTGGAATTATTACAAATATATAAGCGATCTTCGTACCATAAGGAATCATTTTTCCAAATAAATGTATCAGATGTACTAGGATCTTGCTGCAACTTTGGAATGAGTGTCCACACTTCTTCATCCTTCTTCCATTCATCTCTTGCTTCGGTTATCCAATCTAGTTGGATAATATAAATAGCACAAAGCAATGCTTCCACCTCTTCATTCTTTCTTGAGAGTGCATCTGCAACAAAATTTAGCTTCCCTTTTTTGTAGATTATTTCAAAGTCATAACCCAACATCTTTGTGACCCATTTTTGATACTCTTCTGAAGATAGTATTTGATCCAAAAAGTGTTTAAGACTAACATGATCATTTTTTACCTTGAAGTGTCTTCCCATTAGGTAAGTTCTCCATTTCTTTAGTGCATGCAATATTTCTAACATTTCCTTCTCATAAATAGGTTTCTGTAAATACTTTCCTTTGATTGGACGAATTTAAAAAGCAATGGGTCTTCCTTCTTGCATTAAAATAGCACCAATTCCATTTCCTGAGGCATCACATTCCACAATAAAGGTTTTTGTGAAGTTTGGCGTAGCTAAGACCGGTGCTAGGCACATTGCCTCTTTAAGATGTTAAAAGGCCTTAGATGCTTCAGGAGTCCATAAAAATGCATCTTTATTCAATAATGTTATTAGAGGTGTTTCTATTCTCCCATAATTATTAACAATCTTGTGATAATACCCTATTAACCCAAGAAATCCTCACAACTGCTTGATGGTTGTGGGAACTTTCCATTCCTTAATGCCTTTAATTTTGTCAGGGTCTACCTTAACACCCTTGTGAGATACAATATGACCCAGATATTCCACCTCTTGTACTCCAAAGAAACATTTGGATGTTTTTTCATATAATTGTTTCTCCTGCAATATTTTGAGCACCCTGTCAACATGTTGAACATGATCCTTCCAAGACCTGTTTTAGATTAGTATATCATCAAAAAATACTAGCACAAATTTTCTAAGGAATGGTTTGAAAATGGAATTCATTAACCCTTGAAATGTAGAAGGTGCATTGGTAAGGCCAAAAGGCATGATCAAAAATTCATAATGACGCTCATGAGTTCGAATGTTGTTTTTAGAATATCTTTATTCTTCATTCTAATATGATGATATCCTGAATGAAGATCCAACTTGGTAAAATAAATTGCTTCATGTAATTCATCCTATAATTCATGAATCACGGGAATGGGAAATTTATCTTTAATGGTGAGCTTATTGAGCTCCCTATAATCGGGACACATGCGCCATGACCCTTGCTTCTTTTTTACCAATACTACAGGAGTAGAGAAAGAACTTTGACTAGGTTGAATTATACCAGCCTCTAACATTTCTGCAATCATACATTCAATTTCACTCTTTTGGACATAAGGATATATGTAAGGTCAGATTTTTGGAGGAACACTTCCTAGAACCAAATTAATAGCATGATCATGATCACAAATAGGTGGGAGTCCTTTGGGAGTATCAAACACATTGGAATAATTTTCCAAGACTCTTTGGAGGTCTGGAGAAATAGATGATTTTGATGTTGGAACTTCTAGTGAGCATAATTGTGCAATTACGCCTCATTGTTCTTTCTTCAGAAGCTTTGTCATGAAATTAGAGCTTATTATCTTTCTTGTCTTCCCTGTGATACCCCGTAATTCAATTTATTTTCCTTCTGAAAAAAATTTCAAGAAAATTTCTTGAAAATTAAAAGCTATCGTCCCCAAATATTGTAACCATTATACTCCTAGTACGACATCAGCACCTCCCATTGGGATGGAAAGCATTGGACTATTCAATACATATTCCCCTATGGATAGCTTGATATTATGGCATTTTCCAAAGAAATTTATAGTTCCTCCATTTGCAACCATCACTTGGCATTCTAGTGTTGGGTATAGGAAGCAATTCAATTCCTTGGCTACCTTACAATGAAAAAAATTATGGGTACTACCTGAATAAATAAACACTATTACCTTTTTCTTCTTGATATGTCCTTCTATCTTGAGATTTTGAGGAGTGGTGATTCCTACCAATGCTTTACACAATATGGTTGGACTCATTTCTTCCTCTTCTAGGGTTGGTTCCTGGTGTATATCCTATTCTTTTTCATTTTCTTCTTCCTCTTCACAATCTCTCTAAAATAATTTCTTCTTAGCACACTTATGACCTTTAGTGTATTTTCTATCACAGCTATAGCAAAGCCCTTTTTCTCTTTTTTCTTCCAATTGTTGTGATTTCAACCTTGTAAGTTGTTGAAATCTAGGAGTAGCAACACTTCCCTCTTTATAGAAGTGAGTGGTAGGCTTCCTTATTGCCATAATTTTACATTCAATTTTTCTTGCCAACCTGAATTCCTTCTCCAATGAATCAGGTTCCAAAAGGAAAACTTAATGTTGGATGCTATCCTTCAAAGTACCTATGAAGAGATCAATCCTGTGCTGCTCTGGAATATCAATCACCCTTATATTAAACTTTTGGAAGTCCCCAATGTGCTCCCCCGTTAAACCATTTTGTTTGAGATTTATGAATTGGCTAAAGAAGGTGTTACTCTATGTATCCTCATAATGTGCTATCATTTCCTCCATAAAAATTGACCAAGTGACAATTTTTTTACGGGAGAAAAGCCATCGATACCATACAAATGTATTTTGTTCTAGATGTAAAGTCGCAATGCATACCTTTTGTGTGTTTTTCACATTATTGAGATCAAAATATTGCTCCATCTGTAGTATCCATGTTACGGGATCCTTGCCATCAAACTTCCTCATATCCATCTTTGGAATATGGTGGTTCTTCCTGCCAACATTAGAGTTTATGAAATCATGATTAAAATTTATTTTTTTCTCATCATGAGTTTCCTCTACTATCTTTTCACCATTAGGAAACATTTGTTGTATCAACTTTGTCAAACTTTCCATGTCTACTTTTAGATCCTTCTTCATGTTTTCAATTTTTTCATCTATCTTAGCTTCCATGTCATCCATCTTAGCTTCCATGAAAACTTCCATGCCATCCATATTAGCTTCCAAACCATTCATCTTATTTTCCATGCCTTTCTTCAAACCATCCATTTCATTTTTTGTTGCTCTTTGCGATAGCGAAATTTGGTGCACTTTCTCATGGACTTTTGATATCTCACGTTGCATTTCTTCGTATTCATGAGTCATAGTAGAGCCTTCTGAAGGCTTAATGGGCGTTGAATTATTTTTAGGAGGCATTTTAGAACCCAATACTGATATCTATGCTCAATGATGCAAGAGCATCGGGATTAGCCAGCAATGTGAAGATTTGTTCACATGTTGTGGCTAAACAGGGTGAAATTCATTGACTGTTGGTCAAATTCAATTTTACTGAGGAGGTTGGACTTCTCAAATAGATTTTTATTGTAATAAATGTGAGATTGTCTTATTTTAGATTTAGGGATAAGATTTGTTAGTATAGATGTGTCTAAGAAGCTACGAAATAGCAGATTTATGTTCTATCTCTAACAAAATAGGAATTTGTTGTTAGATATTTTAGGGAAATTATTCGAGTTAATGTTGATGAGCGAGAGATTAGTGAAGGCTTTTGAGTGGAGCGAGAGCTCAGAAGTGTGGGTAAACTGTATTTTTTTTGACAAAGGTCATTTTTATTGTGTAATTGGGCCTCAGGCCGAGAGTCTGTTCTACTGTTTTCTGTGAATAAAATTAATGTTGTGTGACTCTTTGTATAACGAGTTGTGAAGCTTAAAAATTGGTTTCTTTGCATAATTTCTTGAATTGGTGGCGATCTGTGTATTTTTTTATTTAAATTGTAAGAATTCCTATGATGATGGAAACCTTGACATAGTCAGAATTTGCGAACGAAAAAGTCATTAACACAGAGAATCTGTGAAAAAAATACTTATCGGAACCTTGGAGCGGACTTAAAAGTTATATTGTTGATTTATGAACCATCGGGTCCGTGTAACATTTCATCGGAGTGGAGGAGCGTTCCAATCACATCACATCAACAACAGAACCGGACGCAAAAAATTTATTAATTTTATTTGAAGTGAAGTCGGGTCCAGTGGATATCGCATTTCCTATGAAGGAGTGACATTGATCCATAGCGATTTGCGATCTCCGATTAACTTCGCATTAGAGCTGGGGAAGATTCCGATGGTTGTGATATCCAAAACATAGCGACTTGCAATCACCAAATTGATCATCGCATCGGAGGTCGTGTTAAACAATAAAAATTGTAATACACTGTCATTTGTCGATTTGCGAATTGATCCGAACCGTTGGATCAAACAGATCTGGGTTTACGAAAATACATATAAAATGTGTTATAAAGGGCATTGAAACATTGTTTCAATGGTTTTAAAAAGTTATATTGGAACGCAAAGATAAAAAAAATATTTTACGCCTATTCAATTAGTTTTGGTTCTGATAGGAAGGAGGAGCGATTATTGGGTTATAAAGGCAAGGAGTGGGTGTTGTTGAATTCCACTACTGCTGCTGCCTCAATTTTTGGTATTGGAGCAGAAGAAAGGGGTGTTTACAGTAAAGATGCCACCAAGAAGAGGAATTGGTCGAGGAATACCAGAACCAAATGCAGTTCTGTTAGAAGAGGTGCATAATTTGCGTGCACGAATGGAGACAATGGAGACAACCCAAAGAAGAGTGCTTGATGATGGAGTTGAAAGTTCTTCAGAAGAATCTGATGCAGATGTGCAAGTAGTAGAAGAGGATAATGAAATTGCCAAGGTCCTTAAGATGCTAGCAAAAGTTGGAAGCAAACCCAAGATGGAAATTCCTATGTATGAAGGGAGTTTGAATGCAGAGGAGCTTATGGATTGGATCAAATCCATAGATCAGTACTTTGACTATGAAGAGGTTGAGGAAAATAAGAGGGTGAAGTTTGCAGTCACTAGATTGAAGGGTCATGCAGCCATCCGGTGGGACGAGGTACAGACATCAAGAACGAGGAAAGGGAAATCTAAGATCAAGCAATGGGATAAAATGGTGAGTAAACTGAAAGAAAAGTTTTTTCCTAAAGACTATCATTTGAATATTTTTAAGCAAATGAAAAATCTGAAGAAGAAAGGAATGTCTGTTAAAGAGTATACAGAAGAATTCTATAGATTAAGCAGCAGAACAGGGCATGTAGAAGATGATTTGGAAAAAACAACTAGATATGTGAATGGGTTAAGATATGAAATACAAGATGAGATTAGCTTGTTAAGTCTGAAAACTGTTGAGGATGCCTATCAAGCCAGTCTGAAGGCAGAGGAGACAAAGTCAAAGGAACAGAGGAAAGAGCTCAGTGAGAGGTAGAGGAGCTGCAAGATCTAGAGGAACAGAACATCAACATGAAACAGGAAGTTCAAGTGGTAGATCACCATAGAGGGGTCAATCCAGTAGAGGAGGATTCACGCCTAGAGGAAGAGGGCAAGGAAGAGATGTTAGGTGTTATACTTGTGGAGAATAGCGACACATGTCGCGGGACTGTCCTCATAACAAATTAGCAAGCCAGATGAGTGCAAATGTGACTGAGGTAGAGCTAGAACCACCTCGACTTGTGGAGAAAGAGGAACCACATGAAGAAGGTGAATCACTTCTTCTTAGAAGAACTTTTCTTAGATCAGAAAAGGAGGCTGGAGAACCTACGCAAAGGAAGAACTTGTTCAGAACTACATGTAAATCAAAGGGTAAGTGCGGTAAGGTTATAATTGACAGTGGGAGTACTGACAATCTTGTGTCCACAGAGATGGTGAAAATCTTGGGTTAGCAAGGACAACGCATCCTACACCTTACAAAGTATCTTGGCTATAGAAGGGTCATCAAGTTATTGTGACAGAGCAATGTAATGTGGAAATGCAGATTGGCATATACAAAGACGTGATCCTATGTTACATAATGCCCATGGATGTATGTCATGTATTATTGGGGAGACCATGGCAATTTGATCGAAAAGCGATTCATGATGGGAGAAGGAACACATATAATATAGAGAAGGACAGAATTAAACACACGTTGCTGCCAGTGAAGAATGATGTTGATAAAGAACTACCTGAAAATAGTATTATGTTGATAAGTGGTAAAGAACTAATACAGGAGGTCGATAAAATCGAGGAGTTGCATTTTGTTATCGTAGGGAGGTCCCAGGTAATCTTAACCTCTACAAATTTAAACGATTTGCCTGAGGAAATTCAAGCTGTGTTAAATAATTTTATGGATATCATCGTGGGTGAATTACCGAATGAATTACCATCGATTAGAAGTGTAAGCCAACATATCGACTTAATACCAGGAGCAAGTCTACCTAATAAAGATCCATATAGACTAACTCCCCAGGAAAACGTAGAGATTGTAAGGCAAGTATAGGAACTGATGAACAAGGGGCTGATTCGAGAAAGTCTGAGCCCGTGTGTTGTGCCAACGATACTTAGTCCAAAGAAGGGAGGAGAATTGCGCATGTGCACTGATTCCAAAGCTATCAACAAGATAACAGTCAGGTAAATATTTCCTTTGCGCATAATGGATGATTTAATGGATTGTTTAAGTGGATCCAGGTACTTTACTAAGATAGATTTGAAAAGCGGGTATCATTAGATCAAGATTCGGGAAGGCGATGAATGGAAAACGACTTTTAAAACAAATAGTGGACTGTATGAGTGGTTAGTGATGCCTTTTGGGCTCACTAATGCACCCAGTACATTCATGAGACTAATGAACGAGGTCTTGAAGGAGTATTCAGGTAAATTTGTCGTTGTTTACCTTGATGATATTTTGGTTTTTAGCATAAGTAAAGAGGAGCATTTCGAACATCTGAAGTTAGTTCTGAAAACTCTACAGAGGGAAAAAATACTAATCAATTTGAAGAAGTGTAGTTTCATGAAAGAAGAGCTGGTCTACTTAGGATTTTTTATTTCCAAAGAAGGCTTGAAAATGGATTCGGATAAGGTACAAGAAATCAGAAACTGGCCTACTCCCAGAAGTGTATTTGAGGTAAGAAGTTTCCATGGACTTGCTAGTTTTTACAGGAAGTTTATTAAAGGGTTTAGTCAAGTTTGTGCACCAATGCTTGAGACAATCAAAGAGGTCAATCAGCCATTTCGATGGATAGAAGAAGTAGACAGGAACTTTAATTTTCTGAAAAAGAAGATAACAGAAAATCCAATACTAGCATTGCCTAATTTTGAGAAAGTCTTTCAAGTAGAAACCGATGCAAGTGGAATGGCAGCTGGTGTAGTACTGAGTCAAGAGCAAAGACCGATAGCATATTTCAGGGAGAAAATAAATGATGTAAAAATGAAATATTCTTCATATGATAAATAATTTTATGCTATTGTGCAGGCATTGAAAAAGTTGAGGCATTACTTACTGCCAAAGGAATTCATCTTATATTCAGACAATCATGCTTTACAGTTTATTAATAACCATCCAAAGCTAAATCAGAAGCATGCCAAATGGGTGGAATTTCTGCAAAGTTTCACTTTTGTAATAAAGCATAAAAATGGTAAGTCTAATAAAGTAGCAGATGCATTGAGCAGGGTAAGTTTTCTTTTGCAATAGTTTAAAGTGGGTGTTGTAGGTTTTGAAGAAATGATGGAAATTTACAAGGATGATGAGGATTTTAGAGACATCTACACAACAGTTCAGAATCCAGTGAGCCATGATAGAAGTCAATGGATGGACTACCTTATTCAAGGATGCTTGTTATTTAAAAGCAACAAGTTATGTATTCCTAAATGTTCCATGAGAGAGAACATAATTAAAGAGAAGCATAGTGGAGGGTTGTCCGGTCATTTTGGACAAGATAAAACTTTCGTTCAAGTGAATGATTTTTATTATTAGCCTAAAATGCAAACTGATGTTAAAAAGTTTGTTGAGAAATGCAGGGTATGTCAATATGCCAAAGGAAGGAGTCAGAAGACAGGACTATATCAGCCATTGCCCATACCAGATTGACCATGGGATGCTGTTAGCATAGACTTTGTTCTAGGTTTACCAAAAATTCAGAGAAGAAATGATTCTATTTATGTTGTAGTAGATAGAATTTCTAAAATGGCACATTTTATTGCTTGTAAGAAAACTAATGATGCAACATACATAGCAAATTTATTCTTTTCAGAGATTGTAAGATTGCATGGTTTACCTGTAAGTATTGTATCAGATAGAGATACTAAATTTGTAGAGCATTTCTGGAGGACACTTTGGAAGAAAATGGGAACTAAACTCAGTTTTAGTTCAGCATACCATACTCAGACGGATGGGCAAACTGAAGTAGTGAATAGAATCTTGGGAAATATACTAAGAAGTTTGGTACATCAGAATCCTAAACAGTGGGATTTGGCATTAGCTCATTCTGAATTCACTTACAATGATACACCAAACCGAAGTACTGGAATGAGTCCATTTCAGATTGTCTTTGGAATGCATCCGAGAGGAGTATATGAGCTTAGGGACTTGGGAAAACAAGAATCCATGAGTGCAAGTGCTGAAGATTTTGTTGAAAAAATGCAGAGGTTATATGAAGAAGTCAAATATAAATTGCAGGAAAGCAGCAGAAGATACAAGCAGAGAGCAAATCTGAAAAGAAGAGAAAAAGAGTTTCAAGTAGGAGATTTAGTCATGGCATATTTGAGGAAAGAGATATTTCCTACAAAAACTTATAACAAACTGAAAATGAAGAAGATAGGACCTTGTAAAATCAGAAGGAAATTTTCAGCCAATGCATATGAGATTGAGTTGCCGGAAGGGATCATAATATCTCCCATTTTTAATGTTGTAGATTTATATCCATTCAGAGAGACAGAGACTGAGTTGCAGAATGAAATTACAGGTGATGAATTTCGAACTGTGGATTGGGAGGAACAGGTGCCAAAAGCATCCAAGAAGGAATTTGAGGCTATTTTGGATCAAAGAATATCCAAGAAAACTCAAGGGCAGACATATTTCCAGTATCTGGTCAAGTGGAAAGAGCAGCCAATGGAAGATTCCAGTTGGTTAACAATAGCTGAACTACAAAAATATGGAGTAAGTCCTGAAATTTTGCAGGAAAATCTTTTCTTCCCCCGGAGTCTGATGCAGGAGCATCGGGATTAGCCAGAAATGTGAAGATTTGTTCACATGTTGTGGCTAAACAGGGTGAAATTCACTAACTGTTGGTCAAATTCAGTTTTACTGAGGAGGTTGGACTTCTCAAATAGTTTTTTATTGTAATAAATGTGATATTGTCTTATTTTGGATTTAGGGATAAGAGTTGTTGGTATAGATGTGTCTAAGAAGCTACGAAATAACAGATTTCTGTTCTATCTCTAACAAAATAGGAAATTGCTATTGATATTTTAGGGAAATTATTCGAGTTAATGTTAATGAGTGAGAGATTAGTGAAGGCTTTTGAGTGGAGCGAGAGCTCAGAAGTGTGGGTAAACTGTATTTTGTTAGATAGAGGTCATTTTTATTGTGTAATTGGGCCTCAGGCCGAGAGTCTGTTCTACTGTTTGCTGTGAATAAAATTAATGTTGTGTGACTCTTTGTATAACGAGTTGTGAAGCTTAAAAATTGGTTTCTTTGCGTAATTTCTTGAATTGGTGGCAATTTGTGTATTTTTTTATTTAAATTGTAAGAATTCCTGTGATGATGGCAACCCTGACATAGTCAGAATTTGCGAGCAAAAAATTCATTAACACAGAGAATCTGTGAAAAAAATACTTATCGGAACCTTGGAGTGGACTTAAATTTTATATTTTTGATTTATGAACCATCGGGTCCGTGTAACATCACATCGGAGCAGAGGAGTGTTCCAATCAAATCACATAAACAATAGAACCAGACACAAAAATTTTATTAAGTTTATTTGAAGTGAAGTCGGGTCCAGTGGATATCGCATTTCCTACGGAGGAGTGACATTGATCCATAGCGATTTGAAATCTCCGATTAACTTCACATCGGAGTTGGGGAAGTTTTCGATGGTTTTGATATCCAAAACATAGCAACTTGCGATCGCCAAATTGATCATCGCATCGGAGCTGGTGTTAAACAATAAAAATTGTAATACACTGTCATTTTCCGATTTGTGAATTGATCGGAACCATTGGATCAGACAGATCTGGGTTTACGAAAATACATATAAAGGGCGTTGAAACGTTTTTTCAATGGTGTTAAAAAGTTATATTGGAACGCAAAGATAAAACAAATATTTTACGCCTATTGAATTAGTTTTGGTTCCGATAGGAAGGAGGAGTGATTATTGGGTTATAAAGGCAAGGAGTGGGTGTTGTTGAATTCCACTGCTGCTGCTGCCTCAAATTTTGGTATCGGAGCAGAAGAAAGGGGTGTTTACAGTAAAGATGCCACCAAGAAGAGGAATTGGTCGAGGAAGACCAGAACCAAATGCAGTTGTGTTAGAAGAGGTGCGGAATTTGCGTGCAGGAATGGAGACAATGGAGACAGCCCAAAGAAGAGCGCCTGATGATGGAGTTGAAAGTTCTTCAGAAGAATCTGATGCAGATGTGGAAGTAGTATAAGAGGATAATGAAACTGCCAAGGTCCTTAAGCTGCTGGCAAAATTTGGAAGCAAACCCAAGATGGAAATTCCTATGTATGAAGGGAGTTTGAATGCAGAGGAGCTTATGGATTGGATTAGATCCATAAATCAGTACTTTGACTATGAAGAGGTTGAGGAAAATAAGAGGGTGAATTTTGCAGTCCTATATTGAAGGGTCATGTAGCCATCTGGTGGGATGAGGTACAGACATCAATAACCAAGAAAAGGGAAATCTAAGATCAAGCAATGGGATAAAATGGTAAGTAAACTGAAAGCCAAGTTTTTTCCTAAAGACTATCATTTGAATCTTTTTAAGCAAATGCAAAATCTGAAGCAGAAAGGAATGTTTGTTAAAGAGTATATAGAAGAATTCTATATATTAAGTATCAGAACGGGGCATGTAGAAGATGATTTGGAAAAAATAGCCAGATATGTAAATGGGTTAAGATATGAAATACAAGATGAGATTAGCTTGTTAAGTCTGAAAACTATTGAGGATGCCTATCAAGCCAGTCTGAAGGCAGAGGAGAAAATAGTGAGGAGACAAAGTCAAAGGAACAGAGGAAAGAGCTCAGCAAGAGGTAGAGGAGCTGCCAAATCTAGAGGAACACAGCATCAGCATGAAACAGGAAGTTCAAGTGGCAGATCACCACAGAGGGGTGAATCTAGTAGAGGAGGATTCGTGCCCAGAGGAAGAGGGGGAGGAAGAGATGTTAGGTGTTATACTTGTGGAGAATGGGGACACATGTCGCGGGACTATCCTCATAAAAAATCAGCAAGCCAAAGGGGTGCAAATGTGACTGGGGCAGAGCCAGAACCACCTCGACTTGTGGAGAAAGAGGAACCAACTGAAGAAGGTGAATCACTGCTGCTTAGAGGAACTTTGCTTAGATTAGAAAAGGAGGCTGGAGAACCTATGCAAAGGAAAAACTTGTTCAAAACTACATGTAAATCAAAGGGTAAGTGCTGTAAGGTTATTTTTGACAGTGGGAGTATTGACAATCTTGTGTCCACAGAGATGGTGGAAAAGCTTGGGTTAGCAAGGACGGCGTATCCTGCACCTTACAAAGTATCTTGGCTACAGAAGGGTCATCAAGTTATTGTGACAGAGAAATGTAATGTGGAAATGCAGATCGGCACATACAAAGACGTGATCCTATGTGACATAATGCCCATGGATGTATGTCATGTATTATTGGGGAGACCATGGCAATTTGATCGAAAAGCGATTCATGATGGGAGAAGGAACACATATACTATAGAGAAGGACAGAATTAAACACACGTTGCTGCCAGTGAAGAATGATGTTGATAAAGGACTGCCTGAAAATAGTATTATGTTGATAAGTGGTAAAGGACTGCTATAGGAGGTCGATAAAAGAGAGGAGTTGCATTTCGCTATCGTAGGGAAGCCCTAGGTAATCTTAACCTTTACAAATTTAAACGATTTGCCTAAGAAAATTCAAGCTGTGTTAAATAATTTTATGGATATCATCGTGGATGAATTACCGAATGAATTACCACCGATTAGAAGTGTAAGCCACCATATCGACTTAATACCAGGAACAAGTCTACCTAATAAAGCTTCATATAGACTAACTCCCCAGGAAAATGCAAAGATTGTAAGGCTAGTACAGGAACTAATGAATGGGGGCTGATTCGAGAAAGTCTGAGCCCGTGTGCTATGCCAACGGTACTTAGTCCAAAGAAGGGAGGAGAATTGTGCATGTGCACCGATTCCAGAGCTATCAACAAGATAAAAGTCAAGTACAAATTTTCTTTTCCTAGAATGGATGATTTAATGGACTGTTTAAGTGGATCTAGGT
Source organism: Pinus albicaulis (assembly GCA_034641835.2). NCBI lineage: Eukaryota > Viridiplantae > Streptophyta > Pinopsida > Pinales > Pinaceae > Pinus > Pinus albicaulis. The sequence goes on along the minus strand of CM076573.1, from coordinate 816,540,050 downwards.
ACTTTACTAAGATAGATTTGAAAAGCGGGTATCATCAGATCAGGATTCGAGAAGTCGATGAATGGAAAATGGCTTTCAAAACAAATAGTGGACTGTATGAGTGGTTAGTGATGCCTTTTGGGCTCACTAATGCATGCAGTACATTCATGAGACTAATGAACGAGGTCTTGAAGGAGTATGCAGGTAAATTTGTCGTTTTTTTCCTTGATGATATTCTGGTTTTTAGCAAAAGTAAAGAGGAGCATTTAGAACATCCAAAGTTAGTTCTGAAAACTCTACAAAGGGAAAAACTACTAATCAATTTGAAGAAGTGTAGTTTCATGAAAGAAGAGCTAGTGTACTTAGGATTTGTGATTTCCAAAGAAGGCTTGAAAATGGATCCGGAGAAGGTACAAGCAATAAAAAACTGGCCTACTCCCAGAAGTGTATTTGAGGTAAGAAGTTTCCATGGACTTGCTAGTTTTTACAGGAAGTTTATAAAAGGGTTTAGTCAAGTTTGTGCACCAATCCTTGAGACAATCAAAGAGGTCAATTAGCCATTTCGATGGACAGAAGAAGAAGACAGGAACTTTAATCTGCTGAAAAAGAAGATAACAGAAAAGCCAATACTAGCATTGCCTAATTTTTAGAAAGTCTTTCAAGTAGAAACCGATGCAAGTGGAATGGCAGTTGGTGTAGTACTGAGTCAAGAGAAAAGACTGATAGCATATTTCAGCAAGAAACTAAATGATGTAAAAATGAAATATTCTTCATATGATAAAGAATTTTATGCTATTGTGCAGGCATTGAAAAAGTGGAGGCATTACTTACTGCCAAAGGAATTCATCTTATATTCAGAAAATCATGCTTTATAGTTTATTAATAACCAGCCAAAGCTAAATCAGAAGCATGCCAAATGGGTGGAATTTCTGCAAAGTTTCACTTTTGTAATAAAGCATAAAAGTGGTAAGTCTAATAAAGTAGCAGATGCATTGAGTAGGGTAAGTTTTCTTTTGCAAGAGTTTAAAGTGGGTGTTGTAGGTTTTGAAGAAATGATGGAAATGTACAAGGATGATGAGGATTTTAGAGACATCTACACAACAATTCAAAATCCAGTGAGCCATGATAGAAGTCAATGGATGGACTACCTTATTCATGCGTGACTTATGAATGTTTGTAAGACTATTTTACATATTTTTATACTTCATGTTCGCTTTTCACATATACTAATATAGTTGAACTATTTCAATTATTTTAGTGCTTATCTTGTTGAGAATGTGTTGTAATGGTTGTAATTGTTTTCTCATCCTTGTGGAATATTCCGCAAGATATTAGAAATATATTTCTCATATTACAATGTGTGTAATTGTTGTCCCATCCTTGTGGACTATTCTGGGGGATATTAGACAGATATTTCTCAAGTTGTTGTGTGTAATGACCGTTGCATCTGATGTGGACAATTTCACTGGGTGTTAGATAGAATCCTTCAGTTCACATGTGTCTCTTATTGGGTGGTACCATTACCTCTCACTTAGAGGCTCAATTTTTTTCCTTTTCCCCTATACGGTAGAAGAACCTTGGCACACTTGAAATCATACAATCACCAGGAACACCCCCCTTTCTTTGCGAAACTAAATTGACATCACTCTCTCTCTATTACTGATAGCAAGAGCCAAGGAATATCTTTAGGCTTTTTTTATGGATGGGACTCCTACACCAAATAGTGTGAGATCTAATTGGGACTTCATATCGAGGAGATCCCCTAAATGTTGGTGGGTAAAGCACCATCAACACCACCAAAAACACACATTTCCAAAACACCTAACAGATGGAGTAAAACTCCCAGTATATGGATAGAATGTGTTGATAAACACAGAATGGTAGTTGGTATGATAATATATCCTATTAGAGAGCCAACCATGAAGCCACTGCCATGCCCAAACACTGCTAGAACATTCATCAAAACCCTAACACCTCGATATAACTTACCTTCCACAGAGACAAATATTACCTCCAATAGAGACAGACTGTAAATTTAGTTCTAGAGAAAACTACAAACACTTGAAAAAAATCATGGATAAAAATTGTAAAATTCCCACTCACCCTCATTAAAACCGACAAGAGTGAAAAACCTCCATGTCCACCACCAAACCAAATGGAATTTATCATAGGCTCCAATGCAGTCATATATACATTTCCACTATGTTCCATGGGAATGGGGAAACACTAAACAAAAAAAAAAATGAACAACCATAATAAGTGTAATGGTAAACCCCCCATGAACCAGGTGAAATACAACACCCCTCTAGTAGTGAAATGATAGATTTGCAGGTTTATTAGAGAAGGAGGTCAGACAAATTATTGTTGGGAAATATGAGCTCCCATGTAAAAATCTCAAACAAAATAACATGATGTTTGCATCCACTTCCAACAACTCTAATAAAAACCCTAAACCATGCCAATTTACAATGCATTAACATGCGCAACCACCATGACAGGTGGCCTAACTAGCTCAACATGTGTCATACATTCTATGTGATATGGACCATGTGGTTCATAGTCATGATGTAGGTTTTAAACCTATATAGAAATTATCTACAAAAAAACTCTTAAAAAAATAGAAAATAAACAATAGTGAGAGCATAAAACATAAAATACATATAAACAGAGATTTTCCCCTTTGATCCCAAATCGAGACTACGAGTTTGATTTTTCATGATATTCATTTTAGTGTTACAACACACACACACACACACACACACACACATATATATACATGCTGAAGCATTCATAAACCTCATCCATTATCCCTAGATTAGAACATAACCATAGTTCACTTGATTGGATCTAAAAAATTATAGGGGTTGAAAACCATCATGCTTCAAAACCATGTGAAAACCCATGCACAAAACCATATCCAGGACCGCCCACCAAAAAATAAGGAAACAAAATTTCCCAGGGTGGTGCCTCGGACCCCGTGCAGGGGGCTACCTAGCCCCTACTTCCCCCTACTCCCCCCTACTCCCCCCCTGTGACACCCCGTAGTTGTTCCTTGTGCAACGAATAGGGGGTACTATCACCTGCCTTGTGCCCCCCCCCCCGTATGGGCGACTAATCATGGAAATAATATAACACATAACCAACATTCTCCTACTTTTTGTTTTCTTTTCCGCAAGGGGCCATAGGAGAGCTAAGTTATTAGTCCAGTCCTGTAATACCCATTTTTTATCTACACTAATAGAGCTTTTGAGTGCTCAAAGACTTCGTTAATGCATCTTCAAATTCTTCAAAGTGTCCACCTTTACCATCAACACCTTTTCATCCTCAACCATATCTCTCACAAAGTGATATTGAACATTAATTTTCTTTGTCTTTGAATGATAAGCAGTGTTCTTAGCAAAGAAAATTTCACTTTGGCTTTCACAGTGTATCTTTATAGCTCACTGCACCAACCCCATACTTGAACACAATCTCTGCAATAAAACTGCTTCCTTGCTTACATGAGTGGTTGCCTTGTATTCTACCTCTATAGTTGAAAGAGCCACTACAAACTTTACTTTACTCATCCAACTAACTGCATCTCCAAATAGGATAAACACATACCCACTTGTAGATATTATTTGGTCCAGATATCGAGCCCAATCTACAAAGAAAAACACAGATGTCCAAAACTCTGTCCAATTGTAGTCTTCCCTAGTAGCAAAAACCATAATCACTAGTGCCACACAAGTATCTGAAAAGCCACTTCACTGCTATTCAATGTTCCTTCCCTAGTTTTGACATAAACTTGCTCAATACTCCCACAACATGTGCAATGTCTTGTCTGGTAATAACCATTGCATACATCAGGCTACCCACTACACTTTCATATGGAACACAAGACATATACTCCTCTTCTTCTTGTGTCTTGGGACACTATTTAGTAGATAGATTTACACTTACAGCAATAGGAACCCTCACCGGTTTACTGTCTTGCATATTGAACCTATGTAATATTGTCTTGACATAATTCCTTTGGATTAACTAGAGCTTCCTCTTTGCATGATCTCTCTTACTTTCCATGCCCAAAATATAGTTTGCAGCACCAAGATCGTTCATGTTGAATTTGGAGAACAATTGGGTCTTGAAATCCTGGATAATTTATTTTTCATTTACAATTAGCAACATATCATCCACATACATGACCAAATAAATAACACGGTCACCAATTAATTTAAAATACGCACAGTGATCATCTTTTCTTCTGGTGAGGGCAAGTCCCTGTATATAGATATCAAATTTCTGATACCACATCCTTGGTGATAGCTTTAACCCATTAAGTGACTTTTTTAACCTGCATACTAGTTCGTTCTTGCCCTTCACGTAAAGCCTTCAGGTTTCTTCATGTAGATCTCCTCTTCCAGATATCTGTGAAGAAATTTTTTCTTCATGTCCATCTGTTCTATCTCAAAATAAAATGCAGCAACATAAAATAAAAGTAATATAATAGAAGTAAGCTTGGCAATAGGAGAAATAATGTTACCAAAATCAATTCCAACACCTGGGAATAACCTTTTGCTAAAAACTAAGCTTTGTATTTCTCCATATTTCCTTCTACATTCATCTTCTTCTTAAACACCCATTTTCTCCCGTTGGGATTCCTTCCAGATAACAACTCCACTAGATCCCATGCCTCATTTTTGTGCAAGGATTTCATTTCATCAACAATGGCATCCTTCCATATTTTTCCATCCTCTGAATCCACTGCCTTCATCATAGTTTTGGGATCATCATCAGTGATAGCTAAAGAAAAATTTGAATATAAATCAAATAGATGATACCATTCTGGTTGCCTTCTTTCCCGAACTGATCTTCTCACAACTGGACTTTGTGGCTCTTCCTCTTCTGAATCTTGTTATGTGGTAGAATCTGATTCATCCTCCTTTAGCTAAAACTTTAACTTCTCATGTTCCTTTGGTACAACTTCATGTTTAATAACATATTTAACCTCTCTAAAAACCACATCTCGAATGTACACAACCTTTTGTATTTCTAAGTTCCAAATATTGTAACATTTTAAACCATCCTTATACCCAATGAAGACGCACCTTTCAAATTTATTATCTAAATTGGTCCTTTTCTCCTTTGGAACATGTAAATATGCATCATATCCAAATAACCTCAGATGTGAAATAGAGGGTTTCTTACCACTCCTTACCTCATGTGGAGTCTTATCCTCCAATGTTCGTGAAGATGATCTATAAACTAGGTAACATGCAATCTCCACTGCCTCTCCCAAGAATTCCTGTCCTAACCTGATACCACTGAGCATGATTCTTGCTTTTTCCATCAGTGCTATGTTCATTCTTTTTGAAACTCCATTTTGTTGAGGTGTGTATGGAGTATTCTATCGTTGTGCCATACCACACTCCTTACAGAACTCTTCAAATTCACTCTTACAGAACTCTCCACCATTATCTATCCTCGACACCTTTATCGTCTTCTCTATCTAGTTTTCCACCAGAGTTTTAAATTCTTTGAATCTATCAAAGACTTCAAATTTATTCCTCAAAAGATATATCCATGTATTCCTTGAGAGGTCATCTATGAATGAAACATAATACACATAATTTCCCAGTGATGGAACTAACAGATGTCCAAATACATCATTGTACAAAAGCTCTAATATCTCGTTCCCCCTCTTAGCACCAGAATGAAAATTCACCTGATTGTGCTTCTCACAAACACAATTTCCATAGAAATTGAAATACTGAGAAAAATTAGACATACCTTCTACCATACCATTACCATGCAGTATCTAAATGCCCTTATCTCCAATATGTCCAAGCCTTTGATTGCATAGCATGGTATTTTCTTCAAAGACCGCTAGGTTTTGTGCTCCACTTTCAGGAACCGCAGAATTGTTCCACCCATCAATAACAGTGCTACCTTGAAGCTTGTAAAAATTTCTTATCTGAACTCCCCACATTAATACGATTGCCTCCCAAACCATCTTACAGGTATCTTTCTCAAAAATTGTTTTGAAACTTGCATCATCCAGCTTTCTTATAGAAATTAGATTTCTAGCCAATGCAGGAATATGCAGAATGCTAGGAAGTGTTCTAATTCTTCCACCTTGCAACTTTAGCTTGAATTTTGCACGTCTAATGAATTTTTCCTTCCTATCATCCCCTAAGAAAACATTACCACCATCATACTTGTCATACTTGTAGAACTACTCCCTATGGGGAGTGAAGTGAAAGAATGCACTTGAGTCAATCAACCATGCCTCATGATCTACATGTGTATTTGATGAAGAAGCCAAATACACATCCCCACCTTCATCTGAGGTGGTTTTTGCCTCTGTAGAAGGAGAATCATCACATCACTTTCCTTTCTCAGGAGCTTTAGATCTGCAGTCCTTTTTGTAGTGCCCTTCCTTTCCGCATTTCTAGCACACCTTTACATGCTTTCCTGGAGATTTATATCTCCCTCTAGATTTAGATCTCCCACTAGAAAATTTATGTTTGTTTCTATTTTGGGACCTTCCTCATAAAGATAAGGAATCTCCATTCTCTCCCTCCATATTTCTCCATCTCATTTCCTTATACAACAAGACTGAGACAATTTCATGAGAATTCAAGGTAGTTGTATTGCTACCTTTTGCAATAACCAGACTATCCCACGAATTTGGTAGTGAACACAACAAACTAATGCACTTATTTTCACATAGTATTTTAATATCAATAGATGACAACTAACATACCACAGTATTGAAGGCATTTAGGTGCTCTATCATCGAGTCTCGGTCCTTCATCCTCATTTTATACAGCTTTTTCTGCAGGAACAATTTATTTACCAGAGACCTAGATTGGTACGAAGTCCCTAGCTTGACCCACAAAGTATTTGTCATAGCTTCCCTAGATACATTCAAAAATATCGAATTTGAGATACACTGTCATATTGTGCTCTTTGCCTTCCGATCCAGCTTTTCCCAGTCTTCATCTAATACTGTCGTTGGTTTAGTACCTGGATCTACTGCAATCCCCTGATATTTATCCACCAGTAGATCCTCCATATTGAGCTTCCACAACTCAAAAAACTGATCATTAAATTTCTCGATATCTGTCTTTCCATTTCTTACCATCTTCTTTCACTGCAAGAATTGATATCTGAACATGGTATAGGACAAGCCCAAGAAAAAATCCCCCCAACAGCAAAGGTATCCCCTTGAAGTTGAAAAAACTCTGATATTAAATGTAGGTTTTAACCCTATACAAAAATTATCTGCAAATGAATTCTTAAAGAAACAAAAAATAAAAAATAGTGAGAGCATAAAACATTAAAAATATATACAGAGAGTGTTTTCCCCTGGATCCCAAATCAAGACTACAAGCTTGATTTTTCATTATATTCCTTTTAGTGTTACAACACATATATATACATGCTGAAGCATTTAGAAACCCTAATCCATTAACTTTATATTAGAACATAATCGTAGTTCCCTTGACCAGATGTACAAAATACTAGGGGCTGAAAACCATCATGCCCCAAAAATATGTGCAAACCCATGCACAAAACCATAGGCATGACTACCCATCGAAAAATAAGGAAACAAATTTTCCCAGGGCGCTGCCCCAAACCCTGCACAGGGGGCTACCCCCCCCCCTGTGAACCCCTGGACAGGGGGGGTTGTCGCCCCCCTGTGATACCCCCTCAGTGTGCTCGATGCAACGAACAGGGGGGCTCTCGCCCCCTCCTGTGACCCCCCCACACGTGCGCGAATCATGGAAATAATATAACACATGGCAGGGTGAGTGCACAAAAACTGACATCCATCCCCTACTGAGAACATTGTTTAAGAGTGTTAATAAAATTCCCTTGAGTGCAGTGAATAAGCACTAAAATCCTTAGTTTCTCTTGGGTTTTGGACTAACCAGAAACGGTTGCTGAAAATCTAAGGTAGTAATTCAGGCTTTCTCATTTTTACTTAAAAGAAGTCAATTAATAAGAAGTCATGCATTGTTTACGAATTTTTGTCATTCAACAATAATTGTAAAAACATTAAAATTCTATTGCATTAAAATACTTACTTAAGAAACTATAGAATGGAATATGGGAAGTGATTTTGTCATTGCTACAATTAAGGGAAGAAAGAAGGGGATGATTTTGTGTTTCTTTTTGTTTGCAATTATGCTCTTCATTATTATTATTTTTTTGTTGTGGGTCTTCATTTGTTATTCTATAAAAGGAGATAACTTGTGTGTTTTACATGACTATTATCATGTGCTTGCACTTGTATACTCTATAAAACTATATAAAATAGATACAACCCAAATTCATTATATTTTTCAATTTTACATTTCGACATACCTTACCAACAACATGAGATTAAAAAAAAAATGTATTGTGATTTAACACCAAGTAAGAGTTAAGGTCATAGAACCAAAAATTGTGTTATGAATTGACAAGATAAGAATGCAAGTGATACAACCAATTGTTTGAAAAAAAAATAACCTTGTACTTTATATTTGGAAAAACAAATACAATTATGTTTTCTTTATCCTATACATATTTCTCATGACTAGTATTGTTGATGTTATTGAATTTAATTAATGGAAAATACATCAAATTATAAAATATTTAATTTAAACATCACTCGGGTAGGTATAACATCTTCTTACATACTTTTTTAGTTGGAGTTTCTTTCAACAGTTATTATTTGATAATAGATTATAATGATCTTCTCTATGATTATAAAATATTTCATGAACAATCACCTATTTTTTTTCCTAATTTTAACATATCCTAATAGCCAACTAGTGGTAAGGTTTGACTCCAACTCTCAGCTATAGCTACATATTTAACCCTTCTAGAGTATTCTTCATATTGCACATGTGGCTAGATCCTTTTTCATAAGGGGCCTACATGGCACCCTACCAAACCATGGTAGTCAAATTAGAAGGTCGACTTTTGGCAGACACAAATTTTGCGTAAATTCTTTGATTGACGTCTTTTTTACATTATTAGAAATATATATACAGGTAGAATAAAATCAGGGAGTCTAGCACAAATGAGAATATTTAGACTTCAAAAAATGTTGTTAAGTTCCTAAAAAATCCTCTAAACGGTTTTGAGATCTCAATTTCTCCAAATTGGGACCCTCTATTAAAAATGGCCCTACAAGTTGATTCCTATTATTTTTCCAGTCTAAAAGCATCAAGATAGATGAAAAATAATTCAAATAATACAATGATCCATTATATATATATATATATATATATATATATATCTAGAGAGAGAGAGAGAGAGAGAGAGAGAGGATCAATTTATTCTCATAATATTTTGATTTGTATCTATGCTTAATAGATTTGAAATTAATATGGATCTACATTGATATTAAATGGATGTGTTCCATTAAACAAACACATATCCATCTTAACTCAATACTCATCAAGAAACAAAAGGGATTAATTCCCATGATGTGCAAAACTTTCGTCTAGTTTTTCACTTTGGAAAAGGTTTGCACCTCAATGTGTTTGATCCCTCTTACCACTTGATATATTTGGAGTTAATATATATCTATTATATTATTTATGAAAAATAAATGTTGTTACTTGCATTTCATTGTTTTCAATAGTATTACTTTTCTTTCTATGTAGTTTTATTCTCTCATGCACTCTTTTATCTACAATAATTTTTGTTGAATCACAATGGATATCTATCATAGAATATTCCAAAAAATGGTGCAACATTGTAATACAAAAACTTAGAATTTTTTCCATGTATTCCTAACAGTAAATACCAATTTATTCACCCAAGGGACCTTAAATTTTTCTATTTGTATTCTAAATTGATAGAAATGGTGGTTATAGTTCTATACAAATTGGTGCATTAGAAAAACTACATGACAAAACATAAAAGTTATAAAAAATAGCTCAAATATTTGACCCTTGTGGAGCTACTTCTACTAGGACAACTTGACCCTTGCAAATTCTCCCTAAAGAATGCATATACACATATGATTGGTGCTAAGGTTGAGCTTGACCTACAGCATCCATCATGTCTATATGAGTAGTAAATTGTCAGTGCATAACCTTGTATTTGATCCAATGTAATATCCCAAAATTGGGATTGCACAACAAGCCTGCTGAAATAACGTGCTTCTGGGAGATTTATGCACACAAATGATTTTGCAGCCCTAGGATCCCTTAGATCAGTAGATATGGAGTCTATGTCCAAAAGGGAATAAAAAAAAAATCAAACTAGGTGTGGTAAACAGATCTCCCACCACCTAGTCTAGCTGAAAAACAACCTACAAGAGGGGTTGGAGCTATGCACAACAAACTGCTTCAGAAATAATGCATTCTTGGAAAGAATGGGCAGGAGGCCATCAAATAAGATCAAATTTTGAATATACAGCAGAAAATCAGATTTAAAATGATGCTATTGCATTATACAGTAGAATACATAAGACAAGAGAGAAGGAAATCTTCAGAAAAGAAGGCTTCAACATATGTATAAACTGAAAAAATGGCTTAACAACGTTATTTTATGGAGCTCCAATAGCTGAATGTTACATTTTATATCTAGATCAGATCTTTGTACAAAATATCAGATCCATTCAAGATCTATAGACTATAAAGGCTCTATTACAAGATGCCCTTGGGGTTTTGACCAAATCATGCAATACAAAGAGTATATCTGAGTTTTAATTAGAAGATCTGAAATATTATTTAGAAATTTCTGAAGATGAATTTACATTGAAATAGATCAGATCTATTAGGAACATGGATCAGCAAGATAATGCATGGAACACCAAAGTGAAAGGCAAATCCCAGCACGAGAGATCTCTCATAAAAAATGGGATCAAAACACCCTACAAAACCTCCACTGAAAATAATGTAGTCCCTTAAGGGAAACTGCGTTGTAGCTTGAATAACAGAGTTGGCCTGATGCCAAGATACAAATCTGAAGCTCAAACAACTGATGCACTCTTCTAGGAGGTTAAAAGACACACTCATTGAAAAGAGGCACCAATACAAGCAAGATCTGAGCAGATCTAGTGTTCCACTTGCTGCAAACTACTAAAGGAACCAAACCCTCACTGGATTTGTGTTGCAATTCGAAGTAGAGCTTGGCCAAATGCCTAATAGTGGATGAAATCAACAAGACTCCTCCAAGAATCCTCAATGGAAGAGGTGAAATCCCTGCATAGGAACTCCAAGGGCTAAGCATCACTATTCTCCACTAAACAATAGAGAATGGTATTTGTATAAACAGAAAAGATAATTAGAAATATAGACAATCAACAACCTTCTCTTGCTGCCTTCCCCTTCCTTTTATAAGATGAAAGCCTTTGAAAACCCTAAACCACCTTGATGCGTTAGCTCCTTTAACATGAGGGGACTCCTTCTAGAACTGCGTTGTCCCTTCATGAGGTACATTGCATCTAGACAGTGCTGTAGATTTGATCAAGGTTGACCCAGTCTCATAGCTTAAACCGCTTTCACACCTGCAAGTGATTTTTTTACATGGCCCAGATTTATCCATGTTCATATGGGCATTGATTTATTCATTCTTTTATGAGTTTTACATGTCCTCCTTTATTCATTTATTCATGCAACAAAAAATGAGACAAAATTGCATATTCCTCTTAGCTTAGGCTAAGTAGGAATATTACAGTCCTCCCCTCCAAAGTGTTTCTTGTCCTCAGGAAACTGATAGGGTGAGAGTTGTAGTACTTCCCCTCCCTCATAGATGACACTATCAATGATAAAATCCTCATCATAAGCTAAGTGTTCATCAAGCCAATACATCATGAATTGTTCCTCCAAGGTCAACATAAGATGTGCATAGTCCATCCCACCAAGAGTGAAAATTAAACATAAATAAGCATGGATGGATCAATGCTCCATATAAAACATGTAGCATGACGTACAAGGAGAAGTTACATTCCATGTGGTACATAAAAACTGCCCATCCTCCCTCCATACAATCCCAAAAACAATACAACTATATCATCCAAGTATGGAAGAAAGACTACATATATGCAAATAGAAATCTGAGCTTGAGGAGGTGGGTCAAAATCCCACATGTGATGCCAGCGCAGTGCATCTCCTGCTTGCATTAGATCAAGGTGTGGCAAGTAGAAATCCCACCAAACATTTGCTGCATGAGTTACCTTAACATGGATGAAGATGTCAGATATGTTTGGTGCCTTTAGAAAGCACCCATCATGAAAAAGAGTCTCCCTTTGCACAATAAAGGAGTGGCCAAGTTCAAAATTTCTATTGGCCCACCACAAGCCATGAGATCCACATGATCTCACACTCCCTTTAGGAGTCATATCCTACAAAAACATGGTAAAATAATGTGACAAATCAGAAAATAAATTTTTCTCTACATGATCAAATATTTTACCATCAAAGTTCCTCATACACATGGAGTTGTGCATGGGAATCCCCCCTCTCTCAAAATAAGAATGAAATGGCTAAAATGACTCTTGCATAGAGTCCATTGGCTGTCCAAACTCCACATATCTCATGCACTCTTGAAAGTGTTGATGTAGTTCCTCTCTCAAGCCTTCCTAATCAAAGCTCCTCATGATCAGGGTATAAATCTTTGTTGAATGCATATGGCTGAGAAAGAATTCTTTGTGTGCCCCTTGTAGTATCTTCTACTTGAGCTTGGAGGCTCTAGCCAAGAAGACCCTACCATGATGATAGAAGACTCCCCCTTGGACTAAGTAGCCCTCTTCTTGTTGCATGTCATCTAGTATCATACCTGTGTGGAGATCTTTGGAATACTCTACAAGCAGTTGAGATTTCCAATACAGTTTCACACTGTTCAACAATGATAATACTGATGGTACATCCATGGAAGTTCCTATCATGTTACTGATCTCTTCTTTAACATATCCCATGCCAAATTTTTGTTTTGGAAGGCTGACCATCCTATTACCCTCCTCCCACAGCTCAGATATAGGAAAGAGAGAGGGTGACAGTGATGCAGGGAGAAGATTCCCCTCACTCATGAGTTGTCCCAAGCCCTCTAGTGTTGTAGCTTAGTCTCCCATTGCTCCAATCCCTCCTAGATCTAGATTTGGAGCTACACTTTGTGAGGCCTCCCACACAAGATCTGAATCTGGTGGCCTCCCAGGTGGTTTTCCACTAGATAGGAATGTCCCTTGCAGAATTCTCATGAACATATGAGAAGGGACTGTGAGATCCTTGCTTCCACTGCACAAATCCATCTCTGTTGTTTGTGTGGAAGTGCTTGGTGAGGGATAAGTATGCATGCCTTGGATCATTTTGGGCTTACCACTCTTAATGTCCACCCACTCCATCTGCAAAGCTTTCTAATCAGTGGTGATTTTCCCCAATGTAATCAACCATTGGACACCCAAAATGATATTGGTGTCTGGTATGTCAACTACAAAAAACTGATCCACCAAAGTGTAGGACCCCATAGTAACTAAGATTGATGAGACATATTGAATGCATTTCATTTTCCTATCTCCTGGGACCAAAATAGAGAATCCTTCAAAATTATCAGTGGGTATTGCTCTCCTCTGCACAAGATGAGCATCAATAAAGTTTTGGGTTACCCCACTGTAATTTAGTACTGATACCCTCTGATCCATGATTGAACCTTGTACTCTTAGGGTCAAGTACTTAGGCACTCCTCTCAAACATGCAAGAGTTCCTCCAATTGGAGCAAAGGCTCCATCCCCATCTCCAGATGGTGCTGGATCTCCCTCAACATTATCAACGCTGTGACCCCTACTTGGTTCATCATCTTCATCTTCCTCCTCAAAATTTGAGAAGACTTCTATGTAGTGTGCTTTCCCAGTAGCACATCTATTTCTAGGTGCCCATGACTCTTGGCAAGTGAAAAATAGTCTCTTCTTTCTTAGCTCCCTCCTGATTTAAATATCAAGAGGCTTCTTGAATGAGCTCTCCTTGGAAGGAGAAGCTTTTTCTTCTTTCCCTTTAGAAAGGTGAGGGGCCTTGCTCTGGAAAGTTGCCTTTGCTTTTGGCAAGGCATCTTGGAGGTCTCTAGCCCTCTCAATGGCATCGTGCAAAGTGATGGGCTTGGTATATTTAACCAACCCATGCAAAGGTTTATCCAAGAGATCGATGAACATGTACACCCTCCTTTCTATAGACAGATCAAGAACCATAATAGATAATCTCAGAAACTCAAAGATATAAGTTTATGCATTCCTCGATTGCTTTAACTTTGTAAGGCTCATGAAGGGTGCTTCTAGATACTTCCTGTCAAACCTCTCCACCTGCCTTCTAGTGAATTCAGAGTAGGCAGTGACATTGGCATGGCCTAATGTAGACAACCCATGGAACCACCAATTGTGTGTGTCACCTTCAAAGTGCAGTGCTACAATCTTGATGGCTTCAATCTCGGGGACTTTGTTCAACTGAAATTAGATGTCCAACTTTTCTACGCATTCCTTGGTAGAACTGGTGGATGACCCATCAAACTTGGGAAAAACGAATCTGCCCATAGAGTGATTCCTATCATGATTGTGGAAGAATCCACCATCTCTATACTAATGCCTCGGTCTTCTTTTGTCCTTGAGGTGACAAAACCATTGGAAACTCAAGTGGTCCTTTAATCTCTGATTCTGAGATTCATATTCCACAAAGTAGTCTTCAAGGGATGCTTTCTTGTTGGAATAGGGTCTCCTAACTAGCTGCAAAACTGGTCCATTTTTTATACTTTTGGTTATATTTAGCATAGCAGAGGGGTTTTGGGGCAGGTCAAAGCCTCGAACGCATTGTAATGGGTCAAAGGGTAAACTAGGGTTTCAAAAACCATGGGTTGTGAACCATAGGAAAGTTAAGGCTAGATTGTTATAAATAGAGATGCATTTTGTATTGTAAAGGATAGGAAATGATGAGCTGTTGATGTGATCTATTGTTTAAGGTATCTGTTTGGGTTTTGGGGAACAGACTCCTGTTGGCTATGTGTGCAGAGATCCTAGTCCAGCTGTGTGCGTAGGTTGGGAAGGGAATTGGAATTGTAAGGAAGAATTGATGAATGAATGAATACAAAATATTGTTAGAGAACTGAATCTGTGAGTATTGTTATATGAATTACTCATAATTGTTGTATTGTGTGTTTTATGTCCTTAAGCTGCGAAATATCTATGTACTATGTTCTTGGATATAGATCTGTTATGTTTTGCTTATGTACTGTTGTGTTGATGATATAAAAATCATATAAATATAGATCTAGTGCACGTGGATGCGAATAGAGATTTAATTAGCTTTGTGTAGAATAAGGTAATTGGGGATTACAGGATCTAGCACTGCTCTGCTTGCTTTACCCATCCTTTCTCAGGGTGCGGAAACCTGATTCCAGTAGCCACCCATACTACTTCGGGTGAGAATTTCACCTGCGAAAGTAGGTCACTGCCGAAAGGGCTAGTAGTATAGGGGTTTCTTGGAAAACCTTACTTATCGAACCTGGGTCAGGACCCCTCGAGCCAAAAAATGGTTCCGTTGCTGGGATCAGAACAAGTTTGAGAGGCGAATCGGGTAATGACAAGAGAATACTAGAAACCTGAAAGAAAAGAGATCGAAGACTGGTTCGAAAGACAGATCCATGAGTTTGCAGTAAAAGAAAACTGCAGTGAAAAATTAACGGCAGAAAGGTGGAAAAATAGGTACCTTCTTACTGAAAGCTACAAAATATTCTTTGTAACCTTTGTGATTGAACACCAAGAGTGGTTGGCCAGGCTTGTGGAATTCCATAAGTGCTAGAAGGATGAGTGAGTCACTCAGTGGACCCCAGAGCTTCTTGAGCAGCTGGAAAATACTGATAATACTATCACACGCACGGTGGATCACTAGGTGGATAGTGTGCTAGAGGATTTGTGACGAAATTTTCCATTGATCAGTTTCTATCATACTTTGAGGCTGAATGATGATTCTTCAAAGGATTCTGAGGAAAATTTCTGAGGACATTACCATTGCTAATCAAAAAATTACTGTGCGAAAAGAGCATTCTGTGTAGTCATACTGACTGAATGACCTCGGATATTGACGGGAGCACGACCCATTGTGGTAAATACTATCGGACCAACCTTGATGGAGGGAGATCCACCTACAATCTATTATAGGAACCAGCTGTGCAAGATCCCCCAGCTACATCACCACCTCGGCCACGCAAAGGTAAGAATTCGCCTATACCGCCACCCTCCCTAGACAGTGATAGGGCTACACATTTGAAACTACCTACCTTCAAGGGGGTAGGAGATGAGGATATGGACCAATTTTGGTTCTTTTCAGTCTCCATATGGACTGCGCAGAATGTGGCAAGTGATACGGTAAAAAGGGCGCAACTGTCGTTGGCCTTCGAGGATAGGGCCTTGGATTGCTATGTGCGGTATATTTCCCAGAATGGGGGTGAATCTATTCAAGATATGAAGGACTCTTTGAAGCACCAGTTCAAGAAGCCAAAATATTATTCCTAGTTGGTATCAGAAGTAAAGGACATCAAACAAGATGCGCCTGAGTCAGTATGGAAGGCTGATCAGCGATGGAGGAAAGCAATCAGGGAAGGAGGATTCGAATATGATGATAGACAGCATAAGTAATGGTTCATCGTTATGTTGTTAACTCACCTACACACGCCAATGAGTTATCAAACCTTTGAGTCATAGGAGAAGGCTGTGGAAGTCGCTATGAAACTAGAGGCTTCCCCTCGAGAGGATACGTCAGTAAGGGTACAACAAATCCAGGAACAACTTGGGGCTATGCATATGGAGATACAAAATTTGCGTAAAGAGCGGGAAAAGGAAGGTTGCATAGATCTCTGGTGCATACGATGCCAGGTGTCTAGCCATACAAAGGATCAGCGCCCTCTGTTGATGAATTACATGCAAGAAGAAGGACCTAGCCCGGTATGC
The DNA here is from genome assembly GCA_034641835.2 of Pinus albicaulis. Classification (NCBI taxonomy): domain Eukaryota; kingdom Viridiplantae; phylum Streptophyta; class Pinopsida; order Pinales; family Pinaceae; genus Pinus; species Pinus albicaulis. The sequence goes on along the minus strand of CM076573.1, from coordinate 816,523,159 downwards.
CTAGGGGTAAGTAGGGAACCCATCCTATTACAACCAGGTTCAAGCGGGCCTGCACTATGGTGTGATGATTATCGGGTAGTAGGACTGCATGATATGAACCATTGCCCTCGGTTAGTTGCATATGTCCCAGAACTAAAACAACAATGGTGCAGATTCTACCGATCAATGGGACATGATGAGAAGAACTGTTATACTTGTGGCTTAATGATGGATCGTGGGAACTTATATAGGGTACAATTAGACTCTGCATCGCCAAGAATTTCAGCGCACTTTGGAGGATCACTGGCCCGAGGCAGAGGAGGTCGGGGAGGAAGTGTAGGATGAGGAAATGGGCAGCTAGTCTGTTATAACTGTGGGGAAATAGGGCACTTTGCGAGAGAATGCCCAAATCCCACCAGGCCATCATGCAAATATTATAGGCAACTAGACCATGAGGTAGAAGATTGCCCAATTTTAATAGCCAAGATGCAGGAAAAGCAGCGCACCCCTACACAGAATGTACAAAGAGTTAAATCTAAGCTAAGAAAGGTGGATCCCTGTGTAAAATTCATGACACGCAGCGGGTTGGTCAACCAAGGAGAAAAAGAGGAGCTTGCCTTCCGGGAAGGGATGCCTTTCAAAGAACAAACACCATCGAAAGTCCCTATGTAGCCGCCAACGCAACCTCAGACGGAGGAAGGGGTTGAGACCTTTTTAAAGGTATGTTTGAAGCTACTGAGAAATCCACAGGTTGTAGGTAATCTCAAAGAGCTACTGAATACCTGCACATTCCGGACCAATACGATCCCTAACACCAAGGATGTACACACACTATATAGCTATAAGAAGTGTACCGGAAGAGAGATGTGATTGACTACGAAGATTGGTGACTATGAGATGGATAAGGTTATCTTAGATCTGGGGTTAGATGTGAATGTATTACCAAAGCAGACATGGCAACTAATGGGGGAACCTAAATTAGAATGGTCCACCATCCAGCTACGAATGGCCAATCAATATAAAATCATCCCTCTAGGGATATTACCAAAAGTGATGGTTGACATCGCAGGGGTAAGGGTCCTCGCTGACTTTGAAGTCATAGAAATTGTGGAAGATGCAGATCCCTACCCTACGCTCCTTGGACTAGACTTGACAATTGACATGGGGGGTGTCATCAGTCTCAAGAAACGCAGCATGGTGTTTGAAAGCAAAGCTACGCGTGCCATAGTACCACTAGATCTAGTAGAAGGTGTGCGGTATACAGAGCCGACCTATGAGGAGGAGGAATTAGATCACATTTATAAATTAACTGCACAGGATGAATATCGGGTTAACCCCGTGGATGAAGGGATGCTCTGCTAGGAAAAGGAGAGTGAATGTTTTTCTAACTCTGATGAGGAGCTAGAAAATTGGCAAGGTTGATTGCACGAAGTTTCGGCACTCCAATGTCTTCAGACCATTAGGAATTTTCGGCGTATCTCTACCATGGAAAGGAACCCGCCCTGCAAGGAGGACGTAGATGATAATCGGGAGACGGTTGAACCTAATATTCCCATGAAACACAGGCTCTGGGAAATATCACTAACGTTATGTGGAGCACCTACGCAAGGACCGGTATTCTTTGCTCAAGAGAAGTATTGGAGAAGGGTGATCCTGCGCATAGGGACCCTGGTTGCTAGATGGACCCCGAGGTTAGTCGACCTACGTGGACACTTGCTGGCATACCACAATCAAGGGTGCTATCAAGCCTTGCATGGATAGGATTTCCAAGGTACCACTGACCTAGGCATGCGTCGGGTTACGAACCTTCCCAGACCCATGTGTAATTTGAAGAATTTGTGAATGGCTCAAGTAATAAATATGAGGACGCATGATGCAGACCTCTGGTGCAAGGACATTCCAACCAAGGGTGAAGCGCATGGCTCAAAAAGACGGATGGCCAACCTGTAGACACACCTCACGTCAACCTTCATTCCAGGTACAAGAATGACATACAGGCGTCATCTGTGGTCTCACAGTCCGTGGAAACGACCTTAGGCACGTAAGATGACCGTTAGCACATCCCAATTTAATAAAAAAGGCATCTTACAAGTACACATAATCGGCAGCAGATCATCAATGCAGCCATTTATGGTAAGATTGATCTACCTGATTGATGGTCAATCTCACGAATGGACTACTCCACCATTAAATAGCTCTGGACAGTGTGCGAATGGCTGGATAATTACACACCAGGCTATTTATTCACCCTACAACATGCTCCTACTATCTACATACTAGGTTTTTGCGCTCCTTGACATTCTCTGGGTTGCCCGCTTTTGTGTTGCTAGGATAGACCCAACTAGAGAGCCTGGGAATGCCGAGTGTAGTCACAGGGGTGAACTCTAGCTCCCAATAGAAAGGATTGTCTGCAAGCCATGCACAATAGGAACACCATGATACAGGGACATACTGTGGCTTCTCCGCAACTCTAGAACACCGCCATCTAAAGCAATGTGTGTTCCCTCCCTCGAATTACCCTCGTCAATTCCCTTGATCCAACTATGGGGGACATCCTAATTGATTTAGCATAGTTATCTCGCATAGAGCTACAAGGAGTGCACACTAGAGTGTTGCATGAAGTTCACCATCATGACCGAGCCAGACAATAGCAGTATAACATACCTCAGGAAGTACGGGACCAGCGGATTGCAGTGGTCATAGAGGAAATGCAGATTATTCAAGAATGGCTAATGTAGGGTGCACAACTAGTCGAAGAAGCTACCCAACTATAGACAGCCATCCAGCACCATTCCAAACTTCAGCATATCCAAATGGAATTACAGCAGGTGGAAGCTTCTCTGGACCAAGTCAAAGCCTCCTCACCCCCCAATCGTCTCCGCGCAGCGTCTAGTCATCTTGGACAAGATTGAGAACCTTCACCACAACAATAATGTCACTTAGAAATGGTTGAAACCATGGGTTGATACCCCACTCTAGCTTGCCAAAGATGCTCAGTCTACCATTGCGCACCTCCACCGGCTATTAGAACAGGTTATTGTGGCTCCAAATGGCCCTACCTCCTTGACACTTGTCAAAATTATGCAACAAGCTGTGGCCTAGAGTAAGCACGTGCTCCCACCACTCCTCTGCACTCTGGCTACCTTGCGTGTGCAAATTGAAGCCACACCACTGCAGTGACTCAAGACAAGTCACAAGATTGTGTTGGGGGACTATTGGATCGTGGTCTTCTAACTAGCTGCGAAACTGGTCCATTTTTGATATTTTTGGTTATATTTAGCATAGCAGAGGTGTTTTGGGGTGGGTCAAAGCCCCAAACTTATTGTAATGGGTCAAAGGGTAAACTAGGGGTCCGAAAACCATGGGTTGCAAACCATAGGAAAGTCAAGGCTATATTTTTATAAATAGAGATGCATTTTGTATTTTAAAGGATAGGAAATGATGAGCTATTGATGTGATCTATTTTTTAAGCTATCTGTTTGGGTTTTGGGGAACAGACTCCTTCTCGCTGTGTGTGCAGAGATACTAGCCTAGCTGTGTGCGGACCCTGTTGCTGTGTGCGCAGGTTGGGAAGGGAATTGGAATTGTAAGGAAGAATTGATGAATGAATGAATATGGAACATTGTTAGAGAACTGAATTTGTGAGTACTGTTATATGAATTACTGGTAATTGTTGTATTTTCTGTTTTCTATCCTTAAGCTGTGAAAGATCTATGTATTGTGTTCTTAGATCTAGATCTGTTATGTTATGTTTATGTACTGTTGTGCTGATGATATAACAAGCATTTAAATATAGATCTAGTTCACATGGATGTGAATATAGATTTAATTAGCTCTACGTAGAATAAGGTAATTAAGGATTACAGGATCTTCTCTGCTTGCTTTACCCATCCTTTTTCAGGGTGCGGAAACTTGGTTCCAACACCCACCCATACTACTTTGGGTGAGACTTTGACCTACAAAAGAAGGTCATTGCCAAAAGGGATAGTAGTATAGGGATTTGTTGGCAAACCTTTCTTACCAAACATGGGCCAGGACCCCTCAAGCCAACATTTCTCTTGTTGACCTTCATTCTCTACAGCCAATAAGGTAGGCATAGTAGAGCGTTGTGGAGCTTGTGGAGCTTGTGGCTAGTTCATTGGTTGACCAGTCCAGTGGTGAGACATGCTAGAGATTTCTCAGGATGAAATCTCCCAGGAGATTCCCTCATCCTATCCATTCTCATCTATTTGATCTCTATAGCAAGGTCTTACATGGACACCAAAATATTTCTTGCAAAGTCTTCTCCTTCTTTATCACTTGCAGTTTCAGGGGATTTAACCTTGTATTGATCATCAGTGGTGTAATCAAACTTCTTGTGAATTCTATTCTGATACCTCTTCTCTCTCTCAATAAGAGGCTCATCTTCTTTTGAATGAAACATGGCTATGGTTCTCCAATGAAAGCACAGGCTTTGCCAAGAAAGGAGCTTTGATACCATTGTAATATCCCAAAATTGAGATTGCACAGCAAGCCTATTGAAATAACGTACTTCTGGGATATTTATGCACAGAAATGAGTTTTCAGCCTTAGGATCCCTTAGATCAGTAGATTTGGAGTCTATATCCAAAAGGGAAGAAAAAAAAATCAAATTAGGTGTGGTAAACAGATATCCCACCACCTAGTCTAGCTGGAAAACACCCTACAAGAGGGCTGCAGCTATGCACAACAAAATGCTTCAGAAATAATGTAGTCTTCGAAAGCATGAGTAGGAGGCCATCCAATAAGATAATTTTTTTAATATACAACAACAAATCATATTTGCAATGATGTTATTGCATTATAAAGTAGAATACAGAAGACAAGTGAGAAGGAAATCTTCAGAAAAAATGATGCAACATATGTATAAACTGTAAAAATGTCTTAACATCGTTATTTTATGGAGCCGCAATAGCTAAATATTAAACTTTAGATCTAGAGCATATCTGTGTACAAAATATCAGATCCATTTCAGATCTGTAGACTAGAAAGGCTCTATTACAAGATCCCCTTGGGGTTTTGACCAAATCATGCAATACAAAGAGTAGATCTGAGTTTTAAGTAGCAGAATTGAAATATTATTCAGAAATTTTTGAAGATGAATTTACATTTAAATAGATTATATCTATACAAAAAATGGATCACCAAGTTAATCCATGAATCACCAAAGTGAAAGGCAAAGCCCAACACCAGAGATCTCTCATAAAAAATGGGATCAAAACACCCTGCAAAACCTCCACTGAAAATAACGAAGTCCCTCAAGGGAAACTGTCTTGTAGCTTGAATAACAGAGTTGGCGTGATGCCAAGATACAAATCTGAAGCTCAAACAACTGATGCACTCTTCCAGGAGATTAAAAGACACACTCACTGAGAAGAGGCACCAATACAAGCTAGATTTGAGCAGATCTAATGTTCCACTTGCTGCAACCTACAAAAGCAACCAAACCCTCACTGGATTTGCATTGTAGTTGGAAGTAGAGCTTGGTCAAATGATTGATAGTGGATGAAATCAACAAGACTCCTCCAAGAATACTTAATGGAAGAGGTGAAATCCCTGCATAGGAACTCTAAGTGCTAAGAAGCACTATTCTCCATTGAAAAATAGAGAATAGTATTTGTCTAAACAGAAAAGATACTTAAAAATATAGAAAATCAACAACCTTTTGTTGCTGCCTTACCCTTCCTTTTATAAGATGAAAGCCTTTGAAAACTCTAAACCACCTTGATGAGTTAGCTCCTTTCACATTAGGGGCCTCCTTCTAGAACTACGTTGTCCCTTCATGAGGTACATTGTATCTAGACAACGTTGTAGATTTTTTCAAGGTTGACCCAGTCTCATAGCTCAAACCCATTTCACACCTACAAGTGATTTGTTTACATGGCCCAGATTTATCCATGTTCATATGGGCATTGATTTATTCATTCTTTTAGGAGTTTCACATGTCCTCCTTTATTCATTTATTCATGCAACAGAAAATGAGACAAAATTGCATATTCCTCTTAGCTTAGGCTAAGTAGGAATATTACATCCAAAATGGACCATATTCAAAGGAATAACTAACAAAAATAAAATTTAAATAAGGAACATGGTTAGGGGGTGAAGAGATAATAATGCATGTTGAGGGAGTTGAAGATGAATTAAAATTATTAAAATGTGGGAATATAAAGAACTAACTCATGAATCAATCTCTAGATATTCCCTTATTTATATATATATAAAGTCCATGACCTCACATTCCAATTCTCTATGTGCCATCAATTGAGATATAATATTCACTATAGATTATCCCTCACATCGTTTTCAACAAATAATTTTTTATCCTAAGCCTCCTACCATTTTCTTTATTGAGATTCAATTTCAACACAGAGCATTAATCCTTTTTTAAGTAACATTTCCATCACTTAATTACACAGTTCACCTCCAGTAACTTGAAAAATACATAAAAAGATATTTATAGAATGGTAATGATCCATCCTTACAAAAATGGTGTTTTAATTTCAAAGAAAATATTCATACTATGGACTAACACATACTTCCATTTGAATTCTAATAAATGCCTTGATCAAGCTACATCAAAAACTAATAGGCGATTAAGCTATTAGTGACCTTGAATGTAATCACTTCCAACTTTAACGCCTAGGAAGGGTTCACCAGCATTCCATAGTCCATGCACAAGATTTTTATCTACAACATTGAACCCTAGAGGTATCTCCAAATGAGTAAAACCACATAGAAAGAACAACTATCCCATAATACCACTAACTCCATTTGAGTCTAATTAAGCATAGAGAACTAAGGTTTTTCTACATAACATTCACATATCGTCATGCCACATATTTTCATTGATAGGTCACATAGCACACATATGACTAATTTCATTCTAAGTAATTCCCCGACTAGATTATTACCAAGATTTTCAAATGAATAAGTTTTGAGAAATTTCTTGACTTAAGGACTTCCAATTTGAACCCAAAGACTTGATTCAACAACATTGGAAAGTCTATACATAAAAATGTTGTCTATGTCATTCAACCTAACAAGAAAAGATAAAACAATAAAACCACATGGAAATAATAGTTCTCCATAGTACCATTAATAAACACAAATATCAATAATGGGATGTACTATAATAGTGACCCTTTTGAAATTTATAAGTCCTTTTCCATTCTCACTTTCATGATGATACAATTTAAAATGACTGACATTCTCATATTAATGGTTATTAATATTAAGGGAGGGACATGAAGGTAGGGAATTGTTATGAAACTAGCTCCAAAAATAGAAGAAAAGAGAGATAAATGCCTTAGAAATAAGCCAATTCGAGGGGAAACCTTCTTTACATTACATAAATGAACAACTCCTGGATGATCAAATGAAAAAACCTCCTTTCTATATATAAGAGTCCATGGGATCACAATATAATCCTAGCCAACCTAAAAATAATAATGTAAGGGAACAATAATAACAATATGGGCGTTACATGGGTACAAAAGAAAACAATAAGGAGGCTACACTAACAACAATAAGGGACTACACTAGTAATATAGGGACCTAGCACACCCCTTTCCTTCAAAAAAGTGTTGTCCTCAACACTTGATTAGCTCTGGATTCTTCTGCATAAAATTCTCATCCTCTCATGTAGAATATTTAATGGGTAAGTTCGTCCACTTGATGAGATACTATGAAATTGATCGATTTCATAGTCTTGAGTTCTTGTTTCCATGACTGATTCAAGTTCCAATATGATTTTTCCTTCCTCATCATGTTCTAGAAATATTGTTTGAACTGGAAGTTTGTCACCTATAACCTTCTTTAAGCATGAAACATGGAAAACTAGATGCACTCGAGAATAAGTAGGAAACTCCAATTTGTATGCCATAGTACCAATATTTTGTAGCACCTTGTAAGGACCACAGTACTTTGGCGATAATTTATTATCCTCCTTAGCTTGCTTTAGGGAAATTTTTTTGTATGGTTGTATCCGTAGAAATACCCAGGCTCCTTATACCTCAAAATTTCGCTCGCTGTAATGTTGATATGCCTATTGTTTCATATGATTTTGTGCCAAATTTAGGTTATCATTTAAGAGTTGGAGAACTTTTTGTTGATGCTCGATCTGATCTTCCACTCTTTGAACCTTAAAATTATCTCTTAAAGATGATGTGATGCACTATGGATGATATCCATAAATTTCCATAAATGGGATCATATTTGCTGCAGTATGGAAGGAAGTGTTATACCACCATTCGGCCAGAGGTAACCACTTGACCCATTGTGTTTGTTTATCAGATACAAAACAACGAAGATATCCTTCCATAAATTTGTTCACTATATTAGTTTTCCTATGAGTTTGAGGATGATAAGATGAACTATGAGCTAGTTGAGTACCAAACAAGAAAATAATTACTTCCAAAAATTTCCAATAAAAGTGGGATCTCTATCACTTACAATAATATTTTGGTTTCCATGTAGCTTTTGAATTGTTTCCATAAATGCAGTAGAAACTGTACTTGCTTTAAATGGATGAGATAATGCACAAAAGTGTGCATACTTGGTAAGTATATCAACTACCACCATGACGACACTCTTTCCTTTGGAATTAGGTAAACCTATGATAAAATCCCTTGAAATCTCCTCCCAACATTGACTTGGAATGGGTAAAGGTTGTAGAAGACCCAGGGTCTTAATTTTCTCAACTTTATTTTGTTGGCTAACCAAACATTTCGCCACAAACTTTTTAATATCAGATTTAAGTCCATCCCAAAAAAAATCTTTCTTCACCCTTTGGTAGGTTTTTAAAAATCTTGAGTGTTTGCCTAAGGGAGAAGTGTGCAATTCCATTTTCTTTAGCACAAGGTCACCATTTCTTTAGCGCATGTAGTATTGCCAGCATTTCCTTCTCATAAATAGCTTTCCGTAAATACTTTCCTTTGATTGGATAACTTTAAAAAGCAACGAGTCTTCATTCTTGCATTAAAACAACACCAATTCCATTTCTTGAGGCGTCACATTCCACAATAAAGGTTTTTGTGAAGTCTGTAATAGCTAAGACTGATCTTAGGCACATTTCCTCTTTAAGATGTTCAAAGGCCTTAGTTGCTTCAGGAGTACATTAAAATTCATATTTCTTCAATAATGTTGTTAGAGGTGCCACTATTGTCCCACACTTCTTAACAAACTTGCAATAATATTGTGTTAATCCAAAAAATCCTCGCAAATGCTTTAGAGTTGTGGGGAATTTCCATTCCTTAATGGATTTAATTTTGTTAGGGTCTACCTTAACACCCTCTTGAGATACAATATGACCCAGATATTCCACCTATGTACTCCAAAGAAAAATTTGGAGGTTTTTGCATATAATTATTTCTCCTCCAATAGTTTGAGCACCCTGTCAACATGATGAACACGATCCTTCCAAGACCTATTGTAGATTAGTATATCATCAAAAAATACTAACAAAAATTTTCTAAGGAAGGGTTTGAAAATGGAATTCATCAACCCTTGAAATGTATAAGGTGTGTTGGTAAACCCAAAAGGCATGAAAAAAAATTCATAATGACCCTCATGAGTTCAAAATGCAGTTTTCAGAATATCTTCAGTCTTCATTCTAATTTGATGATATCCTGAATGAAGATCCAACTTGGTAAAATAAATTACTCCATGTAATTCATCCAATACTTCATCAATCACATGAATGGAAAATTTATCTTTAATAATGAGCTTATTGAGCTCCCTATAATCTGGACACATGTGCCATGATCCATATTTCTTGTGCACCAATACTATTTGAGCAGATAAAGAACTTTGACTCGTTTGAATTATATCAGCCTATAACATTTCTGCAATCATAAGTTCAATTTCGCTCTTTTGGACATAAGGATATCTCTAAGGCCTGATGTTTGGAGGAACACTTCCTGGAATCAAGTGAATAGCGTGATCATGATCATGAATAGGAGGGATTCCTTTGGGAGTTTCGAACACCTTGGAATGATTGTCCAAGACCTTTTGTAGATATGGAGAAATAGATGATTTTGATGTTGGAAATTCTAGTGAGAATAATTGTGCAATTACGCCTCGTTGTTATTTCTTCATACGCTTTGTCATGACATTAGAGCTTATTATCTTTCTTGTCTTCCTTGCGATACCTCGTAATTCAACTTCCTTTCATTTCGAAAAAAATTCAAGAAAAGTTCTTTAAAATTAAAATCTACTGTCCCCAAATGTTGTAACCATTTTACTCCTAGTACAACATCAACACCTCCCATTGGAATGGAAATAATTGGACTATTCAATACATATTCCTCCATGATTAGCTTGATATTATGGCATTTTCCATAGCAATTTATATTTCCTCCATTTTCAACCATCACTTACATTCTAGTGCTGGGTATAAGAAGAAATTCAATTCCTTAGCTACCTTACAATGAATAAAATTATGGGCCATACACGAGTCAATAAAGACTATTACCTTTTTCTTCTTGAAATTTCCTTCTATCTTGAGATTTTGAGGAGTTGTAATTCATGCCAATGCATTATAGGATATGGTCCGACTCGTTTCTTCTTTCTCTAGGGTTGGTTCTTGGTGTATATCCTCTTCTTTTGAATTTTCTTGTACATTTTCTTCCTCCTCTTCACAATCTATGTAAAATAATTTCTTCTTAGCACACTTATGACCTTTAGTGTATTTTCTATCACAACTATAGAAAATCCCTTTTGCTCCTTTTTCTTCCAATTTTTTTTGTGTCAACCTTGTAGGTTGTGGAAGTCTAGGAGTAGCAGCACTTCCATATTTATAGATGTGAGTGGTAGGCTTCCTTGTCATCATAATTTTACTTTCAATTTTTCTTGCCAACCTTAATGCCTTCTCCATTTAATCAGTTTCTGAAAGTCAAAACTCATTTTGGATGTTATCCTTTAAAGTACCTATGAAGACTTCAATCTTGTGTTCCTTTGGAATATCAATTATCCTTATATTCAATTTTTAAAAGTCCTCAATGTGCTCCACAATTGTACCCTTTTGTTTTAGTTTTATCAATTGGCTAAATAAGGTGTTGCTATTTGTATCCTCATAATGTTCTATCATTTCCACCGTAAAAATTGACCAAGTAACAATTTATTTAAGAGATAAAATCCATCGATACAATACAAATTTATTTTGTTCTAAATTTAAAGTTCTAATGTGTACCTTTTGTGTGTTTTGCACATTATGGAGATAATAATATTTCTCCGTCTATAGTATCCATGTTATGGGATCCTTGCCATCAAAATTCCTCATATCCATATTTGGAATACTGTGGGACTTACATCGAGCATTAGATTTTATGAAATCACGATTAACATTTATTTTGTTCTGTTCATGAGTTTCCTGTACTACACTTTCTCTATTAGGAATCATTTCTTGTATTAACTTTCTCAAACCCTCCATGTATGCTTTTATATCATTCTTCATGTCTTACATGTTAGCTTCCATGTCATCCATTATAGCTTCCATTGCATTTTCAAACAATCCATCTTAGCTTCCATGCCTTTCTTCCAACCATCCATATTAGCTTCGATGCCTTTCTTCAAACCATCCATCTTAGCTTCCACGCCTTTCTTGAAAACTTCCATTTCATTTTTTGTTGCTCGCTGCGAGAGTGAAATTTGATGCACTTTCTCTTTTAATTTTGATATATCATGTTGCACTTCTTCCTCTTCGTGAGTCATAGTAAAGCCTTCAATGTTGGGAAAAATACTAAGAGGGGGGGTGAATCAGTATACTGAGATAAATTTAATGCTAGATAAACTTTTAGAAATAATCTGTAACTCAGCTTACCAGTTATGCAACAGTTACTTAAGAAATGAATATGTGCAGTATAATAAATCATCACACAAGAGCATCACACATGAACACCAAGATTTAATGTGGAAACCAAATTTGGGATAGAACCACCACTACTATCGTCTTTGTCTTCAATATTTATTATATGGAAATTTTCTTACAAGATTGTACTAATGTAGACTCATATCAGTACGCATGAATCTAACTGCAGAAGGCCAAAACCTTTTCTCATTCTCTAGTTGCTACTGGAAGGGAGCTACATCCCCCTGATCTCGTTTACTAGCCACTACTAGAAGGGAGCTTCAATCCCCCTGATTAGAACAAAAGCTTCTACTGGTAGGAAGCTTCTACTTCCACAGTGAAGGAGTCAACACTCAGAGCCACTAGAGACCACATTTCATCAATTTTCACACTAGATCACACAACTTAAACGCAACTATTCATAAGGATCTTCACCCAATAATTCAATCAGAATAGTGAGATCAATATAAACAGAGCATAATAATAACCCAAATTTCAGAATTAGTACGCAAAATAAAACTCAACCCTGAACATTCATTATCTTAAAATGCATACGCTATTTTTCTTTACTGAACCTGCGTGTATATGTGTTTTCCTTCACACCGAACTACCTATAGATCTGTGAATACTAATTTCCCAGAATATAGTTAGTCTTAGAACCAAAATTGAGGCTTATAATCAGTTATATTTTTAGTATTCTAGAACCCTTAATGTGTTCACTCATTCATCATATTTGTGCATATTCAACTTAGCAGCATATACAACACTCAAGCAACCCAGATCTACATGAAGACTTCATTGATAGAAAACATAAATACAAAAGAAATAAACAAATAACTTCTGCAACAAGCTTCAGAAAACCCTGACTTCAATATGTGATTTTTCGGAGACAAAGTTGCGTATATATGTGCTTTTCCAGAGACGAACTAGCGTATAGATCTGTAAATATTGATTTTGCAAAATTTTTAAGATCTATAAAACTTACCTGGATTTCTTCACTTCACTTCAGAAAACATGTGCTAGATCACAGATCTAATCATCTCTTCAATTAATCATGTAATAACATAGTCATTTTAGGTCTAGATATCCTGATCCATCATTGTATCTAAGGGTGCATCATAGATTCATATTTATCAATAAACTAGAGTTCATCCCATGTAGATATACTTTAGAGAGAAGTATTTAGTGACAACCCTTTCTCATTCACACCCTTGCACTATGATCTTCTTCTCCTTATATAGATTTATCCTTTACCAATACCATGAGTCAAAACCACACAACTACCGATGTTATTCTTTGACGAAATCAAATAGACGACACAACGCTCAATAATGTGGGCTAATACCATGGTAATTCCCCCTGGTATCATATTTTTAGAGAGAAAAAGGCATATGCGACTTGGATTGTTCTGATCTGTGTGTATACGTGACCTGGCTTGTACAAACCCGCGTATAGAACCTACAATATGAATATTAACCAATATTTTTTTGGACATTACACAATTCTTCTGATAGACCTTCTGCAAACTACTAAGCTTCTCCAGAAGACATATATTCCATATTTTACCAGAGAGTTTCCATCAAGGACAAAATATTAAGACATAAGAATCATATTGCCAACAATATCCCCCTTTGGACTTGATGGAAACCATGATGGTGTTTAATCACTACGAAAAATAGATGAATTAAACATAACCATTATTAAACAACCAAAATAGTCTTCACCTTTGACATCAAGGGCAAAGGGCACTATTTTGACCATGCTCCCCCTAACGTCATGCTGAATCTTCAGACAGATTTTTCAGACTCTGTAACTCAACCGAGTTCGACCTTTCTTATCACTAAGGACTCATACTTACATCAATGATCCAACCAAGTGGAATTACATAATTGACTTGAATACCCAAACAAGTGGGTTTACGTATTTGAACAAGTCCTTACATGTCTGAATATAAAAATTTACATCATGGGTATCAATATTCCCTTTTCATCAAATTACAAAAATCACTTTTCATAATCAGGACCAAAGAGAATGCCAACAATGCATCCTTTTCAACAAGGTAGGTGCTCCCCCTAATCTTGTGCATCCTGAATACCTTCAATAACCAATTCATCAAAGAATCTTCATAAATGATATTAATATCTAAGAATGATACAAAAAGATGACTACTAGAACAACAATAGAGATTACCCAACAACACCACAACTGTTATTAAGGCTGACCGAAAGAATTTCTATCAGCAAAACGCATATGCTCTTTGATCCATAGAAACTAACGTGTATATGTGATTCACCTTTATCAAACAACAGTATCGAATTTAAACTTTTGAAATTAAGTAGATTTTATTAGAGAGGGAAAGACAATAACCAACTTCTCTCTGAGATATTCAAATGCTTCCCTATGAAGAGGTTTAGTAAATATATCAGCAACTTGTTCTTTGGAGGGAACATACTCCAATTTAACCATTTTTTCAAGCACTTGTTCAAGTAGGAAGTGATACTTGATAGGAATGTTCTTGGTCTTGGAATGCATAATGGGATTCTTTGAGATACTAATGGCACTTGTATTATCACACAAAAATGGATATGGGAGGTGAACATTTTATTTGAATGTCTTGTAGATTCTGCATCATACAAAGGAGTTATGTGAAGCATGACACAACAACCACATATTTTTCTTCTGTTATTGATAAGGCAATAGAAATTTGTCTCTTGCTGAACCAAGATACTAATTAGGGCCCCATATAAAATGCACCACTACTAGTGCTTTTTCGATCATCAATATTTCTAGCCCAATCCGCGTCTCTTTAAGCATGAACAGTGAGATCAACATTCTTTTGATACCATAGACCAAAGTCTTGAGTCCCTTGTATATATTTGAATATTTTTTTACAGCCTGAAGGTGAGACTCTTTTGGATTAGCTTGGAATCATCCAACAATCCCAACTGCATGCATAATGTCTGGCCTTGTCCCAGTTAGATAAAGCAAACTTCCAATCATGGATATATATTATGGTTGATTCACCATTGGAGAATCATCATGAGAACTAAGGTTACATCGAGTTACCATTGGAGTACTCACAGGTTTGCAGTCTTCCATCGCATACTTTTTTTAATATTTTCTTAAGATATTTTTCTTGTGATAAAAAGATGCCATGTGTTGCTTGTTGCACTTGTAAGCCAAGAAAAAAATTTAGTTCCCCAAGTAAAGACATTTCAAATTCTTGTTTCATAACAGAAGAAAATTTCTAACTCATGGACTCTTCATTACTTCCAAAAATCATGTCATCAACATATACCACTACAATCAATAGTTTATCATTCTCATTTTTTGTGTATAAGTTACTATTAACAGATCCCTTTATAAAACCTTGTTGATGAATATTTTTTTCAAAACGATAGTACCATGCTTGAGGAGCTTGTTTGAGACCATATAAAGCCTTTTTAAGTTTGAAAACACATTTTTCATAATTTCCCAGAATGAAACCTTTTGTTTGTTAGACATAAAATTCTACTTCTAGATCACCATTGAGGAAAGAGGATTTAACATCCATTTGATAAACTTTGAATTGTTAAAAACTTGAAAAAGAAAGAAACATTCTTATGGCTTCTAGTCTAGCTACAGGAGCAAATGTTTCTTCAAATTCTATACCTTCTTGTTGAGCATACCCTTTAAAAATGAGTCTAGCTTTGTTTCTAATAACATATCCATTTTCATTCAAGCTGTTTTTGAATTTCCATTTTGTTCCAATAACATTTTTATCCTGAGGTCTTGGAACCAATTCCCAAGTATGATTCTTTTCAATGTGATGAAGTTCTTCATTCATGGATTGAATCCAAAATTCATCTTTAATAGCTTGATTTACATTTTTTGGTTCAATAGTGGATAAGAATTCCAAATAGCTAGGGGATCCTACAAGAGTTCTTGTTTGGACACATAATCCCTTTTCTCGCAAAATTTGAGATTCTGGATGATTCCTTTGAACATAACTGGATGGAGCCTTTTCAGATAGCTTTTCTTATGGTGCTTCATTGGGTTTACCTTCTATATTGTTTCTATTTGATGCTGGAAAATATAAATCATCATCATCATCTTCATTTGTTGTTGTTATTTCCCTTTTAGGAGCTGAGAGAGACTCATCAATTACAACATCAATACATTCAACAATGCTCCGAAGCCTTTTATTGTAACATTTATATGCTTTAATTCTAGAATAGTAACCAAGAAATATTCCTTCATCTGCTCTAGGTTCAAACTGACCAAGTTTTTCATCATTGTTCTTGATAAAACATTTTCTTCCGAAAACTATAAAATGCTTTACGGTGGGAAGATTTCCATACCAAAGTTCATAAGGAGTTTTATCACTATTCACATGAACATGAGCCTTGCTTAGAATATTACTGCAGTATGTACTACTTCTCTACAAAAGGTATCAGGGGTTCCAGATCCATCAAGCATAACCCACCATTTTCTGAACTGTTCTACTCATTATTTCTGCCACACCATTTTGTTGTGGGGTTACTTTTATGCCATGATGTTCATAGAAATCAAAGAATTAATCTGATATATATTCTCCTCCTCATTCAGATCTAAGAAATTTGATTTTTAGATCTAATTCATTTTAAACCAAGGCTTTGAAGATCTTAAAATTTTCAAATGCTTCATCTTTATGTTTCAGTAAACCGATCCAACACATTCTAGAGAAGTCATCAATAAATGAAATATAGTATTGTTCTCCACGTGGTGAATTTTTCCTTATAGGACCACATAGATCAGTATGTAGAAGTTCAAGAGGCTTACTTGCTGAGCCTTCTTTAGCATTGAATTGCACCCTAGTTTTCTTACCAAATTGGCATGATTTTCATACAATAATTTCAAGTAGAGTGATGCTGGGAAGATCACGAATAACTTTGAGTCTGCTGGATTTTCTTATTTGAGGGAAGCTCAAATGTCCCAACCTTCTGTGCCATAACCAATTTATGAATATTTACCCAAGTAGCATTGTTCTTGGCCACCTTTCAATAAATACAGATTGATTGGTGTTCTAGTTCCTTTTATTACTGTTTTTCCTATGTCAAGTTCACGTACTACACATTCTTTTGAACTAAAGAAAACTTCATTTCCTTGATCACACATTTGACTCACACTTAATAGGTTGTGCTTTAATCCATCCACATACATAACATTGTTAGCTTTCACCTTTTATTTTAGAAAAATAAAACCTTTTCCTATAATGACAACAGGAGGGTCATTTCCAAAGGTAACATTCTTTTCTTTCTCTAGAACATTGTATGAAAGGTGTTTATTTTTATCACCTGTCATGTGTTTTGAGCATTCCCTATCAATGTACCATTGATTTTCTTTCGCTTCTGCAATTAAATATATACCACAGATTTCAACCTATAAGTCCTTCTTTCTCCATACCTTGGAATTTGAAGATATATGCTCTTTTGGCTGAAGTTTGATCCTGCATTCAGATTCTTCATGACCAAAGTTATTGCAATAAGAACATTCAATTTCATTTTGAAGAGGAGAAAAGTTGTTATAAGTATTCTTCTGTATTCCAGTCTAATTTATTTGCTTTCTTTCTTCTTTGGTCATGATAGTTTTTTATGCAACACATTGAGCAACTTTATGACCAAAATTATGACATGGGAAACATTTTCCATTAAAGAAGAAATTTATGCGATCATGAAAACTTATTTTTATGTTTACCTTCTAATTGATATTTATGTTATTGTTCTTCCTTGTATTGAAGTGGTCATGCTTTACCTGTGTAGCTTCTTTGTTCTTTTGTTGAGTGATGGAATACTGCAGGTTGTCTTTAGCTGCATTTAGATAGCTTGGTGCTGAAGATTGATAGGATTGTTCGATATATCCAAGACATGTATTTATAAGAGGAGAGAGTTGTACCTTGATAATTTCGTCTAAGGTTTCAGATCCTTCAGCAAATATAAGATTTAAAGTTTTCACTTTCTCAATTTCCTTTCTTAGACTTACTATTTCACATTCTAATTTCTCATTGTGCTTCTCCTTTTCTATAAGTTGATTCTTTAGATTATCTATGGGAATTTTGTTTTCTTCCAAGCATATTTTGAGATGATTTATTTCTTCAAGAAAATATTTTTCTTCTAATGCATCCATAAAAGTATATTTAACCTCATTAGAGTCTTTTTCAAAAGCCATGAGTAGTCTAATATCTTGATAAAATTCCCCTTCTTCACTATTTGATAGACCATCACTATCTTCATGAGTATAATAGATTTTTCTATTGATATACCATTTCTTATTTCCTTTTGCCACTTCCTTTCCCCTTTCATAACTATATTTATGGGGGAATTTAGCAGCATAATGACCAAATCTTACACAAGCAAAAAATTTAAAAAGGAAGCTACCTCTGAACCTTCTACTGGCAGGTTGTAGCTTCTTTACAAAATTTATCTCGTCTTCTTCTGAAAAATACGCTGATCCTTCATGTTCTTCTACTTCCTTTCCTTTTGCAGCAGCTATGAAGACAACTTATTTGACTTTATATGGACCTCCTTTCCTCATTTCACAAGAAGTCAGAATCCCATGAAGTTGAACAATAGTAAGAGTTTGTAGATCCTGCTTCTCTTCAATAGTAGACAATTTTGAATCGAATTTGGGAGTTGGAGATATTAAAACCTTTTCTACTAGAGTAGTGTCAGTTATGGTTTCACCCAAATTTCTCATACAATTTAAAATATCATCTAGACATAAAAAGAAACTAGAAATTCTTTCCTCATTATGCATTCTGAGTTTTTCATATTTAATTCTGAGAGTTTGGAGTTTATCACTTTTTAACTTGGCATCACCTTCATAGCTCAGAATCATTTTGTCCCATATCTCCTTTGCTGTATTCAACTGCATGACTTTGAAAAATTCTGAGTCTTTCAAACTTCCCAATAATGCATTGACCGCCTTTGCATTAGTTTCATAGTTCTTTCTTGTGGCTGGATCTGTTGGAACTGACATTGAATATTGATAACCTCCTTCTACTATAGCCCATACATCTGCTCTAAGAGACTGAAGGTAGGATGTTTTCCTTGTCTTCTAGAAGATTAAATTATTTCTATTGAAGAGAGGAGGCCTGATAGATGATGTTCCATCTTGATTTCTCATATTAGTTGATATTCCTTCTAGCCATTAAGCTTCTACAGAAGAACTTGCTCTGATACCAATTGTTCGGAAAAATACTGGGGGGAGGGGGGGTGAATTACTATTTAGAACACATTCATAACTTTAAATTTTTCTTTACTGAATTCCATATGCGACTTTAATGAACCCAACTCGCGTATGCACGTGGATATACCAAAAGAAACTTGCATATACTGAGATAAATTTAATGATAGATAGAATTTCAGAAATAATATGTAACTCATCTTATCAGCTATGCAAAAGTTAGTTAAGAAGTAAATATGTGTAGTATAATTAATCATCACACAAGAGAATCACACATGAACACCAAGCTTTAAGATGGAAACCCAATTCGAGAGAAAAACACTGTTGCTGTCATCTCTATCTTCAATTTTCTTATATCGAAAGTTGCTTACAATATTGTATTGGTGTAGACTCATATCAGTGCGTAGGAATCTACTTGTAGAAGGCTACAACCTTCTCTCATTCTCCAGCTGCTACTGGAAGGGAGCTACAACCCCATGATCTCATTTACCAGCCACTACTGGAAGGGAGTGTCAACCCCCTTGATTAGAACAAAAGCTTCTACTGGCAGGAAGATTCTACTTCCACATTGAAGGCTTCAACCCTCAGAACCACTGCAGACCATGTTTCATCAATTTTCACACTAGATCACACAGCTTCAACACAACTCTTCATAAGGATCAATAATAATAATAAACTTCACCCAATACTTCAACCAGAATAGTGAGATCATTGTAAACAGAGAAAATTAATAACCTAGATTTCAGAATCAGTATGCAAAATCAAGCTCAACCCTGAACATTCATTATCCTAAAATTCATATGCTATTTTTATTTACTGAACCCATGTTTATATGTTCTTTCCTTCACACCAACCTTCGTATAGATCTGTGAATAGTGATATCTCAGAATATAGTTAATATTAGAACCAGATTTGAGGCTTATAGTCAGTTATATTTTCAGTATTGCAGAACCCTTAATTATTCAGTCATCTTTAAGCATATTTATTCACTCATTGATCAGATTTGTACATATTCAACTTAGCATCATATACACCATTCAAGAAAAATAGATTTGCATGAAGAATTCATTGATAGACAACATAAACACAACAACAATAAACAGATAACCTCTGCAACAAGCATTAGAAAACCCTGACTTCCATATGCGATTTTTTGAAGACAAAGCCATGGATATACATGTTTTTCTAGAGATTAACTAGCATATAGATATGTAAATATTAATTTTACAGAATTTTTCAGATCTATACAACTTACCCAGATTTCTTCACTTCACTTCAGTAAGAAGTACAATTTTAGAATATGAAAAATACATCTTCATGGATCTTCATAAATTATGGGAGAATCAACACTTAATTTTGATCATTTGCCCTCTTCCAAAATTCATTTTGGCTGAAAAATCACTCCAAAACCCCATATAAAACTATATAAAAATTAATTGTTGGAAAAAACATAGAAACATGGCTCATTATACAAAATAACCCTTTACTAGTTCTATAGAATGTTACTTTATGGGTTCTACAAAATATATAATTTAGCGCAGTGTTAACCCTACAAAACAAAATTTTGTGTGTGTGTGTGTATATATATATATATATACTCCAACCACTAACCTATTGAATACAAACCACATGACATACCAACTCTATTCGTCATTTTCCTTTTTCTATTCAGTACACCAACTTCTACATATCGTGAGTCAGTAAAAGCTATAGTTAAAAGGGTGGCATGGACATGAAAGAATCTCAACACATTTTTATTAACCAAAAAAGCCCCATAGAAAATATTTTAACCCCAAACCAATCAATGCAATGAACCACAAAGCATATGTTAACCAATGAGCCCATGGAGGGATTTGATCAAATCAATGGAATGAACCATAGAGCATATGTTTACCAATGAGTCCATGCCTAAAAAAATCATAGAATATGTTAAGAAATAATCCCATTTCCCAATCCAATCAACGCAAAAAAGAAAAAAATATATATTAACCAATGATCCCACAATATGATCAAATCAATGCATTGTTCCATAGACTATATGTTAACCAATTATCCCAAGATGCAATAAACCATAGATTATATGTTAAAAAATGAGCCCACAACATAATGGACTAAATATTATATGTCAACCAATGAGCCCAAACCATAAAAAACCATAGATTACATGTTAACCAACAAGCCCATGGTACAATGATAAGAAGTGTATATGTTAGCTAACAATCCCAAAATGCAACAAACCATAGAGAATATGTTAAGCAACGAGCCCATGGTGATATTTGATTTAATTAATGAAATGAACCTCGGAGCATATGCTTACAAACAAGCCCATAACCATAACAAACCATAGAGTGTATGTTAACCAACGAGCCCATGGCTTGATCCAATCAACAAAAAAAACCAGAAAGTGTATGTTAACCAACAAGCCCATGGTGTAATGAACCACAGAGTATATGTTAACCAATGATCCATGGCACAAAAAACCCAAAATTATATGTTAACCAAGTATCCCAAGACTGCAATGAACCATAAATTATATGTTAACCAGCAAACCCATGATGCAATTAACCTATATGGTATTTGTTAACAAGCAATTCCATGACTTGTTTCAATCCATAAAGAATATTTTAATCAACGAGTCCACATAATGTCTCAATCATCAGCTAGAATTCATCACACCCTTGATGTTCATCCTCCTCACATTTGTGAACATATATAGTGACTCAGAGGGGTACCACACATTTTGAGAAAATGTAGAATTTGACATTGAACCTGCAGATTCTGGAGAAATTAACCAAGATAAACATATGCCCCATGCCTTAGACATATGACATTTCCATATGACTTGGTCTCTAGGGGTCCATGCTCATGTGCATGCTAATGTGATCATGACACCATCATGCCTTATGGAAACCCCTAGTTGGTGCCACATGTGATACATTTTCAGTCATTTGACCAATCCAAAATCTCCATGTGGTAGCCTTTGGTGGTGCCACGTCATCCTACTGACATGTTGTCCTTCGATTTTTTATGCAACCATCTCACAAATAACAGAAATGATAGACCAAAAACTCAAAAACTAGCCTCTTAGAGAGGGAAACATCCTTTACATTACATAAATGAACAATTCTTGGGTGATACAAATGACAAGGCATCCTTTATATATAGGAGTGTAAGGGGTCACAAAATAATCAGAGCGTACATAAAAATAATAATGTAAGGGAAAAAAAATAACAATAGTTGGCTTATATGGGGAGAAATAATAACAATATGGGGACCACATGGGCACAAAAATAACAATAAGGGGGGTACACTAAAAATAAAGATAAGCAGTTACAATAGTATTGTAGGGACCTAACTTTCCCCTCTCTTCAAAAAAGTGTTGTCCTCAATGCTTGAGTATTTTTGGATGATTCAATATAAAATGTTATGCAACCAGTTCACAAATAGAAGAAAATATAGATCAACGACTTAAAAATTAGCCTCTTCGAGGGGGAAATGCCCTCTACATTACATAAATGAACAATTTTTGGATAGTAAAAATGAAAAGACCTCTTTTCTATATATAGGAGTCTAAGGGGTCATAATATAATCAGAGTCTACTTAAAAATAATAATGTAAGGGTAAAATATTAACAATAGTTTGATTCTATGGGGCACAATGATAACAATATGGGGGATACATGAGCACAACAATAACAATAAGGGTGGTACACTAACAATAACATAAGGGGCTACACTAGTATTATAGGGACATAACACGATTTGATAATTTGATCCATATGGCATCATGAGCTTCTAGTTAAATGTTGTATAAGATGGAATGTTATATGTCTTTCAATTCTTTGAAAAGTCAGTGAATCCATCATATATATGCAAAGTTTCTCGATATTTAATATGGTTAAACATCAATAAATTTGTGGCACTATTCATTTTTTATATGCTACTGAACATTGATCTACTATAAAACATGTGCGATCTTTAACAAATTTTGGGCTTGTGTGTTTTGACCCATAGTTTAGGACTTTTCCCCAGATTTTATCTTCAAATGGTCATAACGTCCCATCATGGAGGATATTTTCAGTGTATTTTACCATTGGAAGGCTCTCTATGAGACTTATCCATCCAAGCCATCCTCGTATGCATATGATCATCATAAATTCAACAAATACTTAAAAACATTCTAGGATATGAATCCCATATCATCAAAGCCAATTAATGATACTAACTATCATCCAAAACCTACTCGAATGAAGCCTCCATTAACATATAATCATATTGAATATCATCCAACACCTCCTCAAATTTTAATTCATCCTTTGACACTAATGACATTGGTTTTCATCAATGGCAACACAATGTCACACATGGCCCTAACATTTTTTTTGACATGTTCTATATTTTTTTTTGTTAGTTTAATTGTAATGTGAATATATATATATATATATATATATATATATATATATGGCTTAGAAAATAAGTTTATTGTAATTATTAAGATTTGGTACTTTTATTAATTAAATTTAAATACAGAAATTTGAAATATGAACCATTATTTTAATTTATATCATAAAGTAGATCTTAATTTATAGTTATTATTTATATTTTATATATATTTCACATTTATATATATAGATTTTTTATAATTGTATTTAGAAGAGAAAGTTCTCTGCTAGGGTTTCAAGAATGGTTGATCTTAATGTGATTGGGAATGTAGGCTTCAAAGTATTTGCAGGAGATTTTGCTTTGCGGAATAGCGGATCAATGAATCTATTAATGCGAGTTCAGGAAACTATGGCACAGGATGGTTATAAGGGCCTCCAAATGGATCCCTTCAATGCAACCATTCATATCTTTGTGAAGAAGAGCTGACTTTAAAGCATGGATGATTTTTACCTGCAATGTCACCTAGATCTCCATAATTTCTCGAAACTAGTGAAACCAATCTCAGGTGATCACTTTGCTTAAAAGTTTCAAACTTAGATATTGTATTTTCTCTTGTAATGAGGATACAGGAGGAGGTGCACATTCCTCATGGATTTTTTCATCTCATTCATGAAGGGAAACAACATTAGGATCAAAATTCCCTTAGTGAATACAACATATCCAGGGATGCATCGATTCACATTGTAGAAAGAATTCAAGGTGGAGACAAATGGGGAGGTCCATCCACCTAAATCCCACCTATATCATAGAAGTATGTTCTAAAACTAGGGCATCCTTTACCAAATTCCAAAGATATTTTTAGTCATACATTCATGGTGGAGAAAATAGTTGAAACCCCTTCTCTTAAAGTGGATAATACTTCATGCAGATGCATAGAAACAAATTAAGAAATGCAAGTGATAATCTATTGTTTCAATGGTTTTTGGACATCAACATCAGATATTAATGATTGGATATAGTAGAACTAGTATTAGGATGCTGGTATATATTTCTACTCAAAATGATTTTTTATGGTATCTTTCATAAGTTAGAGGACTGAAAAAGGGTTTTTGATAAGGGACCCTGGTTTTGGGGCCAGGTAGGGTGTTCCTTTCAACCTTGGTTATTATATTTTAATCATATCTTTATGTCATCTTTAGAAACTCCAATATGGGTAAGGATCCCCAATTTTCCCATCATTATGACACATCCAACTATATTAGAAGATGTGGGAAACTTGTTAGGATGCTTCATCAAATTCGACTCTGAAAGGTTTGCTAAAGAATTTATCGCATTTCTTCACATTTTTTTCACTGTGGACCTCAAAAAAGGATTTTTAGAAGAAAAAAAATTTATCCTCAAATGGAGAAATGGGGTTTACACCCAACTGGTGGATTATGAAAATATGTATTTTCATTACAGTACTTTTTAGCAACATGACCACCTATGGAATGCCTGCCCATATTCACAAGATTCCTCTTTTCATTTATATGCAAAGAAGAAAAAATGTGGATAGCGAGATCAAAAAAGACCCAAAGGATCCATGTTAGGGTCCAACCATAACCCTTTGATTTAGCTAATAAGCTTGACGAGCATATTCAAAGTCATAGTTAGTTATTTGAGTCAACAAATCCCGCAAGCGATTATCCACATTAACAATAATTGTAAGTGGTTGGCCCACATTATAGAAAAGGGACCACAATTAGTTATAAATGGGCCATAGTTAATAAATAAAGTGGTTAACATGTATTATGCAAGGGACCACTAGTATTTAGGGTTTTTATGTCTTAAAGCTATAAGTAGTCTTAGATAGCAAGGGAAGAATCATTGAACTTTATTGTAATTGAGCTATACTCTATTGGAGGTTTCCCCCTTGAAGAGGCAAGTGAACATTGTATTTTTCTTTTGAATAATAAATATCTTTGCAACTTGTCTCAATTCATGTGATATTTCTATGTTTTTGGAAATATTGTTTTGTATTTCTTGCATTATGTTATTCTTACAGGTCAAGTGCATAACAAGCGACATCATAGCACTTTCAAGGGCTAGTTGTACCTCCAATTTCTGCAGATTTGTTTTGGGGCTAGAGATGTGTTTTGCCATCTTTAAACCATATGATATGTTGTTGAGCACACTAACTTGTGTATTTTTTTAGGCATGAACGCAGGAACTACAAGAGGTGGTCATGCTTGTTGGAACCCCTTGTAAACCTTATGGTTACCCTTTGAGTAGTAGCACATTAGATAGAAATATACATGTACTACACTCCCATGTACACTTTGGTATATCAGAAGCCCACCCTAGGGTAACCTAAAATATAACCTTAGATGATTTTTCGGTCGTTTTTCTACTATAGTACATTGAGAACAGCTCACAGGGAGATCACTCACATGTACAATAGAGTAGTTGGGTAGTACGGCTAAGGGTGCGGTCAATCCTCCTTAGTTAACACCCTGAAATATTGGGCCAAGTACTATTGTTGGACCCTTGTGTTAATTTTTCATAGTGCAACATTGTTTTTTACTTTGATATTTACATTTCTTCAGTAACATGTTGCATTCACCCTAAATAAATTTTCCACTGTACAGATATATACCATTAACCATCAGAAAATGAAAATATGTAGAAAGAACAATACGATCATCATCATCATCATCCAAGCATTGGAAAGTAAAATATCAAAGGAAGAGAAGCATGAACACATAGAGACACCAGGATTGGTCTGAGACCAGGGAAAAACCCTTGGAAATTATTCTTCTTATATCTTCATTGGATGATTCAACAACAAGAGTACAATGATCCATGAGTGCATATAGTTATGATGCAGGAAAAAAATATCATACAAGCACTAAAACCATACCCATACTTCTGCATGAAGGAAACTAAATTTGAGAACTAAAATTCACTGACATTGGTTGTAGCAAAATGATGAACATGACTAATAATAAATGAGGACTAAAGATAGATTTGTAGCTGAAAAAAATAGATCTAATCTGGAAATCGACAGATCTATAATACCAAAATTTGAATCTTATAGATCACCAAGTGATCTCATCTCAAATGTACTAAATTTGAATCGAGGAGATTGTTATCGACTTCTCTGACACAACTGTGACTGAGCGACTAGTCTCTGAAGGCACTACACAATCAAATGAAGATGGACCAAATATTATTTTCTCATAAAATCTCTTGGCCACAGCCTTAGCAATCTATACTCGCGGTTTTGGGGTCCTTGGCTACTACTAGGACTCATTGTGCCCATGGCTCTGCTTTAGATCATCTTGGATGCAACCCACCCATGTTGTGCCAGTAGCTCTGGGGTCTTTCGCCATGTGCACAACACACTCAACTGGCATATCTGCTCCTCAGAACCACTACGTCACCTTTGTCTTCCCGCGGTCGAAATTCAAAATTCCCATATCTAAAATGTGTCCCTTATTCTAATCCTGATCCACTGCATGAGCCTCTTGCGACATACATGTTCGAGCCAGAAATGGAAAATAAGATTCTAAACCCAAATATCATGGAGGATATATCAAGAGCGAGTGTGTGCAAATGAGCTTGAGGTTGCTTCTATTTATAACTTTGTGAGGGACCATATCAACATGCAGTTAACCAGCTCATTAAAATATTAAATTAATTCATAAGTTAATTTATGCTTCATCGATTGGGGCGATATATAGGTTGATTTTGATCCACTCAAAAAGAGAAATATAATTAAATTACTATATTAACTATATAAGTTGTCCAATGTAAAATTTGACATTAGTTGCAAAAATTAACACTCCCTCTCAACAAGGAAGAATTCCACTTTGCTATCTCTTCTTTGTGATTCTCTGCATCATGGTGTCATCACATCTCAACACAATTTGTTGATATCTGATCATTGATCAATATTTAATTCATATATTCATGCATCATCACCTGACGTCACTAAACATATTTGTCATGCTATGAACCTTTATCATTACAAATCATCAAATTACTCTTAATGCTTATTTTCTATTATCTCTTGATTTTTTCTGCTTGCATGTTGAACATTCTCAGATCTAGAAGAAGAATTTTTCACCTGAGGGGAGCTTGGGCTACCACCCTTCATTCATCAGGTTTTCATCATGCAATATATTCCATTGGGCTACTACCCAGAATATCATCATTGGAGAGCGCATCTAGACCTAGAATATCACGGGGGAGATATACTTATACGACCCCATGTCTAGCAATAGGATGTCCAATCAAACAGGGGAACCTATCTCGACTTTGGAGTTACAACGAGGAGCACACTCTCAACCTGGGAACTGCTTAGAAATATCACAAATAATCCTATTTCCTACTGATCTTCCCATCGATGAGCCTAAATAGTCACATGGTAGAACACCTACATCATTATCCACTTGGGTTGTACACCCCAAGTACACTTTCAACTCGTTGGCCAAACGAGGAGCAGTATTCCTGACAAGCTGACCTAGCTTGTGGGTATGATGCCAACTGGGGTATACTCTACAAAGAAAAAATAGTGTAGAAGCATTCTACAACCCTATGTGGATAGGGGAGTAGAATTCTCAACCCTAGGTAATAGATAGCGAATACACCCTATTATCTAGAGTTCCCTCAACCCCAAGTGCCCTCTATTTAAATTTCTCTTTCTAGGAGCTCAAACATAGAGGAAGATTTGTCTTATTGTCCTCAATGAGCGTTGCTCTCATCTGGTATTTTTTGATTCCTATACCTACAGGACATCAAATCAAGTTTTATGTTAGAACATAAATAATCATGTAAATTGCAGCAAGATACCAATACCAATAAGATACCATAACCATCCTCCTTAAGGAGGTGTCAAACACACATGGACATTATAATCATCCTCCCTCTCATGGATGTGTCAAACACAAGCCTTTGCTTGTCTCGGACAACTGATCTGTCTCAAATGAATGGACAACACATAGTCCCAACTACATATATTTGGGATTCTCTATTATCATCATTTATCCATGTCTTTTCCAGATCATTATCGATGAGCTCTCTAAAGAAGCTTCTACAACATGCCTCATAGCTAGCCTTGCTAGTGGCGTTGTACCTGACCTAGGTCATGCTATGGACCTATCGTCAAATTTATCATGGTATATATCATACCAGGGCAACATTCAAATGTGCTCACCAATACTAATCACAAACATAATCAATGCATCCATGCAACTACATATCATGGGATAAATATCTCAACCAAATAACAGATGTTTGGTGGAAATTCTGAATGAAGTAACTCAATCATGAATTCATTCATGTTCTATACACATCATATACGAATAGATGCTCACAACGGTACATTAATGCTTAAATCAAACAACATATGCCATATCATGTTCAATCAACATTTGAACTTTAAATCATAGTGTCCAAGGATTTACATTAGACAAAGGAATTTCAATAGTATTGTACTATGGAATTTCTTTCCCAAATTCCAAAATCAATTCAGCAAGCCATGACACATCATTACAATATTCAAAAAACATTTTCCTCTTACTTAGATTTTCATAGGTATTATCACTTATAAAGGATGCCTAATCAAAGCCATAATCAACATCAAGGCCATACCTTGGAACTCATTATCCTGACTTCACTATATATCAGTCAAATATGGAAAAATCTGAATCAAGGAGTTTGCATCATGCAACACTACATAAAAAAATAAAGCCTTACCAGGGAAACATAACCAACGATATAAAAATAAATGTTGTGTTAACACAATTAGCTCATCCAATCTTAGAATTCAGTCAAACTATTATCAAAGTCATCAATTCTTTCAACCAGAGTTAGGTAGCACACATATCAAGTCTTGACTACATACACTATCAGTTCAACAGGTTAATCATACCATTACATGTTTTTCATTTAACATGTTATTACAAGCCATTTCCATCATTAGATGTAGGTGAATTCACATCATGGTTAAGTCATGCATGTTCATAGTAAGTCACAACAACCATTGTGCTAAGAAAAAAAGGCCAATAGAGAACCATATATCTGTATACTCACATATGACACTGAAGGTCACTAAGTTCACATAATATAATCATATGGGAAAATCAACTATCAATGAATCAAATCATGTAAAATACAAATGTGGAATCATGGTGATATATAGACATGTCTCAATCATTAGGAATTATGCCAAGAGTCCTAAACACAGTTTATCAAAATCAATATGCCAAAGCATGATGCACTTGGGACATACCTCTCATGAGAATTTGGGAGGATCTTTTCTATGAATTACCAAGCTGGGAGGTGATTCATTTCATTTGGATGATATCATGGAGATGGGATCCCTTCATTGATGATGGAATTCCCCATGATTGTCATCACTTCTATCTTGAGGAGGCCATTGATAAGCAAGAAGGTTTCCACATAGACCTTCCATTCTTTCATGATGAGAGCCATTTGGTTTATTTACCAAAGGCCAACTTGCACACTTGGGAGGAACCATTGGGAGACAAAATTATTGTAGAATATTTGAAGCAATGGTGGAGACTGTTGGATGAGGAGGCCCCAAGAGGAGGAGGGGATATTTTTCATCACCCTTGTAGTTTCTTGAGGAAAAGCAACATTTGGGAGGGTAAGTCTGTAATATTCCTAAATTAGCATGCAGCTAATGGGCATATTAAATTTTCTTTTAAAATATAGTTAGATGAAAAAATGGGCAAGGAGGCTCATAAGTTGCGTAAGTAGGAATAAAGTCCCTCATAATGTGAAAAGGTATCATGTTAATAACTAGATAAAGAATCCAAATGTGTGCACAAGGTATTAAATTTGTGGACAAATTCAAGTTTGACCAAGTCAACAACATTAATATTTGAAGAGTGGATCCTAAATAAAGACAACTCAATGTGAATGAAGATCAATCTGGCTAGTCAAAATGAAGACACCTTGAGTGTGAAAAGAGGAAATGCATGAAGATCCAGTCAAGGTTGATCCGGTCAAGATTGATCTATTCAATATTGAATAAATCAAACAACGTTGTAAAAATATGAGCACGACTAATGGGGACAACGTAATTTTGGTGGAGGAGCCTTAGCATGGAAGCAACCTCGTAATTGGGTGGGACCCTTGGTGAGGAAGCTCATCAAGTATATAATGAAGGGACTGGAAACCATATGGGGCATGATTGAAGAATATATTTTGTATGTGATATTTTTAGACTTATTTTCATACTTTTTCTATTTAGCTAAGTTTGTTGCACTGTTTACTGCAAGGTTTTTCTCATGCAAGAATTCCCCACTCTTGCTTGGAGATCTTGTTTAAGAAATATGAGGAGATAATTTTGTGCTAAATTTTCCACTATATAGTGTTAGGCCAAGAAGTTACCTTCAAAAAAAGTGTATTCCCTTTCAAAAACTACGTTATTTCTTAAGGTATTGCAGTGGAGGGGTTTAATCCCTTGTTTTGAGAGCTAGTTTCCGAAGAGGAGGATCAACCTTTTTCCGGAAAAGATAGAAAAAGGAGCTACAACCATTTCTATAAATTTTCAGCCATATTTATGCAGTGCTTCAGCCATACATCATAATTTAGCCATAGATCTGCAACAAATATTTCATGTATATCATTTCTGTGAAGAAACCCTTGTTGGGTCATCTTGGATCTAGTTAAAAAGAGACCAGATATATGTTTTTGTGATCTATTGATTAATAAATCATCAGATCTGATTTGTATCTCCATTTTTTGAGTATAACCCTGAATAAAATATGTTTTCTCTTTCTGTATTAATTTATGTTTGTAGTAGTCTTGGGGTTTCAATGTTTTCGGCCTATTTTGAGCATGGGAGGCCTGTTTAACTAGGAAAAAGTAATTTATTTATGATTTCCTTTCATATGTGGTTGTAATAATGTCATATCTAAAGGATCCACGGGCTTCATTTTTTTTTTAATGCTTATATTTCTGAAAAATTCTTTTTTCATGCATTTATTACTGATTTTCCCATTTTGGGATATTACAGTGGTATCAGAGCCCTATTCTTGGCTCAGCCTGTGTTCTTCAACCATTATGGAGTCTTACCATGGGAAGGAGAAGATATGAAAGAGATATTAATTCAAACCCTTATTGTCTGGAGGAAATAGTTTCTAAAAAATTCTCTTTCAAACTCTGTAGGGTGTAACCAAAGACATCAGAGAAATGAGGAGGGAAAAACATGGAGATCCATCTACAAGATCTGCAAGATCCAGACATGAGGAAAGCTCTAATTCCTCATCTTATGGGTGTGAGCATTCAGCCATATCATCAGATTTAAAACCCTCTATTAGCCACTTGTTCATGAAAAAGAAGAAGAATAAGAAAGGAGATGTGCCAAAGAAAGAGACTCTTGGTGATTATTTGCAGGAGTATGAATCTCAATCTAAGGGGTTCAAAGATCACTTGAACTTCCAAGGGTTTCACAAGATCAAGGAGGAGATAATTACAAGGATCACGCTGCATGGTATGGGTAAATTATTTCTATCTATTTTTGATGGATCACCTAAATGTGTAGCCAGGGTTTGGGTGAAGGAGCTAAACACCTTTGTGCAACAAGATCAAGTTTCAGAAAAGGAAGCCATCAAAGTAGCAGCACTGCATCTTGAGGGTAAGGCTTATGCTTGGTGTTTGTTTGAATCTTTTTCCTTAAATAATTCAAATACATCTACTTATGCAAAGTTCATTAGAAGAATAGTGGAAAGGTTTGATGAAAAATCTTATGAAACACTTTCTATGGAGTTTATCAAACCAAAACCAAATCAAACAAAAACATTTCATGAGTTGGAAGGATCCATAAAATCAGCTCCATTTCATAAAAATATTAAAGGGGAAGGAAACTTGTATGATTCCTTGCCAAAGGCAAAGTTCCCATTGCAAGAAGAGCTTTCCTCTCAAAAGGAAGACATGGAGATTCCTCCTTCAAAAGAAGACCAAGATATAAGGTCTCTTATTGATGATGAGGAATTTTCAACTATTGAAGAGAAGGAAGAGAAGGCTGGAGATAAAAGCGCAGTCATGACAATGACACATCTAGGACCTCATGAAGAGAAAGATGGAGTACTTACTCGAAGGAGAGAAAATATTTCACTCTTGCAAGGAGTTCCAAAGAATCTCACATATGGAGATCACGGCACAATCCATGTGTAGCATGTGCCATCATTATCAAATGGTGAGATATTGAAGATAGAAGAATATAAAGGGGAGGGAAAGTATCACATGATGAGGAGAATACACCCCTCTTTATTTCAGAATTTTGATAAATAAAGAAGGCAAGAGGATCTATGCAAGGAAGGCAAGGAAAAATCTGTCCACACAAATACACATCCTGCTTTATGCCGTGATGTCTCTTTGCATGGAGGCATTCAACTAGGGAGAACTCTTGATTTGAGGAAAACTAAAGTGTTATCTCAAATATCTGCAACAGTGACATATTTGGCTAAGAAAGGATCCTTGAGGGGAGCTACCACAATGCTGAGAACTATTTAAGAATTCCAAGGAGAGCTGAGAAATTTTCTAAAATTGACTTTGCTATCTTCCACTCATCTATTTGTGCTGGAAAAGAAGAATTCAGAAGTATGTGTTGAAATAAGCATGGTGTAAAAAGGCCACTCCATAGCCTTGGAGCAGCAAAATATACTTCCATATATAATGAATATTTCTAAATATGACAAGAGGATGTTACCACTCTTGTATGCATGGGAAAAACTATGGAAGTTTTGGAGGAAAGAAACCTTTCAAAAGAAGGTTAACTTCCAGGAACTTAAATCTTGTCTTGAGCAAGATCAGTTGCAAGAGAGGCAACAAAATAAAGCTGATAATTCTCCAACATGTGACTTTGGCATCAAGTATGACAAATAGGGGATCCATATGATGACAGGGGCTGCATTTCATATTTCTACAGTGTTGTCATTATTAGGGACCCTAGATCTTTATTGGGAGTCCCAAATCTTGATGGAATATTCCAAGGACCTCTTCACATGTAAGGTTCTTGAGGGGCAAGTGATGGATGGGAGGTATAAGGTAGTTGATGGAGTCATTTATGTTCATGATCAGATCTCCTTAGCTAAAGACTCCAAGCTCAAGTATAAACTACTTAATGCAACCTATGAAATCTTGCTTTCTAAACCCACTAGCTTCATTAAAACATGCCATACTATCTTGGAGGGATTCATGTGGGAATATTTCAAAGAGGAGATGCACTCTCATATGAGGAAGTGCATAAATCATTTGTTGGTTGAGGAGGAACATAGCTCTTGGGAAGAGTTATCATTGTCACCTCCTTATTGATTGAGTGTAAGAAGGAGCTCATCCATGAGTTACCTCACTGGTTTGAATCAAATATATGGTGAAACTTGTATTTCTAAACATCATAATGTATCTACTATATGCTTGTATTTTCTTAACACTCATGTGCAGGGCTTTGCTCCAAGATAGGGCACTTTCTCTTATGGGCTTCATGGGCTACATGAAGCCATGGACAATGGTGATGTTGACCATTCCTTAGAAGATGTTGGAGAGATGATGTACTCTTCATGGTGTGATTCATTAACACCAACCATTATACACCTCCTCCAAGCATGCAAGAAGGATGGGGCAGCAAACAAGTGTTGGGAGAAGCACTTGTCATATCATATTCTATGGCAGTTGGGAGTAACACTACGCTGGTTGCACTTGAGGGATCATTTTCCTTCTCCTTTACTTCATATGGCAGCTAGCATGACTCTAATTATGATTCCATATGTTGAAAATGTTCTTATATTTGTTGAGGACATGGTTGGAGGAGAGACACATTGGTTGGATGTGTCCTTGGGGGAAGAAATTTCTCACACTTTTTGCACTACATGTTTCAAGGGGAGCATGGGAAAAGATATGGCTACCATAGTAGATCACTTGTTTCTTTATAAGGTAGACCATATGATTGTTTGGAGCACTTGGAACATACCTCTCACGAGCATTTGGGAGGATCTTTTCTATGAATTACCAAGCTGGGAGGTGATTCATTTCATTTGGATGATAGCATGGAGATGGGAGTCCTTCATTTATGATGGAATTCCCCATGATTGTCATCACTTCTATCTTGAGGAGGCCATTGATAAGAAATAAAGTTTCCAAATAGACCTTCCATTCTTTCATGATGAAATCCATTTGGTTTATTTACCAAAGGCAAACTTGCACACTTGGGAGGAACCATTGGGAGACAAAATTATTGCCGAATGTCCAAAGCAATGGTGGAGATTGTTGGATAAGGAGGCCCCAAGAGGAGGAGGGGAGATTTTGCAGCACCCTTTCACTTACTTGAGGAAAAGAAAAATTTGGGAGGGGAAGACTGTAATATTCCTAAATTAGCATGCAGCTAATGGGAATATCAATTTTTCTTCTAAAATCTAGTTAGATGAATAAATGGGCAAGGAGGCTCATAAGTTGCTTATGTAGGAATAAAATCCCTCATAATGTGAAAAGGGATAATGTTAATAACCAGATCAAGCATCCACATGTGTGCCCAAGGTCTTAAATGTCCGGAAAAATTCAAGTCTGACCAAGTCAACAACATTAATATTTGAAGAGTGGATCCTAAATAAAGACAACTCAATGTGAATGGAGATCAATCTAGCTAGTCAAAATGAAGACACCTTGAGTGTGAAAAGATGCAATGCATGAAGATCCAGTCAAGGTTGATCTGGTCAAGATTTATCTAGTCAATATTGAATAAATCAAAAAACGCTATAAAAATATGAGCAAGACTAATGGAGACAACGTAATTTTGGTGGAGGAGCCTTAGCATGGAAGCAACCTCATAATTGGGTGGGACCCTTGGTGAGGAAGCCCATCAACTATATAATGAAGGGAATGATAACCATATGGGGCATGATTTAAGAATATAATTTTTATGTGGTCTGTTTAAACTTATTTTCATACTTTGGCTCTTTAGCTAATTTTGCTACACTGTTTAGTGCAAGGGTTTTCTCATGCAGAAATTCCCCACTCTTGCTTGGAGATATTGTTTAAGAAATCCGAGGAGAGAATTTTGTGCTGCATTTTCCACTATCTGGTGTTAGTCCAAAAAGTTACCTTCAGCAATAACATAATTCATTTCAGAAACTACATTATTTCTTAAGTTATTGCAGTGGAGGGATTTAATCCCTTGTTTTGAGAGCTAGTTTTCGAAGAGGAAGATCAATCTTCTTCCAGAAAATATAGAAAACAGAGCTACAACCATTTATCTGCATGATCAGACATATTTATGTAGTTCTTCAGCCATAAAATGTGATTCATCCATATATATGCAGCAAATATTTCATGTATATCATTTATGTCAAGAAACCCTTGCTGGGTCATCTTGGATCTATGTAAATATAGACTAGATCTATGTTTTTGTGCTCTATTGATTAATAAATCATAAGATCTGATTTGTCTCTCCATTTTCTTAGTATAAACCTCAATAAAATGTGTTGTCCCATTCTGCAGTAATTTATGTTTGCAGTAGTCTTGGGGTTTCAGTGTTTTTGGGCTTTTTTGAGCATGGGAGGCCTGTTTAACTAGGTAAAACTCATTTATTTCTAATTCCCTTTCAGATATGGCTGTAATAATTTCAGATCTAAAGGATCCATGTGATTAATTTTTCTGTTAATGCTTATATTTCTGAAAA
Organism: Pinus albicaulis; assembly: GCA_034641835.2. Lineage (NCBI taxonomy): Eukaryota > Viridiplantae > Streptophyta > Pinopsida > Pinales > Pinaceae > Pinus > Pinus albicaulis. Next base: position 816,487,044 of record CM076573.1, on the reverse strand, counting down.
ATGCGTTTTTCATGCATGTATTGCTGATTTTCCCATTTTGGGATATTACAGTTTCCAATACCATGCATATCATAATCAATAAGATCAATTTAGGTTAATAAATAAACCAACAAGGTGAAATTAATCTTCTCCATGGGCTTTCATCATGATAATCACAAGTGTTATCAATACCATGTCAATGAGGTAAACTTCCATAAGAGATCCAACAAATCTTATGCATATCAAGGATCAAGATTACCATCCACTAAAATGAGAATCGGGATCTAAATAAATATATTTTATACATACATTAAGTTATGCTACTATATCCATGATCTATAATAACATCAAGTACTCTTGTAGAATCAAGCAGATCATCATGATCAAACGATTCAATATCACGTGCACTCTTTCATAATAGTAAACATAATCCCAATCACTCTTATATGTGCATGCATGAGCCATCTAAGAAATAGTCATTCTCAATATATTGAAGTCCTTACCTAGCCATCCAATGTTGTAGCTAAAAATAACATTAAAACAATATACCATGCATGTCTTACAATATTACCTATGCACCTTCACATAGTTGGCTTGTAGTGCACAAGTTCCATTTTTTTAGATGTAACCATCTTTCCCTTTCCAAATCTAGTTTCATTTCCAGATCTGTCCATCTTTCCTTTTGCAGATCTAGCTACATTAGCCAACTTTTATGCATTTCTCGATCTATACATATTTCCTCCATTTCCAAATATCCTCAAGATGGATGTACTAATCACATCTCATTAGGGATGTTAGATATATCTAGGTGCTCAAACATGCAGGAAGTAACAACTAGAAACAATAATCATAGAAATCATATCTATAAGCATAAACATGAGTAAGGCTTATAAGTCAAGGAGTACTTATCTTTAATGAGATATGATCTTCTCCCTCTTGAACCAACCTTCAAGAGTCAATAATAGATCATGAATCAATGTTGCTTTCAATCAACAACTTTATCAATAACTAGGTCATTTCTGTCAAACCAATCCAAGTGCTTGAGCATCTTCACAAAGGCCATGCGAGGGCTTCATATACTGAATCTTAGGACATTACCATAAACTAGGATTTCTCTAAAACCCTTATCCACTAACATCCCAGGGCTTTTTTCATACCCTATAATTCTTTTAGGTCTCTACTATCCTCCACTTGCTTCCATAGAAGTGTCTCCTTAGGATGATCCTCATATATTTTCTTCAACCAACTCTAACACCATGCTAATTTTTCGTAGTGCAACATTGTTCTTTACTTTGATAGTTACATTTATTCATTAACATGTTGCATTCACCCTAAATAATTTTTCCATTGTACATATCTATGTCATTAAACATCAGAAAATGAAAACATGTAGAAAGAATAATACCATCATAATCCAAGTAGCGGAAAGAAAACAATCAAAGGAAGAGAATCATGAACACATAGAGACACCAAGATTGGTCCGAGACTAGGGAAAAACCGACTATGGGGAAAACCCTTGGAAATTATTCTTCTTATATCTTCATTGAATGATTCAACAACAAGAGTACAATGATCCATGAGTACATATCTTTACGATGCAAAAAAAAACTATAATACAAGCACTAAAACCATACCCAAAATTCTGCATGAAGGAAACTAAATCTAAGAAATGAAATGCAATGACACTCACTACGGAAAAATGATGAAAATGGATGATATTGAATGAGGACTGAAGATACATCTACAGCTGAAAAAAAATATGATCTCCAAACTAGAATATCTATACCAAAACTCGTATCTGATAGATCACCAAGTGATCTCGTCTCAAATGTTCTAGATATGAATATAGGATACTGTTATTGACTTCTTTGAAGAAAATATGACTGAACGAATGATCTCTGAAGGAACTACACAATCAACTGAAGATGAATCAAATCTATTTTTCTCAGAAACTATCTTTGCCGTAGCCTTAGCAAGATCTGATCATGGCTCTGGGGTCCTTGGCTGCTACAAGGACTCATTATGCCCACAATTCTGCTTCAGCTCATCTTGGTCGTGACCTACCCACACTCTGATAGTGGCTCTAGGGTCCTTGGCTGCATGCACACCACACTTAGCTAGTGGCTCTACTCCTCAAAGCTGCTACCTCACCTTTTTTTCCCCATGGCCCAAATCCAAAATTCCCATATCTGAAATGTGTCTCTGATTCTGATCTTGATCCACTATGTGAGCCTCTTGCGATGTACCTGTGTGAACCAAAAATATAAAATATGAATCTAAAACAAAACATCATGGAGGATATCTCATGAGAAATTATGTGAAATGAGCTTGAGGTTGCTTTTATTTATAACTTTGTGATGGACCGCTTGGGGCTTTGATCAAATCAACATGAAGTTGGCCAACTCAATAAAATATTAAATTGATTCATAAATTAACTTCTGCTTAACCGATTTGGGTGATCTATAGGTTGATTTTGATCCTCTTAAAAATATGAATCTAATTAAATTATTATCTTAACCATTTGATCTATCCAATGTGGAATTTGACCCTAGTTGCAAAAATTAACAACTTGCATATATTGTGATTTGTATCACCTGACACTCCTTTGAGACCATAGTTCCCTCTAACCACCCCTACATTTTCATTCAGATCAGATCCAACAATTTTGGTTTGACCATCGTTGTTCAGATCAGATCCAAAATTTCTGAATTTGTGGTTCGACCACCACTGTTCAGATCAAATCCAACATTTTGGGTTTGATTGTCACAGTACAAATAAAATTCAACAGTTAGGTTTTTCACAGTGAAGTTAAGACTCTTTGTGTAGTCGGGGTTGTTATCACTAAGTTGGTATAGATGGGCTGCTCCACCAGAAAACTTAGAGTAACTCTTTCAAACCAACTTCTAGCTAAAAATTAACCTTTTTAGCCTGAGAGGGATCTTTCAAAGATGAAAATTATTTTATTCAAATGAAATTCCACAGATGGCTAACTCTGAAAAAATTGTTTTAAGTATGTTTTTATGCAGGTTAAAGACGTATAGAAATCACTACCATTGGGATTATGGAGTTAGTGTTAATAAAATCAGTGACATGTTTATTCTTGTAGAAGTTGAGGCATATAGATGTTTTTATGAAAAGGCAACACACATAGATACACAACAGTCTAATCCTTGAAGGAAGCTAGAGAATGATGTACATGAATTATAAGTAATCATAAATCAAAGTACTAAAGACAAAATAGCAAGATACATAATACAAGTGCTCATGAAAACATCAAATGAATCTCAAGTGAAGAAAAATCCAACAACCACTATATATTGCTGATAATAAAATGTTTACAATAGTAGTTCTATAGTCAACATCATTCCACCATATCTAGCTCTAAAAATATCTAATTTATAGAGTGAGGAATCATACAAATGATTTCCCACCTTTCTCACTTCGAATTCCCACCTCAGAGACCTATTTCAAATAATATTACATCACTTGGAGACTTCCTAGGGATATTTATGTTTTGTAGAGTTTGAATACAAAAATGACTCTTCCTTCATTAAATAACTCAAAAAATCCATTTAATAACCCTTACCAACTACAACCAACTAATTTTACGAGTGTAATAGAGTTTTTATGTGTCATTATTCCACGTGGATGCTGAGTTGGACCTCTTCCAAGTCGAATTTTACATATTTTTCATAAATCTAGTTAGTGAAAATTCTGAAAAATAGGCCTAAACAATGAGTGCATAGCTTCCAAACCCTGATGGATTTGTAGAAAATGAGAAAGGTTTTTGTAGATGGGATTGTGACGAATAAAATCATATTTCATGTTTCCAAAATTATTTTTCTTTGGGTCATAAATTAATCTTTAAGTTTATTGTTAAAACAATCATGTACAAGAAATTTCAGGCAAGATCGTAGCGAAGAGTTCATAGAATTTTCATTTCACCAATTTCTGCAACCTTTCTAACTTTACTAATAATTGGATGGTATTCCTTTGGTTTAATAAGATAAATAAATTCCTCTAGCACCCTCTCCCATGTATTTTTTGAAGGATTTTTAGCTTAAAGAAACCTACAACGAGTTCGTAGTGAAAACTCAGCCTCAAGCCTGGACCACACTACGAACTCACCTAGTTTGGTAGATCATCTTTGTAGCTTGAATATGTATTGTGATGATAGATTAAGAAAAAAAGTGACCAAAAATTTGTGCCTTACCATGTTTAACATCAACATCTTGCATAATCACTTTAATACCCTTTTTCTTCAATTCAACTTGTAGCATCTCTATCGAACCAAACTGACATGCTGAGGTGTTGACCATTGATACACTAGAGTTAAGACCTTGAAATACTTCAAGTTGAGACTATGAGTTAATATGAAATTGATTTTTAGTTAATGTTGAGCTAATATCAGTTTTAGATTTAATATGAATGTTCCTTGGTTTGATTCTTGTACAAGGGTTTATACATGTGCTTATGATTGATAAATCTACAAACTTGATGATACTAAGTGTATTTCAAGAACATAAAAGGATGGAAAATAAATTTTGAACAATGACTTATAAAAAAATAGCAAACACAGAAAACTGAGTCAAATACACATGGTTTTGATGAAGGATTTCACCCATCCTGGGCTACATCTCCTTGGTCCACCTTCCATGGCATGGGCCTTTGTATTAGTTTCAATTGTGTGTAGTGTTGTTTACAATATCTTGTTGTCTCTGCAACCTTCTCCAATGGCTCAAAAACATCAAATTTTCCCAAGAATGACTCTTCCTGAGCCAAAAGTGGTCAAAAATTGCTTTATTTATGTCAAAATCAAATTTTCCTACTATTTCTCCACTAAAACTGGAAGTTTTCTAGATAACTCCACTAAAATTGGAGCTTCCTCCACATTTGGCAGGCTCCGCCAACTATGCAGCTAGTCTAACTACGCATTACAATTAAGATTAATGTGATTTAAGTGTGATTAGTGGAGGATTAGGTGCAAAGCATGTTTAACGCTAATCCATGGATTAGTATTGATTAATCCAGATTATGGCATTAAACATGGTTTACCAGATTTAAACTTTGTCGATGAACAGTGTAAGACCTTCTGTCTTTGCACTTCAAACATATGGGAGGGGGATGGTCCATAGGGTTGGCCCCCTCTGGACACCCAAACATGGCACTGACGTTTAAGTAGATGTGGGTGCCTTATGGGTTAATATCCATAGTGTAGAGGAGGTGTTAGAGCTATGGCGTTGTACGTGGGTGGTCATGGGTTCGACCTCGACCCATGCATACAATTTTTCTTTGAATAATGTTGACCCATAACCAAAGTTTGAAAACTTTTGAATATAACCATATGTCTCCTCCGTCAGTTTAGTGCCATTTTTTCCAGTTGTAGACCTCGTCCACCAAGTTAGAACACCTCCATGTAGTTATCACCTCTGCTAGGTTTAGAGTTAGTCTTCCAGTTGTGGTGTCGGTTTTCTAGTTAAGGCTAGTCTGCCATATAGTTAGCCTCAACTAGATTTAGAGATAAGCCATTGTATCGTTACATATGTCCATTAGGAATAGCCTCATTTCGAGAAGTATAAGGCTATCCACTATATGTGAAACCTCCCTAATAGCTCCGCCAAAATGTAGTTAGGATTCAAACCTTACAGTTCGAAAATATATGTGCACCATAATATGCCATGGGGACGGACACGTGGCAGCCTCTGGCTGATCCACATGGCCCTTCTCCATTGGTTCAAATCTACAAATATAAATAATAATAATAATTCACCATATAGCAAAAATTTCGACCTTAGAAATAGGAAGAAAATTTCAATTACCCCAAGCAACATTGGCGAATCTGACTGTGACACTTGTCACAATGTCATTGGCTGAAAACTAGAGAATATTCCATGGAAATTCTTGAGGTGCTGACAGGACTGCCAAGTCATCAATTTTTCATTGTTCTACACATTTTTTACATGTTTGAGAAAATGTACAACAAAACATAACTTACTCATATGAACTCGGATTTTGCTGAAACAAGTTGCATTGGAATCCTAGTGACGAGCAGTATCTGGTCATTTTGGTTTGGAGCATTTCTGAGAACTTTCATTTTTGAGCTAAATACTAAGCCTCTGATCATTCCTCCCCACTAGAAGCCTTTTAGACTCCAAAAGATACTATCAGTTGTTCAGAAAGTGATGGTACAACTCCCTCACCCTTTCACTCTCCATCCATTTTGCCTTGGAAGGATTTTATCCCTTGAGTCCCACTCTAAGGTATTAAACATTCCATCTCCTTGAAGTTCTGGTTCTTCTGTTAGGTATGAGATCTTGTTGATGTTCATCAAGATATTCTGGCGAGAAATAATCAATTGATTGCAGCTTAACATTCTCTCCTTGATCATCAATCAAAGGAAGCTCAAACAATCTCAAATTCTCCACATTAACGACATAATATATTTGGATATAAGGAGGCAAATATAGCTTAAATGCATTAGTACCAATCTTTTCCAAAATTTTAAATGGGCCATAATGGATTGGCTTGAGATTTTTACCTTCCCCTTGCAATATTTATTTGTTGATATATAACCAAAATTCATCTCCAGCTTGGAATTTTTGATCAACACAGTGTTTATCATGCCTTTCTTTGTAGCTGCTTTGACTCTTTTCAAGTTGTTCTTGCACTATATGATGTATTAACTGAATTTTCTCAATGAACTTCCTTGCCTTATCTATGTCAGTATGACCATATATAGGCACATATTTCTCAAAGATGAAGTCCAAAGTCGATCTTGGAAACTACCCAAAACATGCCTCAAATGGCGATGTGTTTGTGGAAGAATACTTTTCCCTATTGTATGTATGTTGAATGTAATGAAATTGTTCATCCCACAACTTGGGATGTTTGTTGGAATAACCTCTAAGAATATGGATGCCTGCCCTATTTACCACCTCGGCCTGACCATCTTTTTATGGATGAAATGTCATACTCTTCTTCAAATTTGTGTCCATAATTTACCATAATTTTGACCAAAAATTCCCAAAAAAACGGGAATCTCGATCACTTACAATAGAAGTATGAAGACAAAAATGAACCCATACATTTTGAAAGAAAATATGAGCGGTTTGTTCAGCTGTAATTTTTTTCTTACATGGCATCAAAAGACGCATTTTTCTAAACCTATGTACAACAACATACAAGTAATCATGACCTTTCGTTGACATTGGAAGACCACCTACAAAATCCATTGAGACACTCTCCCAAGGATGTGAAGGAACCGGAAGTGGAGTGTACAATCAAACTTTCCTATTACTAGGCTTACTTATTGCACATAAATAACATGCTATAATAAAAATAGATACACTATCAATCATACGTGACCAATAGTAATACCTTTGGATATTCGCTATTGTCTTTCCTACACCGAAATGTCCAACAATAAATGAAGTGTGCACCTCCCTTATGTTATTGTTTCTTTCTCCCAGTGGTATACATAACTTGCCCAAGTGATACAAAAAACTGTTATGCACATGATAATCTAGCTCTTCATTTTGGTTTCCTTGACTCAAGCTTTCATACACATCTTGAAAATCATTATCATATGCATATTGTTCAACGTAACTTTCATGCATAATTGAATTGTGCTTCAGTATAATATATGAATTTACAATAGGCCTATAGAGCATATCAAATACCTTATTGTAGATTCCCTTTTTATACTTGATAACCAAATGAAATTGTTGTAGAAATCCCATCCATCTAAAATTTCTTGATGGCTGTAACATTGACTGTGACTATAAGTATTGCAATGGATGATGGTCGATATGGATAATGGTATCTTTCCCCATAAAATAGTGCTTCCATTTATTTACACTTTGTACCAATGCATATAAATATTTTTCATAGGTAGGATAGTTAGTCACAGCTCCATTAAAAATTTCAGAATGAAACAAAATAGGCATACCATGCTGCATGAGAACTGCTCCCATGGCATAATCACTTTCTATTTGGATCTTAAATGGTTGTCTAAGATCTGGAAGAGACAATACTGGTGTTGAACTTATCTTTTGATTTAAAGCATCAAATGATGTTTACTGAATATTTCCCCAATGGAATACTTTATTGACACTTATCAATTCATGTAACAAAGCTACAATGGAAGAAAAATTACCAATGAATTTCCTCCAATATTGTGTTGCCCCAAGAAATATTCTTACCTATGTAACTGTTTTGGGCTTGGGCCAATTCATAATTACCTCTATTTTGGAAGGGTCTATACTCAACTCACCTCCTCCAACAATGTGTTCCAAATACACTAAAGAAGTCTTTCCAATCTCACACTTCGACATCTTTAAAAATAATTTCTCTTTTTTCAAGACATCAAGTACCTTGTTCACATGCATGACATGTTCATCTCTTGATTTGCTAAATATCAAAATATCATTTAATTAAACATTGATGAAGTCATCTAGAAATGGCCTCATTACATCATTCATAACTCTCATGAAAGTATTTGGAGAATTTGTTAGACCAACTGGCATAACTAGCCACTCAAACAATCGTTGTATAGTTTTAAATGCAGTTTTCCAAATGTCCTCCTTAGTTATTCTAGCTTGATGATAACCACTTTGTAAGTATATGTTAGTGAAATGTCTTTCATACTTTAACTGATCTAGAAAATCATCAATGCATGGGAGTGGGTAGTGGTTTTTTACTGTGATTTTATTCAATGCACATCAATCTATGCACATGCACCAAGCCCCATTCTTCTTTGGTACAAAAACAATTAGTGAACCACATGGTGAAGTAGATGGGTGTATGATACCTTTATTAAAAAATTCTTGGATTTTATTCTTGATTTCCAAACTCTCCATAATTTACATGCGATACATACCAATGTTTGCAAGTGGAACATTCTGCTACATCTGAATCTCATGTTGAATTCCCTTCTTGGGAGGTAACCCATTTGGTTCTTGAAACATCTCACCATGCTGACTTACCACATCAAACAAATCAGATTTTAATTTGTCATCACATCCTTCAAAATATTCATAGTCAACATCATCCTTTTTCTTGATCATGAGAAGCACAAAATTTTTACTTGCATTAACTAGCCTCTTCATTTGCCCTGCATTAACTAAAGAACTATTCAGTTTTTTGTGATGAGCTCTCACAATATACTCCAACCCATCCTTAAGAAAATGATATTTGTTCTCATGGTGATAAAACACCGCTTTCCTCTCATAAAAATATGGACTTCCAAATATAATCTCTTAAATTTCAAGTGGAACCACATCTAACTTGACTTCATCAACAAAGTTTGCAGTAAAAGCAAATTGAAATATGCATTTCCTTGTAACTTGTAAATTGGCATTATTAACTATCCAACCCAAATGGTATGGCTTATGATGTGGTACAGTTCAAGGTTAAGATTTTTGACCAATTCTTCTAAAATAAGGTTTTCTTGTGACCATGTTATAGGTCAATTTTGGCATTATCCCCCATGACTTGATCAAACTGGACATCATCCCTATGCCTAATGAAATAGGGTTCATTATCCCCTTAAATTTCATTTTCTATATTCCTAAGAGAAGAAAAATTCATTCATGGATTCTATTGTGAGATTTCCAAGGTTTTAAGTATATGTTATATCACTTATAGACTCACCAAAATAGCCTCTAAAGGGACTAACTACATTGCATATGTAGCATCCTCCATTCAAGGGTGCACTGCAATGCACTTCTCGAAATTCAAGAGTGTGTTGGTCACCTGGGAGAAAAATTCTCACTGTTCCGAGAATCTCCACATGGCCAGTGCCTTCTACAAGAGTTCATATGTGTCAAACTTTGAATCCAAGGGTCCATCTAACACTTGTGAACTTTGGAACATGTAATGCCTATTCTTAGAAAGTCATTCATTGATAAACTACCATCAATTTCCCTATAATTTGAGCACAGATCCCAGTGCTAGGGAAGGAGGAATTTTGGTAAATAAATGTTATTGGAACTCATTTTAGAGTTTGAAAGTACTGATATGCTACTAGTGTTATGTTGGATGTGATGAGGCTGGGATGAAGATGGATCTGGTGGCATCAAATCGATCATTAGTTGTAACCTCCCCCTTTTACTCTTTAATAAATATTGTTGTTCATTTTCCCATATATGTATTTCTTTATGTTTCTATTTATCATACAATGGATTATTGAATGAGATATATGTTTCAAATATGATTGATTTGAGTGATTAAGGTAAGTAGGTATCTGCATATTGCAATATGTTTGTTTTTTTCTGCTTATGTTTGCAGGAATCAATCTGGCGATCTGAGTTGGATTGAAGGCGACAACAAAAGTGATAGAAGGAGAAGGAGAAGTGCTTGGATTACAAGTAGGTTCTTTTATCATTCTGTATATCTGCTTATTTTAGAAAAAATGATAGAAAAATATTTCCTCTGCTATTCTAAGTGCCTAGAACCACACTTAGGTAATTTGATTTATCAATCGATCACAATTCTGCATAACAGACCCACTATCAAACAATGCATCAATCTTTGTATGATTTGAAATCACTCGAACATGGAACAATTCTATCATTGTGTCTTCATTTGGAGTGTTGTTATGAATTTTTGAGGAACTAGTACTTGCTACGACTTATTTTCCTTTGTTAGCCATGGATATAATCTTGGTCTCATCTTTGGAATCTGATCGAAGATCTTGTTGTGTGGTGGAAGTCATATTTTGTTTCCCCTTGTTATTTGTTTCCTTAGGCCTTAGTTCAGGATGTAGTTTCCAATAGTGGCCTTCATCATGCCCCTCTTCGGAACAATGTTTTCATGTAGTTTTCTCCCCTTCTTTCTTGATGCTTGCATTATTCTATCCCTTCCATTTTCCTCCCTTCTCTTTTCCCTTACCCTTGAATGGCTTCTTCTTACTACCCTCTTCTTGAATGTTCTTTCCCCTTGCTTCAAGATGCATGGCTTGCACACATAATTCATCTAAGTTGTTTCGGTTAAACATAAGGATACTATGTTTCAAGTAGGAATTTAAACCCCCAATGTATTTCAAGAGTGTGTCTTGGGAACTCAAGTTTTCTCCTAACAACAAACCCCTCTTTCTAAACTCCTGGGTGTACTCTTGAACTGTTTAGCTGTTGAGTTGCCTAAATTTTTTCCAAATCATAATTGATTTTTTGATATAGGCTAATGGATAAAACTTTATTTTAATGGAATAAAGGAAATCAACCCAAGAAATGGATATATTACCATGAATTCACATTTCCTCTTAAGCCTTTTCCTCCCACCAAAATAATGTTGCTCCTTCTACTCTTAATGAAACCAACTGGATCTTTATGTCGTCCTCTTGTAATTCTGAATTCTACAGTATACTTCCAATTAACGGATCCAATTGTATAACTTATTTACATTTACCTCACCATTGTACATGGGAAGTTCAAACATGATGTCCAACTTGAGTAATGGATTTTTTCCTTTTGGGTTTTTTAAATAAGTGTCGGTGGTTTTTGTGGTGGAAGTGGAAGATGAAGATTTTGATGACGATGACAAGGATGAGGATGGTGGAGATGGAGGTGGTTTTCCTCCACTTCCTTTCAAACTCTTCTCTTCATCCTTCTTGTCATCCAAATATCCTTCTCCATGTGGAGGCTTAGAACCTTCTCCCGCTCTTTCTGTAGTGAATGCATCAAACATGATTTTAACCATTCTCTGAATTTCCTTCAAGTCTCTCTTGAAATATTTTTCTTCTTAATGTCCTTGAGTCTCTCCAAAACCTGACATAATAGCTAAGGAATCAAGCTCAACTTCTGATGCTTGTACCTTTTTAATCACCTCAGCTTCTTGTGCAATTTTTACTTCTTCAATCTCAACTGATGGAGATATAGCTTGAGGAGGTTCAAGTGCAGATTTGAGTTGAAATATGGGTGAATATGATGATCTCTTATCTCTCTTTCTTCTTTCCTTAATATCATGACTAACAACCAATAGCTTCCCTTCTCCTGTCTGCAACTTCAACCTTTTAAGAATCACAAAATTTCAAATATTAAAACCCTTCTTGCATAATCTCAAGCAAAGAAAGAAAATGACATCTAGAAACCTTGTGCTCTGATACCAACTTCATCTAAAATTGATTGTTAGTTATTGTTGTGCTAATATCACTTTCATATTTAATATGAAAGTGTTTTGGTTTTCTTCCTGTACAAGGGTTTATACATGTGCTTATGATCTATAAATCAACAAGCTTGATGAGATTAGGTGTATTTCATGAACATAGAAGCATGGAAACTAAATGTTGAATAACAACATATAAAAACACAACAAACACAAATAACAAATTAAAATACACATGGTTTTGATCAGGGAGTTCACCCCTCCTGGGCTACATCTCCTTGGTCCAACATATATGGCATGGGCCTTTATATTGGCTCCAATTGTGCAAAAGTATTTTTTACAGTCTTTTGTTGCCTCTGCAACCTATTCCAATGGCTCCAAAACATCAAAATATCTCAATAATGACTCTTTCTGAGAAAAAATTGGTCGAAAATTTCCTCAGTTATGGAAAAACCAAATTTTCCTACTATTTCTCCACTAAAACTGGAAGTTTGCTAGATAGCTCCACTAAAACTGGAGCTTTCGCTGCATTTGGCAGGCTCCGTCAACTATGCCACTAGTCTAACTGCACATTAAAATTAAGATAAGTATGATTTAAGATTTATTAGCAGAGGATTAAGAAAAAAGAGCGTTTAGCTCTAATCCATGGATTAGTATTCATTAATCTGGATTATGGCATTAAACAAAGTTTAATGGATTTAAACTCCACTGGTGAATAGTTTAAGCCCTTTGGTCTTCATGATTTGGACATATGGGACGGGGCTAGCCCCTTCTAGACCCCCAAACATGGCACTGACAAAGTTTAAGTAGATGTGGGTGCCTTATGGGTAAAGACCCACGGTGTAGAGGAGGAGGTAGAGCTATGGCATTATACGTGGGTGGTCATGGGTTCAACCCCGACCCTTGCATAAAATTTTTCTTTGCATTATGTTGATGCATAACCAAAGTTTGGAAAATTTGGAATATAACCATATGCTTCCTCTGTCAGTTTAGTGCTCTATCCTCCAGTTTTATACCCTGTCCACCGATTTTGAATGCTCCTCCATTTAGTTATCACCTCTGCTAGCTTTAGAGTTAATCCGCCAGTTGTGGTGTTGGTCTGCCAGTTAAGGCTACTCTGTTATATAGTTAACCTCCGCTAGATTTAGAGATAAGCCATCATATCATTACATCTGTCCTTTAGGAATAGCCCCATTTTGACAAGTATAAGGTTGTCCAACAGATGTGAAGCCTCCCCAATAGCTCCGCCAAATGTAGTTAGCATTCGAACCTTACAGTTCAAAAATATATGTGCACCATAATATGCCATGGAGGAGGGCATGTGGGCCTTCTCCATTGGTTCAAATCCACAAATATAAAAATAATAATAGCGCACCATATAATCAAAATTTCACCCTTAGAATTAGGAAGAAAATTTAAATTTCCCCAAGAAACATTGGCAAATCTGATTATGGCACTTGTCACAGTGTCATTGGATGAAAACTAGAGAATATTCCCTTGATATTCTTGAGGTGCTGACTGGACTGCCAAGTCATTAGTCTATCACTGCTCTGCACATTTTTTACCTGTTTGAGAAAAAAACCAAAATGCCATAACTTACTCATACGAACTCGAATTTTAATGAAATGAGCTGCTTTGGAATCTCGGTGACAAGATTTATTCCATCGTTTTGGTTTGGAGAATTTTTGAGCTAAATACTGAGCCTCCGATCATGAGTTGTCCAATTGATGAGATGCATGCTTTGTTGCCTTCATGAGTTGTCATACACATTAAGTTTGACAGTTGAGCTACTCCCTTAAACAAATTTCCCAATAAAATTTCTTCAACTCAATTGATGATTCAGTTATCTCCTTACATGTTTTGAATGCCTCAAAAACATCACAAACTCATAATTTTGCAAAACCAAAGCACTAGGAAAGTTCGTAGTGAATTCTAACTATTTTACATTGATTTCACTACAAACTTGGGTAAAAGTGTCAAATTGACTCTAATGACTCGATTTTCTCATGCATGAGATATTTTTGGATTTTTCTTTGACCTTAACTCCTATCACACAATTGATGACCATTAATACCCCTTACATATGTGAATTTTTTGAAAATTATGAATTGAAAAGACCCTATTCAACTCTAAGTGACTCAACCTAATTAACTTAAGACCAAGAAAATTTTATCATGGATAACAGTGGCTCCAATGGGGATGTTGTGCCCTTGTGGTGTAGGAAAGAACCAGTAGACCAAATTCCTTATCCATTGGGTTGATCCAAACTTCTTGTCATAATCTTTAGCCTGCATTCATCCCTTGACATGCTCTTAAAGAAAAAAAAACGTGTAAAAACTGAAACTTGCAAATACAATATTCAAACTAAATGTTGAAAGAGATGCTTGCCCAAAAATATTATTTATGTACATACCAATCCTACTCTAACAGCTGAAAACCAAAATTTCAATTTCAAGAAATACGAAATTTCTAGTATAACCAATCAAAGAATTGATCCAACACCTGGGCTTCTTGATTGTACTTGAACATCATTAGAAGTGAGTCATCTATTGGCAACTCAGAATGAAAATTGAAACTCTACTCCATAAAATATACAAAATTTGTCTTGGCTGATGACTGCAGCAAACTTACCATTGGATCTTGGAAACCATGAAAAATCACCTTTTCTTGATGAGAAAAACTATGAGAGCTAAATTCATTCATAATTGATGGCTTCTTTCGTCCTATGTCTCCAATTCCAAGAACATCATCAAATAAAAAAGGAAACAATAAATTTTTATTCCCTTTCATGTAAATAAAAAAAACCATCCATGCATCCTGGAACATCTTCAGACATGAAATCCATATTGTGTATATCAAAAATACTCTTTTTCTTATAAAACAAATCGTATAAAATTTTTGGTAGTTTTTCTTGAGGATTTTCATCTTGATTCTGAACACTAACAACTCCTATAGAAAAAACTTTATGCATATCATCCATGTCATTTTTATGATCCCCAAATAGAATAGGTAAAACATGTATATTCAGCTTTTCATGTAGCTTGATTTTACCCAAAAGTGAACTTTCATCACATGTTACTTCATTGTTCAAAATTTTCATGTATGTATTTTCAACAAATTAATCTTGAGGAGTTTCTTCTTGACATCAAATTTCAGGAAAGGAATGGGATGAAAAACAATTTGAATGATTTGGCTCATACCTTTGACTACATATAGATTGACAAGGCTACAAATCCTGATAAATTTCATGTAATATGACTTGACTGTCAAATTTCTTATCTATTTTATCTTCAAGTAAATAAGTCATTTATTCTTATTGGAAACCTTCCTGATTATCATGAAAAATAACATGAGAGTAGAAATCATGAAGTGCCTCTAACATATCCTCATCCATGCACTCTCCATTATCACCAACAATTTTAAGATATGGAATGAAAACCTTACAAAATTCATAGCAATATTGTAACAACGATAAATAAGAATGATTTTTCTCATAATTTTCCAATAAATTATTATGGAAATATCTTAGGAATAACAAGCTTCTCGATTGCAACCCTTCATACCATGTTATAGCTTCATCCTCTAGGGTGGCCATAAACATTTTCATGAGACAATCCTCAGGTAAATCAACTCAAAACGTATTTACATGCATATGGAAGCTAACCAAGTGAAGAGTAGCATTATATTTCTTTTCATGTTTAAATATGGGAAGATAAGTTTACCAATTAACTCTTGGCATAGGATTTGGAAAACTAGGGATGTGAGACCGATCAATAAGAGCATACCTGGAATTATTTCTTGCAATAGAACTCATATTGGAACTTCATCAAGCTACTGATCTCCAAGAAATGGAGTCACCCTGAAGATATGAACTTCTGAATTCTTTAATAATGGAATCGCCAAGGTAGAATGAAACCTCGAATGCTTCTGAGCTCCTATTACCTTCAAGAGTTCAATATTTTTGTTTGAGCACAAAATTTCAGGAAATATGTCTTCAAACTCCAAAAAGATGCAGCAAAATGTTATCACTAAGTTGGTACATATGGGCTGCTCCACCAGACAATCTAGAGTAACTCTTTCAAACCAAATTCTTGCTGAAAATTAGCCTTCTTGGCCTGAGAGGGCTTTCTCAAAGAATAAAATGATTTTATTCAAATGAAGTTCCATATATGGCTAACTCTGAGAAAACTATTTTAAGTATGTTTGTATACAGGTGAAAGATGTATAGAAATCACTACCATTTGGCTTATGGAGTCAGTGTTAGGAAACTTAGTCACATGGTTCTTCTTGTGGAAGCTGTGGCATATAGATGTTTTTAAGAAAAGGCAACACACGCAGATACACAATAGTCTAATGCTTGAAGGAAGTTAGAGAATGAGGTACATGAATTCTAAGTAATAAAACATCAAAATAATGAAGACAAAATAACATGATACATAATACAAGTGCTCATGAAAACATCAAATGAATCTTAGGTCAAGAAAAAGCCAACAACCACTGTATATTACTGATAAGAAAATGTTTACAATAGTAGCTCCGTAGTCAACATAATTTCACCCTCTCTAACTTTGAAACTCTTTAATTTATAGAATTAGGACTCATAAAAATTCTTTTCCACCTTGCTCACTTCAAATTTCCACCTCATAGACCTATTTAAAATAGGGTTACATCACTTGGAGACTTCCTAGGGATATTTCTATTTTGCAGATTTTGAATAGAAAAAGGACTCTTATTTCATTAAATAACTCAAAAAATCCATTTAATAACCCTTATCAACTACAACTAACTAATTTTATTAGTATACTGGAGTGTTGATGTGTCATTATGCCACTTGGATGCTGAGATGGACCTCCTCCAAGTTGAATTTTACAATTTTTTCATAAATATGGTTAGTGAAAATTATGGAAAATAAGCCTCAAAGATGAGTGCATAATTACCAGACCCTGATGGCTTTATAGAAAGGGAGAGAGGTTTTTGTAGATGGTCTTGTTTTGAAGAAAAAACTCTTTCATATTTCACAAAATATTTTTCATTTGGTTAGAAATTAAAGGTTAAGTTGACTTCTAAAACAGTCATGTATAGGAAATTTGAGGAGAGTTTGTAGTGAAGAGTTTATAGCGTTTTAATTTCACCAATTTCTTCACCCTTTCTGACTTTGTTGATCATTGGAGGATATTCCTTGGGTCTAATAAGCTAAATACATGCCTTTAGCACTCTATTCCATGTATTGTTTTAAGGATTTTTAGCTTAAGGAAACCTAGATCGAGTTCATAGCAAAACCTCAGCCTCAAGCCTGGAGCACGCTACGAACTCACCTAGTTTGGCAATTTTTTTTATAATTTCTCCTTTTTTGCCCAAAAATAATCTTTTAAACTTGCATATGTCTTGTGATGATAAATTAAGACAAAAAGTGACCAAAAATTTGTGGCTTACCATGTTTAACATCACACATGTTGTATAATCACTTTAGGACCCTTTTTCTTCAATTCATCTTGTAACATCTCTATCCAACCAAAATAACATGCTAAGGTGTTGAGCACTGATACACTGGATTTAAGTCCTTGAAATACTTCAAGTTGAGATGGTGATTTTTCCAATTGATGTGTAATATTCCTAAATTAGCCTACAACTAATGGGAATATTAAAATTTTATTTTGTCACATAGTTAGGTGAATAAGTGAGTGGGGAGACACATAAAACTCTTTATTGTGAATAAAACAACTTCTCATGTGAAAGTGGATCATATTTTTCAGCTTAATGGAAGCACCCTTGGTGTGAAAGGGGTGGGATCACTTTGATTGGGTCAACCTTGACCAAATCTACAACGTTGTCATGGAGGAGTGGCCATTAATGAGGCACAACGCAATTTTAGATGGAGATGCCTTATGTGAAAGAAGTGTTATCATTGGATGTGGTTTACGGTTTGCAAGCTCTTAACTTATAAAAGGAAGGGGATGGTAGCATTAGAAGGTTATTGATGTTTATCATATTTTATGAATATATTTTCTATTTATACATATATCTTTCTCTTGCAGTTTAGCTGAGATTGAATGCTGTTTAGCATTGGGTGTCCTTGATTGGGGATCCCACCTCTTGTCATTGAGTATCTCTTGGGATAGTTTGTATTGCATTTTCCACTATCTGGCTTAGGGCCAAGCTAATTTTTTCAACTACAGTGTAGATCTTATTGAGGGTTTGGTTGTTTTTGCAAGCTGTAGAAAGTGGAGGTTAGATCTTTCAGATCTAGTCCATTTCAATGCTTCTTTTCAATGGAGGAGGTTTCCACTTCATTGGGAGAACAATATTGGAGTTCTTTAGCATCCTTTTCAAATATTGGCATGAGGCCAACTATATTTTGATCCCTACAGTGCAGTATACTTCCAGATCTATGTTATTTCTATAGGTGCAGTTACAGGGTGGTTCAACACACTAGTTGGAGAGTGATTTTCCTAGTGTTGGGGATCTGTCCTTCACTTTGGAGATCTCTTGGAGGTGATCATTATAATATATATATCAGATCAGATCCACTTTCCAAATTTTTACTTTTCAGTGGATATTCAATCTTAGATCTTAGATCTACAACTTGTACATGATGTTTTGCTAAAAACCCCAAGGGGGTTCATTAGAGGAGCTTGTATAGTGCATGGATCTGATATAGATCTAAATTTTTGTACACTTAATTGGTCCAGATCTTATGTGTAATCTACAACTATTGCAGAGCCCATCAAATAAAGCTATAAGTTTTTTTTATTCTTAATCTATGGTTGTAGCACCTCATTTTGAGGGTTTTCTTTCATTGGAGGCTTCCTTTTCTTGTTATGCATCTTATGGGCCACTTTTTACATAAATTTAGCTGCTTTAATAAAAAATGAAAGGTATCCATATTGTTCTTTTGATTTTTCTATGATGAACTACATTATTTTTATATCATTCTGCATTGTATTTCTACATTCCCCATTTGGGAATATTACAGTGGTATTAGAGCATCATCTTGGCATAGCCCGTGCTTTCTAAAAATCCAGTATGTATTCTGAAGAAGGAGAGACTCTTACTGACAGAGAGAGGAGGTATAAAAAGAGAAGACACAAAAGAATTGATTATACTGATGAGAAAGAAGACAAGGGTAAACCCCCTTTATTTGGAGAAATGAAAGCGAAGGAGTTGTCAAGACTTCTTCTTCAAACTATGCATGAGCTTAGAAGAGAAATGAAGGGAATGAGGAGGACAAGACATGAAGATCCCTTAAAAATATTTTCACATGAAGAAAGCCTTAGTTCTTCATATTATGTGTGTGAGCATTTAGCCACACAATCACATCTACAAAGTTATGTTCTGCCTAGATTTACTGCAAGAGAGATGGAGGAAGAAGATGCACCAAAGGAGGAGACTTTGAGTGATTATATTCAAGAGTATGCATCTCAATCTTGGAGATTCAAGGAGCACTTTAACTTCCAAAAGTTTTTCCAACTCAAGGAGGAAAGAAGACCCATCAATCACAACAGAAGAAGAAGAGGTATATTCTTTCTTCCAAATTTTGATGGGTCCTCCAAATGCATAGCCAAGGATTGGATAGATATGCTAGACTCCTATTTGCATCTACATCAAGTTTCAGAAAAGGAATCCCTTAGGATAGTAGCACCGCATATTAAAGGTAAAGCTTATGCTTGGTGGTTATTTGAATCATTTTCATTAAGAAATGAAAATATATCTACTTATGAAAGATTCAATAAGAGATTAGTGAAGAGATTTGATGTAAAACAAACTAAAACATATTTGATTGAGCTAGCAAAGTATGAACATTCAAAACCCTTGCATGATTTGGAAATATCTTTTATACTAACTCCATTTCAGAAAAAATATTGAGGGGGATGGAAACTTGTATGATACCTTGCCAAGGCAAGATCCCCATTGTATGAAGGGATTCCTTCACAAAAGGAAGACATGGAGACTCCTCTTTCAGGGGAAGACCAAGATCTAAGGTCTCTCATTTATGATGAGGTTTTCTCAAATATTGATGAGCAGAAGGAGCAGAAAAGAAGTAATAGCTGTGTCATTTCAGAAGAAGGACCATCACCACATGGGGATGGGAATGAAGTTATTGCTTCAATACAAGGAGCTTTTTCATTATTGCAAAAGGTTCCCAAGGAGCATCATGTGACAATATTCATGGGCAGTAACACTTTGATCCAAGGAGGAGGAGGAAGGGTGGATCACCATCCAAGGATGAGGAGCATGCACTCTTGTTTATTTCAAGGGGTTTATATTCAGAGGAAGGAGACTGATTTATGCAGCAAAGAGAGGGACACATCAGTCCACTCATTTGCACAGTCTACTTCATATTTTGATGTCTCTTTACATGGAGGAATTCGACCAGGGAGACCCCCTAATTGGAAGATGAATAAAATGTTGTCTAAACTTAGTGCAACATTGACATATTTGGCTAAGGAAGGAGCCTTGGGAGAAGCTAGCACAACGCTGAGAACCTTTGATGGGTTCAAAGGAGGAGTAAAAAGTTTTCTGATATGGACACTACCATCTCCAACACAACTATTTGCGTTGAAAAATGATTCATAAATCTATGATGACATGAGTATGGTGCAAAATATCCACTCCATAGCTTTGGAGTAGAAAAAGATACTCCTACACATAAGGGAGACTTCTGAATATGACAAGAGGTTCTTAAAACTCTTGCATGCATGAGCCAAACTATGGAAGTTTTGGAAGAGAGAGACCTTTCAAGAGGAGGTTGACTTCCATATACTTCAATATTGTCTTGAGAAAGATTAGCTACAAGAAAGGCAGAAAATGTGGAGTGATAGTACTCCAACATGTGACTTTGGCATCAAACATGTCAAAGAGGAGAGCCATGATATGACAGGAGCTTCAATTCAGATTTCTACTGCGCTGTCATTGTTGGGAAGCCTAGATCCATATTGGTAGTCCCAACCCTTGGTAGAATATTCCAAGAATCTCTTTACATGTAAGGTTCTTGATGGGGAAGTGATGGATAAAATGTATAGAGTGGTTGATGGATTCATCTACTTCCATGATCAGATCTACTTGACTAAAGACTCCAATCTCAAGAAGAAGGATCTACATGTAGGCATTCTTTTCAGGACATGTAGATTCCATTGAATATTATCACACCATCATGAAAGAATTTATTGGAAGGATTTTAAAGAAGATGTGCACCAACATATCAAGATATATGTAACTTGTTTGATGTATGAGGAGGAGAGCAACCACCTTGCAATGTTGTTTCAATCACTTCCCATTTTTATGGAGAGATGGGAAGACTCATCTATGGACCTCTTCACCAACTTGTCTACAACATATGGTAAATATTGTGTTTTGATGTTTATATATCAACTAACAAGATATGTGCCCTCCTTTACCATGCAATTGCAACACATTGCTCCACAAGAGAGAAAACCTCTTTATGGATTTCATGGTCCTTTTGGGACTACTTTCAGTGATGGGGATGACTAATTTATGGAGGATGTTGGGCAAGACATGTTTTGATTTGATCATATTCATCCAAAACCTAATATCCTCCACTATTTTCAAGATTTTGAGAAGCTTATGACAACAAGAAAGTGGTTGGATGGCCACTCATCACATCATGTTTGGAGATAGAAAGAAGAAGAAAAATGTTGGTCTCACTTGAAGGACTATTGTCACCATCCAATATGTCATATGACACTTAGTCCTTGTCTATTTTGGAGCCCATATGGTGATGATACTCTGTTCACTATATGCATGGAGGATTGGGCAAGGAGGCTTCTTAGAACCAATGAGTGGAATCATGATATTCCAAGTATCTTTTGGCTTCATGAGGACCATATTATTACAACCCAAGATCAGCAACTCCAAATTTATCATAAATGGAGGGAGAGACAACGTAAGTTGAATAATATTATCTCTCATTTTCAACCATGCAACCCCTACACATTGCATAAGCAAGGGATTGGTGATTGTTTCTATGAGCCACCAAGGATGGCACACTTTCTTTGGATGATAGCATGGAGATTGGAGTTTCTCAGTGGGGTTGAAGCACCCAAAATTTATCATCTTTCATGCCTTAAGGAGGGAAATGGACAACATATAACTCTTTCGATATATCCCCCACTTCTTCATGATGAAATCTATTTGTTTTATTCACCAAGGGAAAACTTGTATTCTTGGGAGGAGACATATCCATTGGAGATTTTGCAATGTCCTTGTAGTTGCTTGAGGACAAGAAAATTTTTGGAGGGGAGGACTGTAATATTCCTAAATTAGCCTACAACTAGTGGAAATATTAAAAAAAAAAATTGTCACATATATAGGTGAATAAGTGGGTGGGGAGACCCATAAAAATATTTATTTTGAATAAAACCACTTCTCATGTGAAAGTAGATCATATTCTTCAGCTTAATGGAAGCACCCTTGGTGTGAAAGGGGTGGGATCACTTTGATTGGGTCAACCTTGACCAAATATACAACGTTGTCATGGAGGAGTGGCCATCAATGAGGCACAATGCAGTTCTAGATCGAGATGCCTTGTGTGAAATAAGTGTTATCATTGGATGTGGTTTAGGGTTTGCAAGCTCTCAACTTATAAAAGGAAGGGGATGGCAACATTAGAAGGTTGTTAATTTTTATCATATTTTCTGAATATTTTTTTTGTTTAGACATAGACATTTCTCTTTCTTTTTAGCTGACATTAAATTCTGTTTAGCATTGGGTGTTCCTGATCGGGGATCCCACCTCTTCCCATTGAGTATCTCTTTGGAGAGTTTGTATTGCATCGTTCACTATCTGGCTTAGGGCCAAGCTCCTTATTTCAACTACAACACAGATCGTATTGAAGTTTTGGTTGTTTTTGCAAGCTGGAGAAAGTGGAGATTAGATCTTTCAGATGTAGTTCATTTCAGTGCTTATTTTTTAGTGGAGGGGGTTTCCACTTCATTGGGAGGATAGTATTGGAGTTCTTGAGAATCATTTTCAGATCTTGGCATGAGGCAAAATATATTTTGATCCCTATAATGCAATATACTTTGAGATCTATGTTATTTCTGTAGGTGCAGTTGCAGGATGGCTCAACACACCAGTTGGAGAGTGATTTTCCTAGTGTTGGGGATCTACCCTTCACTTTGGAGATCTCTTGGAGGTGATCATTCTATTTTTCATATTAGATCAGATCCAATTTCCATATCTATATTTTTCAATAGGTCTTCAGTCTTAGATCTCAGATATACAACTTGTACATGGTGTTTTGCTGAAAACCCCAAAGGGGTTCATTAGAGGTACTTGTATAGTGCATGGATCTGATATAGATCTAACTTTTTGTACACTTACATGCTCTAGATCTGATGTCTAATCTACAACTATTGCAGAACCCATAAAATTACGCTGCAAGGATTTTTTAGTCTTAATATATGGTTGCAGCACCTCATTTTGAGGGTTTTCTTTCATTAGAGGCCTCCTTTTCTTGTTATGCATCTTATGGGCCAGTTTTTACGTACATTTTGCTGTTGTAATAAAAATTGGAAGGTCTCCATATTGGTCTCCTACTTTGTCTATGATGAAATGCATTATTTTTACGTCATTTGGCATTGTATTGTTGCATTCCCCATTTGAGAATATTACATGATGAGTTGGCATGCTTTGTTTCCTTAATGAGTTGTCATACACATGAATTTCGACAATTGAGCTACCCCCTTAAACAAATGGCCCAATGAAATTTATTTAAATCAATTGATGATTCAATTACTTCCTTACATGCGTCGAATGCCTACAAAATATCACAAACTCATAAGACTACAAAAGAAGAGCATTAGGCAAGTTCGTAGTGAATTCTGACTGTTTTACACTGATTTCACTACGAACTTGGGTAAAAGTTACAAATTCACTCTAATGACCAGATTTTCTCATGCATGAGATATTTTTCGATTTTTTCAATATTCCTGAATTAACATACAGCTAATGGGAATATTAAATTTTGATTTTTCACTTGGATAGAGGAATAAGAGGGTATGGAGACCCATAAATCTCCTTAGAAGGAATAAAAGACACTCCTAGTGTGAATGGAGGTCATATAAAAGCTGTATTGAAGACACTTAGGTGTGAAAAGGGGCTGAAGCATGTTGAATAGGTCAACTTTGACCAAATCAAATAGCGTTTTTATGGAGGAGTGGCATTAATGACGGGACATCGCAGTTTTGGAGGGAGACTAATTACATAATGATGGAAACCTTAATGAGTTGGACCTAAGGTGAGAAGGCTCACATTGTTTATAAGGAAGGGGATGGTAGCCATATGAGGGCATGTTATGATTATTATTTTGATATGTCTGTTTAGACTTCTTGCATTCTTCTGTTGTTTAGTTGAGTTTTTTGTGTTGTTTAGCACCAGGTGTTCCTGAGCAGGAATCCCACCTCTTTCCTTGAGAGGCCTCTTGGGAGAGTATTGATCTATCATTTTCACACATTCGGCATTCTAGCCAAGCTTTATTATTTAGCTACAGTGAAGTTTCTGTAGAATATTTTTTTGTGTTGTAAGGTGTTGCAGCGGAGGGTTGTGAAACCGACTTTCTGAGCTAGTTTTTGCATAGGAGGAAAGATTCCTGCTCTTGGGAGATCAATAAGGAGGGATTTGGAGAAAATTTCATATATTTGGCACCAAGCCAACCTATTCCCATCATTTCCAGTGAAATTTCAGCTAGGAATTGTGTTATTTTGGAGGGAAGTTTTAGAGGAGGATCTATTGGCTTTTTTAGAGTGTTTTCCTATAGGTGTAGGGTTCATCCTTTCATTAGAGGAGACCCTTGAGGAGATCCACATTATATCTATATTATTTCAGCTTTCTATTTTAATGAGCTTCAGTTGTAGTAACTCTTTAGTCCTAGGGTTGTAGATCACCATTTGTATTTGGTGGTATTTCTAGAAACCCTTCCTGGGTTTCCTTGGAAAGGTGTCTAGGAGGCTAGATCTTCACTCCTAGCATTATTTGAGCTATATAACAGCAGATATACATTGATACATATTTATGAAATAGTTTATGCCCTAAAAATGCATTTTATTAACTAAGGGTATTTGTATGGCAGCTATTTCTCATGTGATGGCATATTTTTCTTATAGAGGTTGGTTTTGTACAGCTTGAGTGACTTGATCCTCAAGATCTTGTGCTTATTATTTGTTGATATGTTTAATAATATGGTTGTAAATTTGTCTCATATCATGGTGTGTTGATTTATTCACTGTTATTTCCATTATTGTGTTCATATATTGTTTCTTCCCCATTTGGGAATACTACAGTGGTATCAGAGCATTATGTTTTCTCAACCTGTGGATCTTAGCCATTATGCTATCAGAAGAATAAGAATAAGGATAAAGAGATCAAAATGATAGAGAGAATGAGTTTTATCTCATATCTTTTCAGATCTAAGAGTGACCTGACCAAGGATGTCAAGCAAAGAAAAATGGATAAAAGCCATGAAACCAACTAGGGTTTCAAGATGAGGAAGGTCCATGTACTTCCTATCAACAAAAAGAAGATCCGGTATTGCATAGAGCTCCAAAGAAACATGCTATTCCATTTTATTTTGAAGACAAGAGGAATGGAGATGGAAGAAACTTATATCATGAGATTCTAAGTGAGTATCTTGCAGAATATAAGTCTCAACCTAGAGATTTCAAGGAGAATCTAACTCTCCCATAGTTCATTCAACTCAAAGAAGAAAGGAGACCTTGTAGCAATAGAAGAAAAGAGGGAAATATATTTCTATTGCCTACATTTAATGGGTCATCCACATAAACAAGAAGGGCTTGGGGAATGAATTTTGATGCATTTTTCTTGCTACATCCAGTAGTAGAGAAAGAAGTTGTTGAGATTTCAGTGCTGCACCTTAAGGGTGAAGCAGACATTTGGTGGTTCAACCATTTGATTCATGTAGAAGTGACTGCATATGTAGATTTTACTCAAAGGTTGATCGATAATTTTGACAAGAATAAATCAGAGAAGAAGGAGCCTTTACCACCACTTGCTACAGGAGCACTTACATCAGGAGAAAGAACCCTTGCATCTTTTGCAAGTGGTCTTGATCTCTTGACATTTTGGATCCCATGCACTATTCTAGAGATGCATGAGGAGGAGGAGACTTGTACCAGTGTTGATGCAGCTATGGAAGAGAAGCCATCATCATCAGTAGTTTGGGAAGCCATAAAAATAGGAGGAGGAACCCTGTAGCAGTACAAGATGTTCCCAAGTTTTACCAAGGTATGCACATGTTTCCATTTTCTGTTACTTCAGCACATCATATGGAGGATTGTGGGAATGTAATGTTGCATGACCTAGGGTCAAAGTACATTATTGATTGGGAGGAGCAGACTATCACTATGCTGAGTAGCCTTGATTCTTTCAAGGAGAATATATACAATCATTCTAGTGTATCATTGTTGAGCTGCACACAACTCTTTGGGTTGGGGTGTATATTCTTGGAGGATGGGATGAGTATTTTCTTGAAAAATGCAATACAGGACTATGTGTTCAGCACTGAGCATGATCTTTATATATCGGATACACCATTATGGAGATCAGCAGTGCTGTCATTGAGTAGAAGTGATGAGTTGGGGGCCCAACCATTATTGGAGCACTCCAATGACCTTTTTACATGCATAGTAGAGGATAGGCATATGGTTGATGAGAGACATCTTATCTTCCATTGTTATGATGGGTACTTCTTGATGAGCACTTCATTGCTCAATAATAATATTTTACCTTCAGTATATTTGGATCCTTATGGGATCAACTTGGTCATTAAGGAGTGGTGTTCATTTGGATATCTCTAGGAGATTTCATTTCAACATCCCATGAAATGAAAAGATAGGAATCTAATTTGGGAGGATGGTACTCTCCATTGGAGGGATGCCAATTTTGAGCATGATGATAGACACTCACCATTGGTTGGATGGGCGATGTCGATGAGAAAGAGGCTAGGAAGCCACTTTAATATCTATGACAAAGGGCAATATGAGGCAAGGCTGCGTTGTTTACTCTTGAAAGATTTTGGTCATCATATGACACATTCTATTTCAAAGAGTTAGGGGGTGGATGAACCTTGGCATGGAACTTGCATCATATGGAAGCAAAGAGATTGGATGTATTGGGGTGATGTGATATATTTCATTTAAACTATCATGTTCTTGCTCCATAGTTTATATGGTGATGATGTGGGGAGGCAACAAGAGTTGTTGTTGCTTTGGAGGTTCTTGAGAGAGTATGGGCTGATTTTCCCCATACTTTGCATGATGTTGCAGGAGTAGGAGGTAGAACTATCATGGTGCAAAGGGGCTAATCCTTAGCCATGGAAGATCCAGAGGTGCTTCCACTTTGGAAGGAATCTCCCATATATAGCAGTATTATTATTGATGGCTTTGACATGTGAAATGTCAAGGGATGGAGCTATGGGATGACAGGAGCCTTGTCAAAAAGGCCAACAACACTGTCACTTGAGAGCTTGGATTTGTTGATGGAGTGTTCCCAGGATCACTTCACATATGATGCACTTGATGAAAAAGTAGGAGATGAGAGTGATGGGGTAGTGGATGGAGACATCTATTACCATGATATGATCTTCTTGACTTGGATTTCCATGAATAATAAGAAAGAACTACATTCAGCACATGGTTCATTCCTCTTCATGAGAGTGTGTCATACCACTATGAAGGGCTCATTCATGGATCTTGTTATCAGTTCACTCTCAATACATGGTAAGAATGATGTTTTTGAATTTAATGATTATCTAAGACAATATTTTCATTCTCTTACCATCTTTATACAATGCATTGCTCCACAAGAGGGCAAGCCTCTCTTTGGGCTATATGGTCATTTTGGGACCAACACCTATGATGGTGATAGCCATTTCTTGTATGGCTTTGGGAAAGTGTTGTACTATTTCCTATATACTTAGTTGATATACAATGCCATTTAATATTTACTAACAGTTGAGATGACATGCACAACTGGAAAATTATTTGAAGAGAACTTGCCACATCATATTCTGAAACTGCAGTTGGTAAAACTACTTTGTAACTACTTGAGAAACTGTTGGTACCTTCCAGCACTATGTAAAACCTTCATTAATTCTCTTATTTGGATTCCATATGATAATAATTTCATATTCATTTTTTATGGGATGATTTGGGCAAGAACCAAAGAGTGGATCTTTGAGGATCCTATTGCCTTTTTTCCTCATGAAGGAAACATTATTGCAGCCAATATTCAACAACAACTATACACTTATCATAAGTGGAGAGAGAGAAAACATGGGATGAAAAATTTTATCCATCATATTCATCTATGCATCCCACATTTGTTGCAGGAGCCTAAGGTGGAGGATATGTTTCATGAGTTTCCATGTTGGAGGGTGACTCAGTTTTATGGATGATAGCTTGGGGATGGAGGCTTCACATGGGGATGTTAGTTCCCAATATATTTCATATTCCATGCCTCAAGAAGGCCTCTAGACCACAAATAGTTGCTTCTATGGATATCCCACTTGTTCATGAGACCTTTGGAGTTTTCACCAAAGGCATGCTTATACACTTGGGAGGAGAAACTTAGATACTTATTGATGAGACATCATCTTGTTCTTTGGAGAAGCTTATCGCATGGAGATGCTACATGAGGAAGAGGAGAGGCTCTTCATTTGTATCCTTGTAGTTTCTTGAGGACAAGCAACATTTGGGAGGGGAGGATTGTAATATTCCTAAATTAACATACAGCTAATGGGAATATTAAATTTTGACTTTGCTCTTAGATAGAGGAATAAGAGGGTATGGAGACACATAAATCTCCTTATAAAGAATAAAAGACACTCCTAGTGTGAATGGAGGTAATATAAAAATTGGATTGAATACCCTCAGGTGTGAAAATGGGTTGAAGCATATTGAATAGGTCAACTTTGACCAAATCAAACAACGATGTTATGGAGAAGTGGCATTAATGATGGGACAATGCAGTTTTGCAGGGAGAATGGTTACATGATGATGGAAACCCTAATGAGTGGGACCGAAGGTGAGAAGGCTCACATTGATTATAAGGAAGGGGATGGAATCCATATGAGGGCATGTTGTGTTTATAATTTTGATATGCCTTTTAAGACTTCTTGCATTCTTCAGTTGTTTAGTTGAGATTGCTATGTTGTTTAGCACCGGTTCTTCCCAAGTGGGAATCCCACCTCTTTCCTTGAGAGGCCTCTTGGGAGAGTATTGATCTATCATTTCCACACATCCAAAATTCTGGCCAAGTTTCAGTCTTCATCTACAATGCATTTTCTGCAGAATATTGTGTTGTGTTGAAGTGGTGGGTTGAGAAACCCACTTTCTGAGCTAGTTTTTTGTAGGAGGTAAGATTCCTTCCCTTGGGAGATCAGCAAGGAGGGATTAGGAGCAAATTTCAGATATTTAGAACCAGGCCAAACTATTCCCATAATTTATAGTGCAGTTTCAACTAGGAATTGTGTTATTGTGGAGGGCACCTTCAGAGGAGGATCTACTGACTCTTTTAGAGTGTTTTCCTATAGGTGGAGGGTTCATCCTTTCATTTGAGGAGACGCTTGAGGAGATCCATATTAGATCTATATTATTTTAGCCTTATATTTTAATGAGCTTTATTTGCAATGACTCTTCAGTCCTAGGGCTGTACATCACCATTTGTATTTGGGGGGTATTTCTGGAAACCCTTCCTGGGTTTTCTTAGAAAGGTGTCTAGGAGGCTAGATCTTCACTCCTAGCATTATTTGAGCTATATAACAACAAATATACATTTATATATCTTTATGTAGCATTTTATGCCCTAAAAATGTGTTTTCTTAGCTCAGGGAATTTGTATGGTAGTTATTTCTCATGTGATGGCATATTTTCCTTGTAGAGGTTGGTTTTGTACTACTTGAGTGACTTGATCCTCAAGATCTTATGCCTATTATTTGCTGATATGTTTAATAGATGGCTGTAAATTTGTCTCATATCATGGTGTGTTGATTTATTCACTGTTCTTTCCATTATTGTGTTCACATATTACTGCTTCCCCATTTGGGAATACTACAATTTTTCTTTGACATTGACTCCTATCATGAGAATCATGACCATTACAACCCCTAAAATATGTGCATTTTTTGAAAATTATGAGTTCATTTGACCCTATTCAACTCTAAGTGACTCAAACTAATTAACTTAATACCAACCAATTTTTATCATGGATAACATGGGTTTTCGCCTCCATATTTCAGATTTGATTGTCATAGCACATTCTACAATACTAATACCTTGGGGTTTCTATTACTCTAGTTTAGGCCTGATTTTCATAGGATATTTGGTAGTATCAAACATTTTGGAATTCAGCCACTGCAGTATTGATTAATTGGGAGTAAAACTCCTTTCGAAGTTAAAAAAAAAGTATGGAGCCATCACGAGGCACTTTCAAGAGACCTAACCGATAATATTTACTACAACGAGTTGATCACAATGGTACATTCACCTGCATGCCCCCAATTTTAAGGAAGTCCCAAAATTTTCTCGGCGTGGCTTCAAGTGACCCACATAATTATAACCCTGAGCTTACCTTCTTTCCAACCATACTACTCTTAAGTGAGCTCAAATTTTTAACAGGGATAGTGTATTCTCTCTACTATGTCTCAAGTTATGGTCGTGGAAAGGGTTATTGAGAACATCGACACCCTCTAGAAAAATTCAATGAATTCCAGGTGTCCATTACCACCCATCTCACACAAGTATTGGAAGCTATAAATATGTCTGGTGAACCCATAAGTAAGAACACAAAATCGAGGGACACATAGAAGGATAATCCATCCATCACATTCATCTCCATGGATATCACTAATATTATCCCCATACATACATGTATACATGTGGAATTGATATTTTATTGAATATATAATTTTATCCACATGTAAATACATGTATACATATGGAATTTATTTTTTTATCAATTTTATGAGTTAAATTAATTTTTAATAAATTTTATTTTTTAGGAGTTCAGAGGAAAAGAGTATCTACTCAATCAATGGAGCCTAGCCATGGTTCATGCAATCGTGGTATGGTTCACACAATCTAATCAATCATACATGTATGTATTTATATGTATGTATGCATTTTTGAATTGATTAGAAATTCGTATTTTTTTATGAAGCTTCCATGTCGTTACCGTGAGGTTGGTGGTGGTACACATTCCCCTAGTGGCTAATCAATAGGTGGTGGCCAATCAATGGGTGGTAATGTTGGTTCTCAACCAATGGGTGGTGGCCAATCAATTGGTGGTCATGCTGGTTCTCAACCATCTCAGGGTGGGAATGATGATGCTCAACCATCTCAACGTGGCCATCAATTTGAATTTTATTTTCATTAAATTATTAATTTGTTAAATTATTTATATAATTTTTTATGGTTAAAAATAAAATTTGTACAGCTTTGTTCAGATGTTTTTTTATTTAAACATAACTTTATATATTGATGCAGAGGGTAAAAATGTTGCTTCAAAAAGACATAGACTAGACAACATTATTCAAGAAGAAGGTTGTACACCAACCACAACTTATCATTCTGAAATTTTCGATTTATCTTGGGAAACAAAAATCTAACAATGCCCATTACAAAGGTGTGAACATATTTGTTCAAAATTGAAGAAATATCTCCTGTATTTAAAACTCCCTATTGAGATTCGAGAAAGCTTAGAAATAGTTACGCACTCTTTAAGAACACCTATAGATGTTTACAAAATGCTTGGGCCAACAACTGATACTTTTGTATAAGTGATGAGGAAAAGAAAGGAAACAGTAATGGGTCTCGATACATGGGATGATGTTTAAAATAGAGTTACAAAAGAAATGGAAAAATCTATCTTTAATTAAGAAGGGCTGAAAAGAAATATTATAAAGGTGCAATATTTCAAGCACCCTAATATAGCTTTCCATTTGTAGGATAGACACCTTACAGCCCATGGAAGACTATCATGGAACGATGAGGTTCCTCTTTATTTTGAAAAATTATTTTATGCATAAATATTTTTGAGAATGAAACCCAATTATAATGAACTTGCCTTTGAATTTTTTGGTCTTGTGAAAGATCGATTATGTGACCATAGGGGCGCTAAGTGTGATGCTGAGTTTCCTTGCCCCAAGCCACCATTTGTAAGCTGACCTCTTCATGTGGAAACTTTGTGGTCATAGATGGATGCCACTTCTCAAGTTAGTCGAGAAGCGAGGGATGCCATCATAGACAATGTTCATATTGGACTTGCTGGAATTGATATTGGTCGAAATAGACAAAGAGCATGAGATAATGCATGTGCTAATTTTTTGTATAGTACAGATGATGAGATAAACATGAGTATTGAAGAGCTTAGAACATATGCAAAACATTGTCGCAATGGTTGGTAGGAATTAATTATCCATGAGGGAGAGGGCATGGGATCGGTATGTGTTAACGGTTAGGGTGAATATTTTAATGTAATTTGTAATTTACGTATACATGTTTATTTGTATATGTTACTCTAACAAAAATGTAGCATATGTTAACCATTTGTAGTTAACATGCTTGATGATAGAAAATTTTGATAATATCATGCTTGAAGGTTCATATTCTCACAATCAAGATGATATGTTGGGAAATGTCAATGTTTTTTAATTGTTCATGATGTTTTTTTTTTTACAGAAACGGTTATGGAGTATTAATATTAATCTTGGCCTGAATGCCGGAAATCTGATTAC
The DNA here is from genome assembly GCA_034641835.2 of Pinus albicaulis. Taxonomy (NCBI): domain Eukaryota; kingdom Viridiplantae; phylum Streptophyta; class Pinopsida; order Pinales; family Pinaceae; genus Pinus; species Pinus albicaulis. Next base: position 816,454,196 of record CM076573.1, on the reverse strand, counting down.
ATTGAGGATGTCTAAATCCTGATGCATCTCACTGCTAATATTGTAAATGTAGCCGAAGCTTGAAAACTTCTTCCATGATAGAAAATCTAAAAATTCGATTTCAGATATTTTCCCTAACTTAAAGATACAAATAAATTTATTTAAGAGCCAACAGTAAAACATGACAACGAACAGCTTATGGGATAGGTTCCGAAGATTATTTTTTGTCTTTCATCTTGACCCTGGAAGAGAGGAGGGTAGGTTTATTGGCTTCAATGTTTGCCTGTTTATTATGAGTTCTCAGCACATGGTAGTAATTCAACTTCTGAAAAGCATTTTCCAAACCCTTAATTCTGGATATCAGCCTTGCTAGTTTGAGATCCGAGGCTGGGGAGTTGGAAACCATTTCGTTTATAATGATCTGGGAATCACCTATGACATTAGCTTCACTTATATTTAAATATTTGAGGATCTTGAGGCCTTGGTAGAGGGCCAAAGCCTCAGCTTGAACGCTGGATGAGAATCCAAGCCCCCAAGCAAAGGTATGATTTTTTTCCCCAATTGGACTTACAACAACACCTCCTGCACCAGTTTTGCCCGGATTTCCCTTTGCTACCCCATAAAAAAAGAGAGAGTGCCTTGATTGTGAATTGAGCCAGTCTTGAAGGTCAGTTTCGGATTTCCTTATTTGCCAGTCTTTGAGAGGAGGGACGTTTCTAACTGCTGATTGAAATTGCAAGTCAAGGGAAGATCCCCAAGAAATGTCATGTTGGCTAAGATTGGAATCATCTTTTATATCAGTCAAGCACTCCTTTAAATGACATTTAATCTTAATTTCTAAGACCTTTTTATTCTATTTAATGTTTCTGAAGATTCTTCTGTTTCATTCTAGCCAAATCTGCCAACAAATAACCTTTGGAAGGACAGCCCATGCAGAATTAATTATCTGATTTTTAGGAGGGGGGCCAGGATATCTGATTGCCCAATTAGAAAAAAGATCAGTAGTGGAACAAGGAAGCAAAAAGTTGGGATCCAAATTCTGGATAAAGGAGAACCAGATCTGCTTAGAGAACTTGCATTCGAGGACTAAATGGACAGTTGTCTCTGCATTTTCGTTGCACAGCGAGCAGATGGAGGGACCATAGAACCCTTTTCTCTGCAGGATGTCATACGTAAGGATCTTGCCTTGGCAGAGAAGCCAAGCAAAGAAGTCGAATTTGGGCCATGAAGGAAAACGCCAGACCCCCTGCCAAGGTGCAGGGTCAGGGGGGACGTAAGGCCTCTCTTTCAGCTTGTCATATCCCATGGAGACAGTGTAACCTTTGGCATTCAGCCCCCAACCTTTCATATCTCTTTTCCTCATGCACGTGGGCGCCAAGCCATGAAGGAGGTCCAGCAACGTGGACCATTCGAGGGTCAGATGAGCCAGTACCTCGATTCGTTTCCAACCTGCCCAGACAGAGTCGTTCCAAAGAGAAATATCCCACAATGAACACAGCCCCTCTCTATCCATCTAGAAACGCAGTGCTCTAATGGAGGCTCTACCTTCAATTGGGTCCTTATTCATAATTTTATCAGCCCAGATATTGATCTTTTTGCCATTTCCTGTAATCCAATAGGAGTGTGCATTGATTAAGGGAGCAGATTTAACATATAGTTTGAGAAAAGACGAGTAAGTCAAATGGATTACATTATCTAAACAGGTAGAACGAGGACCTCTGAAATACTTTTTCCAGAGAGCCAATTGGGCCCAGCCAGGCTTGGGCGCAATGATCCTCCAAATAATCTTAGCTGCCATAGCCATGTTTTGTTGACAGAGATTTTTTAAATTCAAACCACCCTCCCTCAGAGGCTTGGAGATGGTTTCCCAACTGATAAGGGGAATCTTGTTTCCATTCTGTTTGCCTCCCTTCCAAAAAAACCTCCGCATGAATTCTTCCATTTTTTTTAATATACTTGCCGGAGCGAGAAGCACAGGAAATTGAAATAAAGGAAGACTGGAGAGCACAGATTTAATAAGGACAGATTTGCCAGCAGTGTTGAGCCAGGAGAAGCCCCAGGCTTGGATCCTAGACTTGAATTTTTGCAGCTGAGGGACCCAGTCTTTACCTATAGATTTCTTATGAAAAACAGGAAGGCCCAAATATTTGAAGGAGATCCAAGTGGAGGAGGCAGCAAATCCCAAACATCTAGAAATAGTGAAGAGAAATATAGGCGAGGTGTTCCAACTATAGATATGACATTTGTTCTTATTTAAAACGCTGCCAGAGGCTTCACTGAATTCATCCAAAACTTCTTTAAATTTAGAGGCAGAGGAGAGAGAGGCAGCTCCAAAAAACAAAGTGTCGTCCACAAATAGGGCATGGTTTATATTTTTTACCCCTCTTGCAATACACAGTCCGTTGATATCTTGATCTTGCATATTTTTGTCTAATAGGAAACTGAGGACAGAGGCTTGGATGACAAAAATCAGAGGGGAAAGAGGACACCCCTACCTTAGCCCTCTTGAAGCTTTGAAGAATTCAGTGGCTCTTCCATTTACAAGAGGAGCGATCCATGGCTCCGATATGCATGCCCAGATCCATTTGATGAAATTTGCTCCAAAACCAAACTTTCTCATGAATTTTAAAAGAAAGCTATGATTTACTCGATCAAAAGCATTTGCTAAATCAAGTTTAATCACCATACCTTGTTCTTTTTGAAGAAGACTTGAGTGGATTGCCTCTTGAACAAGGGTGAAGTTTTCCATGATTTGCCTTCCTTGGATGATTCTCCAGAATTATTTTGGGAAGAATGAGCTTCAGTCTATTTGCAATAACTTTAGTGACTAGCTTGTACCTAGTATTGCATAAGGAAATCGGGCAGAATCTGCTGAAATTGTTGGCGCCTTTTTCCTTTGGTATGAGGGCTAGGAAAGCGGATTTTGTGCTACCTCCTATTTTCTGAGTATTTTGAGACTTCTGAACCATTTTGAGTAGATCCTTTTCAACAATCGGCCAACAAACTTGAAGGAACCTGGCAGAAAAGCCATCCAGCCCGAGGGCCTTATCTGGATCCATATCAAAGAGGGCCCTTTTGAATTCATCTTTGGTGAATTTGGCCTCAAGGATCTCATTCATATGAGGAGAAATTGCAGAAGGAATAATGACTAGCAGATCTGAGTATTGGTCCAAGTCCTTATCCTCACTATACAAGTTTTGAAAGTGAGAGAAGGCTGACTTTTTTATGTCTTCAAAATCCTTGAAGGTGACGTTATCCTCCTTAATCTCAGAAATAGTGTTGAAGCTTTTCCTGGCCTGGGTTTGTTTGTGGAAAAAGGCAGAGTTCCTGTCCCCTGCTTTGAGCCAGAGATTTCGAGATTTTAGTCTCCAGTATTCTTCTTCAGCTAGGCAGGCCTTATGGAAGCATTGTTGCAAATGAGCCTCTTGGTCTAACATCTCCTCTGTGACAATAGCGTGCTCCATATGAGTTTGATGAGAGACAAGAGAGACTTTGATGGCTTTTCTTTCAGTAGCCGGGTTGGATAGGATTTTGGCCCATCGTTTTAGATCGCCTTTTACCCTTCTAAGTTTTTCCTCCCAGATATAGAAGGGAGAACCATTGACATGTTGACTCCAACAATCCTTGACTATTTTCATGAAGTCTGATTCCTTGACTCGGAGAGGACTAAATAGAAATGGAATAGGACCCAGATCTATATGGGCCAGGAGCTCGAGCTTTATAGGCTTATGATCCGAGGTGCTGTTAGCAAGGATGTGCATTCTGGGTTCTAATCCTAGTAACAGAAAAGAGCTTTAAATGAAAAATCTATCTAATCTGGTAGCGATATGACCAGGGCCCACTCTTTTGTTAGACCAAGAGAACTTACCAGAAGAGGGTTTGATATCCAGCAAGTCCCAGTCCTGTAGTAGATCTTCCGCCCATTCTCTTTTCGGATCTCGAATAGCACTGCCTCCTCTTTTTTCAGACGAGTGGAGAGTGAGATTAAGATCTCCATCAATAATTATATTTTCCAGATTTGTCAGGTCTGCTTGTTGCCTTATAGAATCCCAACATTTCTTTTTTTCCCCAACATTGACTGGAGAATATACATTGAAGAGAAAAAAGATTTCCGTAGTATCCAGATTTTGCATTTTCAGCAGCAACCAGTGAGTATTACTAGCCTCAAAGGTGACTACAAATTTGTTAGGGTTCCATAGAGTGCAAATCCCTCCCGAAGCGCCCCGGGCAGAGATTTCTCTTGCTTCACTTTTGAACCAGAGTTTCTTGCATGCTTGTAGGAAGACTACGTCTTCCAACTTAGTCTCCTGGACGAGAAGTATGTCTGGAGTTTCTGTTTTTATTAAGCTTCTCATGGCTTCTTCCTTAACTTTACTCCCCATACCTCTACAATTCCAGGAGATGACCTTCATTATTTATGTTTCTGGTGGGCTCCCTTGGAGCCTTGGGTCTGATTTTTCAACATCCTTGGCTTTGAGGCAAGAAAATTTTCCAGAGTTGGCTAGCTGCCCTGTAACTTATCTTTGTAAGTCTCCTGCTCTCTTTTTTCCCTGTCAGATTTACGGCCTCTTGTAGATCTTCGTACCGAGGTTTGGGATTCTCCTATTTCTCCTTCCTCCTCTGACTGGTTCATTTCTTGCTCTTCTTCCTCATCTTCTGAGGTCATACCATTGGGATCTTCGGCACTTGTTCCTTTAAGGGAGGCTAAGGGAGTATCTTTGCTAGGAGAAACTAGATTTCGTGTCTCGTTCTCCTGAGTATCTTCTGTCTATTGGCTTAGAGGGTCAAATTTGTTTCCTTGTGCCTTTTTGGGAGGGGGGCATTGAACATTAGCCTGTAGAGAGCCTTTTCCAGAGGGTCCTCCTGGTTTTTTCCCTTTGTGATTGGTTTTTTCTCGTTTGACTTGGTTCCAACCCTCTTCAATCCCTTTCTCTGGCTCAGCGTTAGACGGACAGTTTCTAGCAAAATGTCCATGAACGTGGAATTTTCTACATTTGAACGGCAGTTGCTCATAGTCCAAGATCTGAACATGAGACCAACTTCCGACTTTGATTTTTATAGCCTCTGGAAGACCAACCTCTAGATCTAATTCCACGCAGATCCTGGCACAGTCGTACTGGTCCTTATTGTTTTCCCGATCTATGAATTTCCCGAGAGTGTTGCCAATGTGTCTTAAGGAACTCCAGTTCCAGCAGTGAAATGGCAAGTTTGGAAGGCGAACCCACACCGAGATAGCCTTGGGAACATCGACAGCTGGATCAAAGTCTGGAGTCCATTTGTTCATATAGAGGCCCTGAGATCCCATGAAATATGACCCATTTTGAAATATCAAGTCTTTGTATTCTTTGGAGGAGAATTCGAAGAGGAAGTACCCTTTCCCCAGAAAGTAAGAGGTGACCTTTTCCTTGATCAAAGGAGCCCAGTTCCTACTAACCCATTGTTCAGTAGTTTTCGGAGAAGGCCACAGACCCGTGAACTGACCAATGAGACCTCGATCCGCCAAAGATAAAGCTACTTGAATTGGGGCCTCCGGAGGCAAAGAGATCTCAGGAATTTCATCTAGCTTCTTAACAAATTTGGATGCTTCACTTCTTTTCTTATGAGGCAAACCGACAAGAAGCTGGTTGAAGGCGTCGATGGCAGGAGAAGAATGCGGATCCATAGAAGGACCCAGCGTCTCCATAGGGAGGGCCTGAGGCTTACCGCCGCATGGGTAGTCACGCAGCATAAACCCTAGCAGAGCTCAGGATGCGCAGGGAGAGTCATCGGATCCCAACCTAGACATTGACATGACACAACAGGACGCAGCCAGAAGGGTGCAGCAGGAGGTAGCAGGTACAACAGGACGCAGCAGGAACAGAAGCAGCAAGGCCCTGCAAGGGCAGGCGCAGCATAGGGGCACTCACAAGCTCTCCAGAGAAAGAAAAGATGTCCAATCGAGGATAATTTTTGTTCATGATGTTGATGTACTATTATTATTCTATTATTATATCGGTATTGCGATGAAATTTTTTAAAAGAAATAATTCTATACACATGTATGTATATAACTAAATTTTAACATATTTCGATTTCATCTGATTTTTTGGCAATGGAGCCACCCTATTCTTCCCTGTTAGGAGATGTTTCAAATCCACCATTACAAGTATTCAATTTTTCACTTATGTTTAAGTTATAAATTGAAGTGAAAGTTTCATTACAAAATGGGATCTATATCTTGAGTTATTTTATAGTTTTAAAATTTTTGAATTTTAGGTTTGTGGAGATGATTTCCATTCTCCAAAGAATACTTTTGCAATGGAGCCACCCTCTTCTTCCATGTTAGGATATGTGCCAAATCGACCATCACAAGTATTAAATTTTTCACTTATGTTTAAGTTATAAATTGAAGTGGAAATTTCATTAAAAAATGAGATATAGATCTTGAGTTATTATACAGTTTTAAAATTTTTGAATTTTAGGTTTGTGGAGATTATATCCATTCTCCAAGGATTATTTTTGCAATGGAGCCATCCTCCTTTTCCCTATTAGGGAATGTGCCAAATCCACCGTCACAAGTATTCAATTTTTAACTTATGTTTAAGTTATAAATTGAAGCGAAAGTTTCATTTAAAAATGATATTTAGATCTTGATTTATTTTATATTTTTAAAATATTTTAATTTTAGGTTTGTGGAGATAATTTATGTTCTCCAAGGAATTTAGTGATGGAGTGTAAGATGGAGATATGAACATCCAAAAATTTTGAACAAGAAATTGTCTAACTTTTTTTTAATATTATTGCACTAATTTATGCATTTTCATTTGAAATGTTTTAATATATATATATATATATATATATATATATATATATATATATATATATATATATATATATATATATATATATATATATATATGAATATTGTACAGTTTATCGTGGAGGATGTAATGAAGCATGACCAACACGGGACAATGGAGGGGGAACTACATAAGGTATTGCATGAAATTTTTTTAATTTAGTTTCTGTTATTGAATTTATACATTCTCATTCAATTTTGAAACATTAAATCTTAATTTTAATACATGGGTGGAAACACGAAGCTGGGTTACACTTTTGTGAGAATCGGGGGCCGAAAAATTTTTTCGCCAATAGTTCGGCCAAACATTTTATAAAGTTCGGCCGAACTTTGACATAGTTTGGCCGAAATTTCTTATAAAGTTCGGCCGAACTCGCGATTCTGTTTAGATTGACAACACACTGACGGCGTGGGCAAACAAAATTTTCGTCGGAGATGGGAGAACCTATGACAAAAGTTCAGCCCAACTTCTAACAAAATGTCGACTGAACTGTGAGTTCGGCCAAAATTTTACTTTTAGAAAAGTTCGACCGAACTAATTTCTATAAATAAATTACCCGCGATGTTGGAATGTTTACCGGTTTGATTATTCCCATGTTGTCTGTGACTGTTCGCACATTTTCTCCCGTCAGCCTGTTGCACCTCCCGGCCGTGACTGTTCTCTTCGTTGCTCATTTCGTCGGTGCTGTTGCTATTGTATATCGGGTATGTTCGAGCAAACCTCCTTTCCACAGTAATTTTGAGTAGGATTTGGCCTCTTTCGCCTTTGATTTCTAAATGCAAATCGTGGGATTCTCTAGTAATCGATTAGATTTTTTTACTGTTTTTTGCATGTATTTTTTTTTTTGATCATCGGTTTGATTATTCCCGTGTTGTCTACGACTGTTTGCGCGTTTTCTCCAGTCATCCTGTTTCACCTCCCGGCCGTGACTGTTCGCTTCGTTGCTCGTTTCGTCGACGTTGTTGCTGTTGTATATTCGGTATGTACTAGCGAACCTCCTTTCCACGGTAATTTTGAGTAGGATTTGGCCTCTGTCGCCTTTGATTTCTAAATGCAGATCGTGGGATTCTCCAGTAATCGATTAGATTTTTTTTACTGTTTTTTGCATGTATCCTCCTCAATAAATAGGAAGGAAAAACAAAAGTCGCGAATCTTTAAGGATGTGTATTCTTGATCTACCTTCATTGCCAATTTGTATTCTTGCTCGAATTATGAAATATCTTCTCAATGGGAACATCATGGCTCTTGTACCAGGAAACTAAAATGATTTTGTCCACATAACTAATTTATGTCTTCTCTTATTTTCATGTTTACCTTCATTTTCACAATCTTCAACTTGGTATCTGAATTTTTTTCTCCAACCTTTCTAGACTCTGGTTTCTCATAGAAGACTTCCCTTCTAGTTCTGAGCTGTAAGTCCTTATAAAGAAAGGTTACTGCTTCAGGCCTCCGAGCCCGGCTCCTATTGTCTCGAAAGAAGCCAGTGCTCGAGTGAGGGAACTTATGCTTCAAAACCTCAACCAGTGATTGTCAACGCTTCTCCTCACATCATGTCTTATAATTTGCTAATATCCAGAGCGTGGTGGATTCAATTTTCTAGCCCTATGGAAATTCATTTCTAGCTCCCTCAGCGTGCTCCCTAACTCTGCAGTTTTTCCTTTAAATCTTTTCATTTTGGGTACCACTTCCCTTTAAAATAGATTGCTAATGGTTACACATAATTTCAACCTCCTCATTTTTTTTTTAGTAAGAAAAATACCCTGGTTTATATTATGTACCAGGAACAAAACAACAAGGACTTTACATAGCACTTTTATCATGATCCTCCACTCCCAAAGTTACCGAATATGTCAGATTTTCGCCACATAACGAACAAAGACAAAATGAAATAATACAACCCAAAAAATACCATTTCAAAACAGATAAAATCTGTTATCCCCGCCCCTGAAGAGCCCAAAAAGTAACCGTAGAAGGATCTATGGAACAACTCATACGAAAAGGGACAACAAATTTTTTACTGTCAAAGTAACAATTCACATATTAAACCTGAAATTTGAAAATACAGCCTCCCTGAACCTCACTGTACTTAAATGATGGGGACTGAACCTTCAGCCTAAAGACCCTGCATGTTATATAGCTGGTAATTAATCTTTCCAAAAACAGCCTTCAACCCCTGCTTTGACAATTCATCTACAACAATATTCTTTTCACGATATATATGTTGATAAGTAATACCTGCAAAGCAGTTTTTAAATTCTCAATTCTACAAAGCCAATGTGAAACCTCCTTATTTCAACCTCCTTGTTTTCACATTCATATTCAACAATTTTTTATGAAAAAATGACACCAATTGTGTTGTGAATAATTCCGTCAAATTTAATGTATGCATTGTATGTTCTGAAGAATCCAATTTAATGGATGCATTGTATGCATTTTTTTCTTGTATATTTTTATGCTCTTTGTCATAGTAATGTCATGTAGTGTATGAAGTTTTAAATTGTTTTTAAATTATTTTTATTATGTGTTGTATGTGATTTTGATTGAAAATGTTTCTTTTTTATTTATTAATTAAAAAAAATTATTAGAAAAATTATTGCTTTAAGCCTTAGAATTTACAATCAAAATTAGAAAATGTATTTTTATCTAAACTATTTATGAAAAGTTTAATATTGTTTGATCTTCTCTACCATGTCCTTTTTATATATATCTAGAATAATATTATTTGTACAGTTTCTGGTTTTTTGTAACATTTTACTACCATAATCAAAATCTATAGAAATAATCTAGCATTATAATATCTTGAAATGGAGCTAGCCAACTCAAATATAGTATTGCAAATCCCTGGCTAAGTTAGATGAGGAGGCTATGTATTACATATGGTCTTGAATGAGCATTTGGACTCTTTAGATATATATCTGAAGAGTCCAAAAGCTCATTCAAGACCATATGTAATACATAGCCTCCTCATCTAATATATAAAACCTAATCCATGTGCTTAACCTTAACATTGACACAAATGGAATTTATAATTTTACTCACTACTTTATGATAGAAAAATATGCGGATGAATATTGCCCACATATCCAAAGTCAAAAGGGATAGATTAAAAAGGGATGCTCTGGTCATCTATAAAAGATAAATTAATGAAGCATGACATATTAGTAATGCAAATTAGATATGCGTAGCAATTATGTTCATATAACACAACAAATAGATGATTCAATACAAATTGTCACATAGAAGTCATATTTATCTCATGGGCCTTCAACTTAATTAAATATATCTAGCATTACATTAAGCTATAGGAGATAAATCAAAGAAGCATTTGAATGTAAATTAAACATACATAATAATTATGTCCTTTAGTTCAATAAATAGATAATAATTTGCAAATGCCATATCTAAGCTATATTTCATCTAAGTAGCTTTCAATTTAAACTTATATCTAATGTTAAATTATATAAAATAATAACAGTAATCCAAACTTCAAAATAATATTTAGAACTTTAGTACAAAATGTGACATATAATTTTCCTATGTGGAAAAACATAGTTATCGAGAGTTCAAAACTCATGCATTTGAATAGAAAGTGGGTATACGAATGAGAAAGTAGATTTTTTCTAGAAATGAGGAAGTGAAGGTTGATAGAGAGCCACACAAAATTGCAAATTCATACCTTAACAAAATTGTTAGATGCTTTTAAAGAAAACGTGTCATATATAATCAAATTTCATCGAAATATATGATAAACTCAACCCAATTTTATGAAAAATAGTATACCATTTTTTACATTTCACATAATACAAATAGATAAATATTACTTAAGTATTGTTATAAAGAATGAACTACCCATAGAGAGATGGCCAAGTGATTGAGATAGGGCATCATCACAACAAAAAACCAAGTACAAATTGTAGTAATCCTAGAATCATGCTTTACATAAGGTAAAATTGGGGAACTCATGATTTGTACTATAGATATAAAAACATTTACCCTTACCAAAAAACATATGATAAAAATTGACAAACTACATAAGTTTAAGCTTAAGGGGATATAATCCTTCTTGCCTTCCATATAGATAATGAAAATGATTGTTCCAAGTCTCATGTTGCTTGTCATGTTACTTTATAAACCTTGATTGGAAAGAAAAATAGGAGGGCAGAAATGCAAGAAATATAAAACATAATGAAACACAATGTAAGAAATAGAGAACATAATGAAACACACACATACATATCTCTAGACAATCAACACAATTATTTTCCTAGGAAATCCTTATGGGAGACGAGCAACCCTAAAAAGTAATGATGCTCTAGACTCCTTTTTCCCTAGGAAATCCTTATGGGAGAAAAACAACACTAAAATGTAAACATGCTCTACTCTCTTTTCTGGTATGGAAAATATGTGAGTACAAAGAAAGAGGTAATCTCTCTAGAGTTAGCTAAGACTTTTAGCGTGTAAGGTTGCTATAAAAACTTAACTTCATACATTTTCTCTCTAACTTCACACTCCTAGTTGTATTTTCAACTATGGAACAAAATACAATAACACAAGATGGAACTCTTATTCCTCCTAGTGGCCAAGTATTTAACATAGCGTGATAGCCAACTAGGTGTAAGATTTGACTCCGTCAACCATTAACGAGGTTTGTGATTTTAGACATTTTAGAGTCTTGTTAAAATTCCACATGTAGCTAGCTTGCTATGCATGAGTAATGGGGCTAAAATGTCATTCTCTCGTACCATGGTGGTCAACATGATATAGGTCAACTTACTAAAGGCATAAAATTTGAATGAACTTCATTTGATGTTTTTCTTGCACCATTGGATATATGTCTTTAAGTGTAGAATAATGGTCAAGATTTCGGCACAAGGAATAATCGTTTGACCCCAAAAAATGTCAAATTTAAAACCTCAAAATGACTCCAAAAGGTTTTGGATCCCAATTCTCCACCCACCATTAAAATGACCCTACAAGTTGATTCTTTCATTTTTTTCACTCTATAAGCATCAAAATATATGAAAAATAATATAATTATCCAATCTAGATCATTATTTAATAATTTGTTAAAATTATGAGTAAGATATACATCATGGAATTTAAATAAATAACGTTAATTCATTGAACACCCTTGCACATTCCTTGTTGATACTTTGAAAGTAATACATTTTGAAAAATAATTTGTTTATGGATTCTATTTTCCACATTCTCTCAACCATATCAAAAAACTTCTTATAATATTTTAAACCTAAGGTCTCTCCCATACCAAAGTATGTTCTTTTAAAACATGTTTTCTTGGTGATATGGGTGATTTAGAAATGATTGGGAGAGCGAAATTCCTCATTTAATATGTACAATATGTTTGGTTCATGCCACTAAGCCAAGAATTTTAAATTCAACTGACATTTAATATAACCAACTAAATCCTGCAAAAAAAGAATAAAACAATTTATGTTAGGGTTGTGGATTTAGGCATTGAAACAACACACCATGATATTTCAAATTTAAAAATAATGGTTTGAGTCATAGGTAGCTTAGAATCCTATCTACAGGTTTGTTTTCAAAATAAGGATGCACTCCCATTTGATTCTCATGATTAGGTTGTAATCATGAGGCTCTCGCTCAAGAGTGGACCTTCCCAAAATCTTGTGATGTCTTGTCACAAACAAAACCATCAAAATGAAAAACACATCATGCAAGAAACATAGCTCACTAACATATCATTTTTCTCCTTCAAAGAAAAAAAATTCACATCATGTGAATATCTCCATGTACTCTTACATATTGGTGTACAAAACCATCAACCAAACACAAGTCGACAAAAAATGCCTCTTCAAACAACTAACTCTCAAGTCAAATAATAGCTCATGTACAAATTTCCATATTTGTTGCATTTAAGTGTGTCAACATAACTCTACTTTAAACATCTTGCTTCATGCAACATGCACCATACTTTGAATTTGAAAAGAAATTCATGAAACATCAAAATACATGCAAGGCCTTAATTGGATAAGAAATCTAACCAGATCTGTTAGCAAACCATTTCAATGGTGCTTCTTTTAGCTGCACTTCATCATCATGTGAATCATCCTGACCCTCATCGATTATGGAATCCTCTTTTCCATTCTTGTCATTATATCTTTCCACCTTCTTCAAATTTTGTGGATGACTTGTTGGATAAAAAGTCCAACACTTGTCTACAAGGTGACCTTTCTTATGGCAATGAGTAATAAACAATTGCTTCTTACTTTCAACATCATTTTCCTTGTCCAATGGGCCTTTGATTTTTTGCCTCATTTATTTAGAAAGTTTCAATGTGCATGGATATCTTCTTCCAACATCTATAAACATTATGATTATTCAAACCACAAAAGGAACATGTGCAAGTTATTTTCTATATCTTATGTGAATATTTACCATGTTTATCATAATCAAAAGCAATTTTATTAAAGGAAAATTTATACCTTGAACATTCACCATTGTCACCTTCTTGAGGAGGTGAATTTGATGAGGTAGTGGCTCTCCTCTGAATACTAGCAATGAATTCAATGACTAGATAGAGCTTTCAACATCCTCTTCTTTTACATTCTCATTAGCTGTAGGGCGAAAACGCGAAGTTGGGAAACACTTTTTGGCATGAGATAGAATTCGAGAGAGTTTTTTAATTTCTCAGCCGAGAAAAAAAGTCAACAAAATTTCTCGGCCGAGAGTTTTGAAAACTCTCGGCCAAGAGTTTTTCTAACTCTCGGCCGAGAGTTGTGTGAAAAATTTCTCGGCCGCAAACTCTTGGCCGAGAGTTAGAAAAACTCTCGGCCGAGAGTTAGAAAAACTCTTGGCCGAGAGTTTTTCTAACTCTCGGCCGAGAGTTTTATTGTGCAAACTCTTGGCCGAGAGTTTTTCTCGGCCGAGAGTTTCTGGTCAACAAAAAACTCAGAAAACTCTGCAGTTTTGAGAAACTTGCAACTTTGGAGGGACAGAACACCTACAAAAACAAAATGTTATATGTCGGACCAAGTACCATTAGATTCGTCTCTAAATCTAGTTTTTGATGATGTGAGATTTATGGAGTTTCATTAAAAAATTCAATTTTTTAATATTTTTTTACTAAACTATGTCACTATGGAATTTCATTGTTCGAAAAATTTCACTGAATGAAAATTCAATAACTTTCAAACAAGGACACCAAAAAATTTAAAAAAATCATAGTGCACTTCCTCTCCCTGTCTACTTCAAAAGGGTACTCTCATTTTTCTTATTGACGATCACATTGAAAAGAAAATCAAAGGATAATAAAATGTACTGAAACATCACTGTTTTTTTGTCTTCGTCCATTTCAAAAAATAATAAAAAATAGTGATTTGATCCGAAAATTACTAAAAAATAGTCTGTGCACTAGTGCAATATATGCAGATTATGATGCTATGGTTTTTTTCCAAAAAATGAATAACCTTCCCTAAAAAAAGTAAAGGATAATAAAGTGACTATTTATGTTTGCCTGAAAATTTTAAGTATATGCAGTTAGTAAACAACAAATTTACCCCTCTATATGTCAATATTTTTTTTTTTTTAAATATCGGTATGGAGGTAAGACAATTCTCTACAATTCTTGTTTTTATGTCAAAGCATAATTTGCGATAAAAATATGAGTTTAGTGGAGTTGAAGTTGAAAAACATAGAAAATTACAATTTTCAACGTCAAAAAAGGGCAAAAAGTGTTTCCCAACTTCACATTTTCACCCTGCATGTTTATTAACATCTTCTTGCAAAGTTGGTGTCAAAATTCTCCATTCATCATGAACAAAAACTTCACAAGCTTGAGGTAATGAACATGAAATAAAATTCCTTCTTGGAACAGCTTCATGTGCTTCCTTGGCTTTGGAGCATTCTCCATCATGTTTTCCATAACCAAGACCCAAATAATTAGGCCCTTCCTCAACAACATTTGGCTCAACTATGCCTTGTACATGTTTTCCTTTAACCATTTACTTTTATAGCACATTTTCATCAAAAATTTGGACCTTATTCCTCTAGTGTGTCTCTCAAAAGCATGTACACATTCATTTTGAGAGGAAATTGAAGACAGAAACCAATAGCTAATTCTTCTAACTAACCTTGACTAAAATGAGCTAAATTTTACTTTGATACCAACTTGATTTGAATATGGACAAACTAGTTTTATTGGGCTACCTCCCTCATTAGTTAAATAAAAATGTGTTTAGGATCGTCTAAAGTTAGCCAATTGGGAAGGAGTTTATGTGTCAAGCTTTAAGTGTATTTTGTGAGAAATTTATGAGTTAATTAGCTTTTGAAAACTCATGTGTACAACAAATAAAATGCAAAATTTTTATTTAGGAATTTTTTTCCCTCAATCCAGATTTCGATCATTGGAATGTATGTAAGAGGAAGAGAGAGGGAATTCACTTTTCAAATTCTAGACCTTGTCTAAACCAAAATAAAATAGAGGTTTGGTTTTCAAATACATTCACTTATTTGGAAAAGTTCTAGCTACCAAAATTCCATATGCCAATCTACCTCCCAAGAAATCCATTTATTACACCACTGGTTAGTTTTTTGTCTTCCTATATTCTTTATCAACCTCTTCTAGTGATTCTTGAAAGGTGGATACTTAAATCCTTCATAAAAATTTGAGCTCTAAAATGAGAAGACATACAAGGTCATTTTAAGTCATTCTTCTATCCAATTATAAAAGCCAAGTGAATATTTCTACATATTGATTTCTGTCCCATAAACTTTACAATATATGTGGAGTTGCCTCGCCTTAAGCGAGATGTTTAACAAACATAATAATAGAGAAACAATTAGTGACGTCACCAAAAGATGTAGCCTCTTCAAGGTATCATATCCTCTCATCAAGGTCAAGAATCTATTCACCAAAAATATCCTATGGAAATGATGCTTTAAGAAACAAAACTAGACAAAAACCTTCAGTGAGAACAACAAAATTTAAAACCTCTTCAAGGCCTTCAATCTTCTCGTAAAGTTAAATTGTGTCTTGATCAAGTCCAACAACAAAGAAACATTCAGTGAAAACACCAAAATCTACAACTTCTTCAACATCTTCTAAACCTTCTTCAAAGTCAATATTGTGTGCATCAAATTCCTCAGCAAGGTCATCAATGGAGTCATCAAAACTACTATTTCAAACTTAAATGCCAAAAATAAGTCAAAAGAATTCAATTTCTGCTCCAAAACCTTCTTCTCTAAGAAAATATAGCATGATGTCATCGAGAAATTCAGTAATTCCACGAGGAAATTCTATCAAAGTTAAAACAAATCCTTTTCATCCATATTTAATGCCTATTTTTTAGGTGGAACACCTCCAAATTTAAGGACCACAATGCCATAAAATATGTAACTTTACCTAATAGGTGTAGACCTAGAAACCCCAACTTTGCATGACATGTACAATTGAAGATCTTATATGGTAAGCAGTGTGAGAAGAGAGTCATGGTCACTGAGTTGAGCAAGAGAAATAGTTTGGTATGACAACCTTACTTGTGATAGGTATAGCTAGCGGACTACCAAATTACATGGTAATGGCATTCAAAATGTGAAAATTCCCATTTCACTTGGAAATAAGATGGTAGAGAAAGGTATAGATGAAAGGAGATATCCATCTATCATAAAGAAATCAAATAGTTCTATCAATTCCACCTTGCAACTCTAAGAGACATTGAATTAAATTTCATCTCGAGACAGGGCTTTGAGAGGACACTCTCAATGTCAACCTTCATGATGGCTTTGAAACACATGGTAAGTATCAAGACTTAGCAACCTTATTTGCATAATTTTTTCTAGCATGGACCTTAATGTCATAGCCTTCTTTTGCCTAAAATGAATGCAAATTTCCTTGCAATTTGGCTTGCGACATTTATAATTCATGCTCATGGAACATGATTGTGTTGCAATTGTGATAACATCCTGCCGTATGCACAGAAGAAAATGATCTACTCACATTTGCTCATGTGAAGAGTTGCTGGAAAATACACTCTAAGTGAGCTTCCAAACTCATACACCATCATGCCAAACTTCTGGATCTTTGATATTTTCCAAGTATGAGCCACTAAGGCAACATATATACACTTCACCTTCTTCAATTAGCGTAATGCAGATCTTTCGATGGCTAGAAAACATTTACCTGTGATCCTCACTGGGCAATGCTGATGACACAATTGGGGATGAGGAGAGGAGATGGCAAAGAAGAAAAAATCTGGGAAGAACCATGGAAATTGAAAAATATATAACTAGAATAAGGTGTAAGACATTTGTAACCTAAGAGAGAAACCTGTGAGGAAATGGGTGAAGTTGGTACTACACACCCAATTGGACAACCTCGAGGAGAAAACATTTCTCCCACTTTATTTGTTGGCATAACCTAGTAAGTGTTATTCACTAGCATGTATTTTGTAAAGGCCTTGACCTAGTTCCCATTCAACTCCATCCACCAGGTTTTAGAGGATTCCAAGCCTAATTTCATGAAAAGTAAGTTGGGGATGATCACATTGACCTGCTTGATGACGTGTCTATGAAGATTAAATACCTTGAACTATTTTTGCGTAGGGAAATAGACACATTCCCATGTCTGAGCATGAAAACGTTCTTTTGATGTGTTAATGCCTCTGGTGTTTGCATACAAGTTCTGTAGGCGGTACGTAAGGAGCCAAGTAGCCCTCTTGGATCTCATCTTTTATGAAAGGTTGTTAGGTCCCTATATCTGTGTAGTCTGTCCTTTGTTAGTATAACCCTTATTGTTATTATTACCCTTGCTGCCCCATTTTTATTATTATTGTGCCCTTAAATTATTCTTTTAGGTCGGTAGGATTACATTGTGGCTTATGAGATTACATTATGGCCCCATGGACTCTGTATATAGAAAGGAGGTTTGTAAATTGTATCATCCAAGAATTGTTCATTGATGTAATGTATTGGAGGTTTCCCCCTCAAGAGTGGCTTATTTCTAAGGTGTTGATATCTCTTTTCTTGTTTTTGGAGCGGTTACACAACATTTTGGTATCGGAGGCTTTTGGATTGAGGTTTGTTTGCTCAAAACGGGTCATCGTGGCATTTCGGTATAACGTTTTTTCTACGAGGTTCGAGAAGCTGAAATTTTGAGGTGCGAAGCTGAAATATTGAGAGCTTGTATAAAAATTTCAGATCTTGGTGCGCAATATTTGCGGAGATATGATCTGTGTGGAAGTCGGTATTTTTCGGATCCTACGCAGGTCATCGTGGACTTTTCGCTATAATGTTTTTTTTTACGAAGGGGTCGAGTCTAAAATTCATATGGTGTGAAGCTGAAATCACGAGGAAATTCGTCAAAAAATTTTAGAGCTTGGTTCACAATATTTTTGGGCTCACAATGGAAGGTAGTGCTTTTGAGGCTCACAGTTTCATGGTGGTCATGTGGAGAAAGTTCAATAACTTTCTCTCGGGCATCGGATTGGAGTGATGTAAAGTGGTTCTACACGATGGAGTTTCTTGGATATCAATTTCAGAGACAAAAGAGGCCAGCAGGTGACACGTGGGGGGGGGGGGAAGTGGTGGATGCTGTTGAGCTCGGTCAAAGTCAAATTCATTGTGGGATATTGGTTGCTTTTTTGTCTTGGAGAATCCAAATCGGGTCAGACTTGTGGCATTGAAAGAAGATTCGAGGGCTACTACAGGGCTGAATTTCAGATGACCAATTTTAAATTAGAAATAATTCAATTTCAATATCGAGAGCTCATAGCCAAGTAAAAGGTGTTAATTTTTTTCGAATTGCATAAGTCTTGTTTGAAGAATCAAGTTGAATTGATTGCAAGGGCATATTGTAGAATACATATCAGTATTGGATTATAAAATGTCCACAGAAAAATTCAACACCATTAAGCAACACAGGAAAGCTCTACTATGACTCATGAAGAAGGCAGAAGAATGGCAACATGGCATATGAGAATACAAGGAAACGAAGTCTGACAAATTTTCACTCTACTTAAGAGCAACAAAAAATGACATGGAGAGTTTTGAAGAAGGCATGGAAACTAAGATGGATGGTTTAAAGAAAGGCGTGGAATCTAAGATAGATGGCATGGAAGGTGGCATGGAAGCTAGATGGATGACATGAAAGACAACATGGAAAACAACATGAAAAACATGAAGAATGATCTAAGCGGACATCGAAGATTTGACCAAGGATTGATACAAGAAATGTTTCCTAATGGTGAAAAGATGGTAGAAGAACCTCATGATGAGAACAAAATAAATGTTAATCGTGATTTCATAAGCTCTAATGTTGGGCGGAAGAACCACAATATTCCAAAAATGGATATAAGGAGAGTTTGATGGAAAGGATCCGCAACATGGATACTACGAGATGGAGCAATATTTTGATCTCCATAATGTGAAAAACACACAAAAAGATGCGCATTGCAACTTTACATTTAAAGACAAAAGAAATACATTTGTATGGTATAGATGGCTTTGCTCCAGTAAAAATTGTCACTTGGTCAATTTTTATGGAGGAAATGATGGCACATTATGAGGATACAAAAAGCAACACCTTCTTTAGCCAATTGATAAATCTCAAAGCAAAGGGTTTAGTGGGGGCGACACATTGAGGACAAGGCGAATATAAGGAGTAGCGATATTCCATGAGAACACGGGATTGATCTCTTCTTAGGCACTTTAAAGGATAACATCCAACATGAAGTTTGCGTTCCGGAACTGATTCATTGGAGAAGGCATTTAGGTTGGCGATAAAAGTTGAATGTAAAGTTATGTAAGTAACAAGGAAGCTTACCACTCAATTCTATAGAAGGAAGTGTTGCTACATCTGAATTTCCACAACCTACAAGGTTGACACCACAACAATTGGAAGAAAAAGAAGCAGAAAGGGCTTTACAGTTGTGATATACAAATACACCAAAGGTCATAAGTGTCTTTGAAAAGAAATTATTTTACATAGATTGTGAAGAAGAAAGAGAAAATGAACAAGAAGAGGATACACACGGGAACCTTGACCATAGAAGAGGAAGAGAGCTAAGATTCGACCATATCATGTAATGCCTTTGGCGGGAATTACCACTCAAACTCTCAAGATAGCGGGGCAGATCAAGAAGAAAAGGTAATAGTGTTGATTGATTCGGGTAGCACCCATAATTTTTATTCATTGTAAGGTAGCGAATTAAATTGTTTCCTATACACGACACCGAATGACAAGTGATGGTTGCAAGTGGAGGAACTATAAATTGCTGGAAATGCCATAATATCAAGCTAACCATGGGGGAATATTAGTGACTAGTCCAATGCTTTCCATTCCTATGGGAGGTGCTGATGTTAAGGAGTACAATGGTTACAATCTTTGGGGACGGTAGCTTTTAATTTTCAAGAACTTTTCTTGAAATTTTTTTTTCGAAGGAAAGGAAGTCGGAATTACGAGGTATTGAAGGAAGCCAGAGCAATAAGCTCTAATGTCACGGCAAAGATTCTAAAGAAGAAACAGCAGGAAATGATGCACAATTATGCTCTCTAGAAGTTAGGCTTGTAAAATCATCTATTTACGAAGATCTCCAACAAGTCTTGGACAATCATTCAGGTGTTTGAAACTCCCAGAGGACTCCACCTATTCTTCATCATGATCATGCTATTCATTTGATTCCGGGAAGTGTTCCTCCAAACATCGGAGCCTTATAGATATCCTTACTTCCAAAAAGAGCGAAATTGAACGTATGGTTGCGAAATGTTAGGCGGGTATAATTCAACCTAGTCAAAGTTCTTTTACACTCCTGCAGCGAAGTATTGGTACACAAGAAGGATGGATCATGGCGAATGTGTCCGGATTATAGGGAGCTCAATAAGCTCACCATTAAAGACAAATTTCCCATTCTGTGATTGATGAATTGACGGATGAATTACATGGAGCAATTGTTTTACATGAAATTGGATCTTGGTTAGGGATATCCGCCAATTAGAATGAAGGCGAAGATATTCCAAAAACGGCATTTCGAACTCATGAGGGTCATTATGAATTTTTGGTCATGCCTTTTGGCCTTGCAATGCCTTCTACATTTCAAGGTTTGATGAATTCCATTTTCAAACCCTTCCTTAGAAAATTTGTGCTAGTATTTTTTTGATGATATACTAATCTCGCGCAGGTCTTGGAAGATCATGTTGAACATGTTGACGGGGTGCTCAAACTATTGCGGGAGAAACGATTATGGCAAAAAAATCAGTGCTGTTTTGGAGTACAAGAGGTGGAATATCTGGGTCATGACATACCAGGGGTGTTAAGTAGACCCTAACAAAATTAAAGCCATTAAGGAATGGAAAGTCCCCACAACCATAAAGAAGTTGCGAAGTTTCTCGGGTTAGGTATTATCCGCAAGTTTGTTGAGAATTATGGGAGAATAGCAGCACCTCTAACAACATTATTGAAGAAAGATGCATTTTCATGGACTCCTGAAGCAACTAAGGCCTTTGAACATCTTAAAGAGGCAATGTGCCTAGCACTGGTCTTAGCTACGCCGGACTTCACAAAAACCTTTATTGTGGAATGTGATGCCTCAGGAAATGGAATTGGTGCAGTTTTAATGCAGGAAGGAAGACCCATTGCTTTTGAAAGTCGTCCAATCAAAGGAAAGTATTTACCGAAACCTATTTATGAGAAGGAAATGTTAGCAATACTACATGCACTAAAGAAATGGCGAACTTACCTAATGGGAAGACACTTCAAGGTAAAAACTGATCATGATAGTCTTAAACACTTTTGGAACAAAGACTATCTTCAGAAGAGCAGCAAAAATGGGTCACAAAGATGTTGGGTTATGACTTTGAAATAATCTACAAAAAAGGAAAGCTTAATGTTGTTGCGGATGCACTCTCAAGAAAGAATGAAGAGGTGGAAGCATTGCTTTGTGCCATTTCTATTATCCAACCAGATTGGATAACTGAAGCAAGAGATGAATGGAAGAAGGACAAAGATGTATGGACACTCATTCAAAAGTTGCAGCAAGATCCTAGTACATCTGATACATTTAGTTGGAAAAATGATTCCTTATGTTACAAAGATCGCTTATATCTTTGTAAGAATTCCCATCTAAAACAAAATATTCTTCTGGAATTGCACACTTCTCCTTTAGGAGGACACTCGGGATTTTTAAAAACTTACCACAGGGTGAAGAAATTTTTTTTTTGGGATGGCCTTAAATCTGATATTCAAAATTTTGTGGCGGAATGTTTGGTTTGCCAGCAGAATAAAGTGGAAACAATTAAGACCCCGGGACTTCTACAACCTTTATCCATTCCAAGTCAACGTTGGGAGGAGATTTCAATGGATTTTATTACAGGTTTACCTAAGTCCGAAGGAAAGAGTGTCATCATGGTGGTAGTTGATAGACTTACCAAGTATGCACACTTTTGTGCATTATCTCATCCATTTAAAGCAAGTACGATTGCTACTACATTTATGGACAGAATTCAAAAGCTACATGGAAGCCCAAGGGTTATTGTGAGCGACAGAGATCCCATTTTTACTGGAAATTTTTGGACGGAGTTATTTTCTTGTTTGGGTACTCAATTAGCTCATAGCTCATCTTATCATCCTAAATCTGATGGTCAAACTGAGATCGTAAATAAATTTTTGGAAGGATATCTTCGTTGTTTTGTATCTGATAAACAAACACAATGGGTCAAGTGGTTACCTCTTGCTGAATGGTGGTATAACACTTCCTTCCATACTGCAGCAAAAATGACCCCATTTATGGCACTTTATGGATATCATCCACCATCCATCACATCATCTTTAAGAGAAAATTCTAAGGTTCAAGCGGTGGAAGATCACATCGAGCATCAGCAAGAAGTTCTCCAACTCTTAAAGGATAACCTGAATTTGGCACAAAATCGAATGAAACAACAGGCAGATCAACATCACAGCGAGAGAAGTGTTGATGTAGGAGATTGGGTGTGTTGCAAAATATTGGTTCTATGGCATACAAATTGGAGCTTCCTGCTTCTTCGCGAGTACATCCAGTTTTCCATGTTTCATGCTTAAAGAAGGTTATAGGTGAAAATCTTCCAGCTCAAACAATATTGCCAGAACTTGATGAGGAAGGAAAAATCATATTGGAACCTGAAGTGATCATGGAAACAAGAACTCGACAGCTACGGAATCGATCAATTTCAGAGTATCTCATCAAGTGGAAGAACTTACCCACTGAAGATTCTACATGGGAGGATGAGAATTTTATAAAGAAGCACCCAGAGCTACTCAAGCGTTGAGGACAACACTTTTTTTGGAATAGTGAAAAAAACAGTCCTTTAACACTGAAGAATCCCTACACAGTTATTTCTTCATTAAGGTTTACAAATCTTGTAACACTGTATTTATTATTTAATAAAACCTAATTATCATTTTCTGTCATTAATAGGATTACATTGTGGCCCACTAGGATTACATTATGGCCCCATGGACTCCTATATATAAAGGAGGTTTTGTAAATTGTATCATCCAAGAATTGTTCATTTATGTAATGTATTGGAGGTTTCCCCCTTGAAGTGGCTTATTTCTAAGGCGTTGATATCTCTTTCTCTTTTGGAGTCAAGTTACACAACAAAGGTGACATATCTATTTGATGACAAATACTGAAATGGATCTAAATATAAGTTCTTCATTTTAATATCCATAAAACACAACAACTTTAAGGTAACTATGTACATGTGTCATTTCTCCCACAAACTAAAGTGTATAAGTGGTAAATTTTATACCAAGTGTGCTCCCACCATGTAAAGCGCAATTTGGTGAACTTATCATTTTTATAATTTCTTTTTCGATTAAATTTAGTTTCACACATGATCAATTATTGCTTTTAAAATTGTGTTCTACATAATTTGTGTACACTAAATTACAAATTGATTTTTTGAAATCTATTTTGTGTAAATGTTGACCAATAGATATATATCATGGAGGATGAAGGACGAAGATCAGCCGAATCCCATATGGAGGTTCAGGGATAGGGGGATTTTCACAGTATTTAAATATAATCTTAAATCTCCATACATGTGTGTACATATGGAATTGATTTTTTATTAACTTTGTGAGTTAAATTAGTTGTTAATAAGTTTCATATTTTAGTTTTTAGGAGGTAAGAGGAGAAGGGTTTCTACTCCATCCATGGAGCGTGGCCATGGTTCAACCGGTCGAGGTATGAGTGGTAGCAGGTTGCATGAAGGGGGTGATATTTATTCCCCCGAATGATAATCAACGGCTGTTGGTTCTCAACAGGGTCATTTTGGGTCTGGTTCTCAGCAGCATCATTCTGGGTCTGGTTCTTAGCAGGGTCATGTTGGAGAAGATGTTAACCAACAATGTCAAGGTTGTCATCAATTTCAATATTTTTTCATTAAATTTTTACAACTTTTTTTACACGTGTTTTTTCGAATATACGAAATTATATATATATTGATGCAGAGGCCGAAAATGTTCGAACTAGTGGTCAAAATAGACACAGGGTAGCCCACTACATTCAAGCAGAAGGTTGTCAACCCAGCACAACTTATCTAGCCGAGATTACTGATATACCATGGGAAACCAACATGGCGGAATGCACCTTACAAAGGTGTGAAAGACTTCATGCAAAATTGCAAAGAGATATTGTGGCTTTGTCTCTACCTGCTAAGAGTCGACAAAGCCTTGAAATAGTTACACATTCATTGGGTGAAATGGTGAATGTGTATAGAAATATTGGGCCAATGACTGATTCATTTGTAGAAATGATGAGAAAGAGAAAATAAACAGTGATGGGTCCTGATAAATGGGAGGAAGTAAAACAAAAAGTTACAAAAGAAGTGGCCAAGTCAATGTTTAATTACAAGGAAGGGCCAAAAAGAAAAATGTTGAAGGTGCAGTATTTCAAGCACCCAGACATAGCTCATTATTTGTATGATAGGCACCTTGCGGCCTATGGAAGGCTTCCATGGAACGATGAGGTTCCTGTTTATTTTGCACAAATGTTTTATGCAGAATTTTTTTTGGGTATGAAACCCAATTACAATGATCTTCCTTCTGAATTTTTTGGCCCAGGGAAAGGTTGATTATATGACTGTAAGGGCGCTAAACGAGATGTGGAGTTGCCTCTCCCTGAGCCGCCATTAGTGAGTCGATCGTTTTGAGTCGAAACTTTGCGATCCGAGATGGATGCGACTTCTCAAATAAGTCGAAAAGCAAGGGATGTTATGATCGACAATGTTCATAGTGGATTGAGTGGAGTCGATCTTTGTTTAAATCGACAAAAAGCACGTGAAAATGCATGAGCCAATTTTGTTTATTGTATAGATGAGGAGATTGACAACATGAGTGTTGAAGATCTCCAAACATATGCAAAAAAATGTCGTAATGGTTTGCAAGACCTAATTTTTCATGAGGAAGAGGGCACCGGAATGGTATGTGTTAGTGACCTTAGGGTTTGAAATTATTTTTACACATACATGTGTAAAATTTGAAATAAATACATGTGTATGTACATGTATACATTTATTTGTATGTGTACATTAATCTAACAAAAATGTATGATTATATGTTAAAATGCCATTTGCAGTTCTCACACATGATGCGTGACGAAAATGTTAATATCACGTTCGGGACCTCTGGTTCAAACAATGCAGATGGGTTTGACCTTCAAGATATGTTGGAAAATGTTAGTGTTTTTTAAGTGAATTTAAAATAAATAATTGTTGCCACACATGTACATGTATGTATATATATAATTTGATAAAATGTTTTAACAGGTACTGATTCCGTCTGATGTTTTTGGGATGGCGGTACCTTCTTCTTCCTTGGGAGATGTACCTTCTACTTCCTTGGGAGATGAGCCACAAGTATGGACAATTTTTCACAAGTTTAAAATTTATGTTTAAAAGTTATATATATATATATATATATATGTGTATATATATATATTCTACCTCAAAAATTTCCTTTAAAAATTGATATCTATATATCTATATATATATATATATATATATATAGAGAGAGAGAGAGAGAGAGAGAGAGAGAGAGAGAGAGATCTATATTTTGAGTTATTTAAATTTTTTTGAATTTAGGTTCCTATAGAAGATTTCTTTAATCCGCGGACTCTAGCGACGGAGATAGGAACATCCACAACATTTGAACAAGTTGTCTTTAGTTCCTTTTTTTAATATTATTGAAAATAAGTTTATATATGTACATGTGCATTTTCATTTGAAAGTTTTTAATATATATATATATATATATATATATATATATAGATATATATATATATATATATATATAACTGTACACATGTATATTGTACAGTTTACCGCTGCAGATGTTCCTATGGGAGAACTTGTTGATCAAATGGAGAGGGAACCTTATGAGGTATTGCATGATTTTTTTGTTATATATATATTTTTTACATGAAGTTCTAGATATATATATTCTCATTCATTTTTAAAATATCAACTTTTAATGTTCAAGTACATGTGCATTGTGTATGTAGGTTTCCCATTCACATGATAGGGTGCGGACTGAGACCCTAGTAGGGAAGACGCTAGATCCATCTCTATTTGATGGACATGATTTACAGTAGATTTGTTTTCAAAATTTAGATGGTCTTAAAATTTGTTAAACTTGATACATTTTGATACTTGTGAGATTTACAATTTTTGGACATATTTTATTACATTGTTAATATAATTTGTTTTATTTAATTTTTGGGTGGTTTTAGTACTTTTGGCATGTGAATGTGAAGTAATGTTGTCATCTATAAATTAATGTTGTCATTTGAACTACATTTGGCATGTTATGTAATGACATGTGTTATAATTTGTTTTGTTTTTAAAATTTAAGTTTTGGATGCTTGGAGTACATTTGGCATGTGAAGTAATGTTGTGATCTATATTTTTTTGTTAAATTAAAAGTTAAAAGTTTTGGATGGTTTCAGTCTACATTTTTCATGTGATATTTAATGTTAAATGTTTTTGTTGGATAGTTGAATTACAATTGGCATGGCATGTGAAGTTTTTAAAACTCAAGTTTTGGATGGCTTCAATCTACATTTTGCATGTGATATTTAATGAACTTTAAATGTTTAATGTTTTAATGTTGCATGATATATAATCAAAAGGTTTTTAAAACTTAAAGTTTTGGATGGTTTCAATCTACATGTGGCACATGTGGTATATAATGTTAAATGTTTCTATTGTCCATCTAGTTGAACTATAATTGGCATGGCATGTGAAGTAACAATCTATATATGATCAAAAAGTTTTTTAAACTCAAGTTTTGAATCGTTTCAATCTAAATTTCACATGTGATGTTTAATTTTTTAATGTTGCACGATATATTATCAAAAGTTTTTAAAATTTTAAAGTTTTGGATGGTTTCAATCTACATTTGGCACATGTGCTATATAATGTTAAATGTTTCTATTGAATAGTTGTTCACTATAATTGGCATGGCATGTCAAGTAATGTTGCACAAATCCCTTTTGGATGGTTGAAGTACATTTGGAATTTTAAGTTTTCTTTTGATCTCTCCATGTAGTTTTGTCTGAATGAAAAAATTTCCAATAGGAAGAACATAGATTTTCAATGCAACTAACCATGTATCAATTGAGCTCTAATTGAAAAAAGAGTTTAAAGAAGTAGATATATGTACAAATTATCCCTTTAATTTTGATTGTAAATATAAGTCTAGTACATATATATATGTTTGTTGAATTTGGGTCAATGTCATTAATGCACTCAAATAGGTAACCTTGTCATTTATTTACATTATGGAAACTTTTTACCAGAAAATCCAACTATTTTTTCATCAATGCACATAGAAAAACTACTTGGAACAATTAATTGTGCATTCTAGAACATATCTATCCAAGACAAGTAACATTTTTCATCAATGCACATTGAACATATCCGACCATTGGACAAGCAGATTTTGTACTAGATTTTCAATCAGGATTAGAGATGTGGGTCAAATCCCACCAAAAGTCGGAGAAGTGCTCCAAGTCTCTTGTCTGAAAGGAATTTTCGTACAAAACTATATTGCAGATGATTTATTTACATTGTGTCCATACTTTTTACCAGAAAATCCAACTAGTTTTTCATCAATGCACACAGTAAAACTAGAACAATTAATTTCATTCTAGAACATATATATATATATATATATATATATATATATATCTCCAATACATATAACATTTTTCATCAATGCACATGTATAGAAAAGCTACATTCAGTTGATACTAGAGCACATGCTTGTACCAAAACAATTTGTACATGTGAAAAAACTTGCACAAATAACATAAGCAGCTCAATTTTTAGTTGAGCAATGGAAGTTCTAAAACATATTTAATCCAAAGAGAATAAATTGTTGGACAATTCACTCAAAAAAATTCTAATGGAATTCCATCTTCAATAATCCGTTCATGATCAGATTTTGACATTTTCCATCTCTTAATTTTTTATTTTTTCTTTGATTGAACTTCTATAAACTTTATGCGTGCTGCACACACCAAGTGACTATATTGAAAACTTATGGAATTAGGTTCATAGTCTTCAAAGTAAAAAAAGTCTCCACTTTGATGAGTTTGTCTGAAAAAAAACTTTCAGTATAATTGACCCTCTGTCATATTGAAATCCGTGATCATTATAGTTTTGTAATAATTTCATTTTTCATTCAGTGCAACGCATCAAATAATACTTCACATTTTCATCGTTGTCAATAGGTGCAATTACAGAAAAAAAATCTCCTACACAATAAAATAAACTTAACAAAATTATACATATTTAAATTTATTTCTAGATTTTTAAATCATTAGAAAGTAATTCAAATGTTACCTTCTCTAACAAGATCAGAAACTCTATCACCATCAGATGATATTGTAGTTTCCTCTGATTGCATTTCTTCAAACATTGCAATAGACATTTTTCCCTTTGTATTTAGCTCTGTATGTTTCCAACCGTTCACATACATTTTGTTTTCACAAACTTCATTAGATTTTGTGTTGTCTATGCAAACATCACAAAAACAAGAATATTTTCTTTTATCCAATGCAAACACATTTGGTTTGAATTGAATGCAATTTTCGAGTCCCTTTTATTGTTTCAACGTCATTTCCAATTGATCTATCTACGTCTTCGATTCCAATATACCAGAAAAACCTTTATATGGAAATTAGAAGAAGAATTTGTAAATATGATATCAAAATACAATCAAAGATAATCATTGCATGATAAATGTACAATGTTTAAAATTAGATTTCCAATATAAATTAAATTGAATTTACCTTCGCACTTCTCTTGATGGGTTTCTCTCATGGCTTAGAGCAACGATACACCATTGAACAACTTCTTTAGCGTTCACCAGTCGGCTTGCAGAGTAGTTCATTTGATATCATCGAAGTGCTCGTTTTATGCATGCTCCTACACCGTCATGTTCTCCTTTTCCATGGCCAGTCTCAAAGAAATTCCGACAATGTTTAATGCAGGTTTTCTTATGAATACAACACAACCAAAAGAATGATCGTGCATATTTGAATTGACCTGCACATCCGTCTGACCATATCCAATGTTCATTGAATGTTATTCCACAATTTTTCAATGAATCATAATTTTTTCCAAAACAATGTTGTACAAAACATGTATCATGTGTATGATCATCACTGATATAAAAGTGATATTCTTTAATGATATGTCGATTTTCACTCGTGCTTTCTATATGATCGAAATTTTATTCAGCATGTATATATAGATTATGGACAAGCATGGAGACTTGGTCAGAATGATAGTATTCACTCTGAATTTCTTTTTGTGGAACAAATGTGTAGTTTTCTGCAAAATAAATCACTGACAAAATGGTCCCTGGTGGAAAAAATTCACGATATTTTTTTAATTGCAAGTCTTGCCATCGAGCTCTATGGGAATGCTTGGTGTATTTGTAAATTTCTGCCTCAAACTTTCTCAAAAAGTCTATCAGAAAAATTTCGTCTTCTAGTAATTCAATTCTTTTAACACTATTTGTACCTTGAATCGATGTATTGATATATTCATATCTCTTCCATTTCACTTTCATGTTGGACAATGATTGATCATTTATATCAATACGATATTTGTTTTGAAATTTAGTCAAATTTCCACAATCATATCATTTTTTACCACCAACATATTTCTTTTTGTAAAATAGTTCATCGTTTTCTCTTTCACATAGAATTTGAGATATGAAATCACGGATAGTGGAAGGAGGAGGTGAATCCTTCCATAATGTTCTACCGAAATCAAGGAATGTGTCATAATATAACTCAAATTCCACATGATAACGGCAACAAGTGTCGCGTACGGTGATAGGTTTTACATACCATGGTTTTTGTTGAACAAAAGCACTGAGTGAAACATGAATTTGACGATTCTCTTCTTTGAACTTGTTGAATAACTCTATCTAAGTGGTTTCCAAGAGATGTTTTTCATGTTCTTCGTACTGATTTCGTGCTATTCTTCTTCCCATCACATGCCTTGCAGTTGGTGAAACACGCGAATTGTTCTTCCAATATTCATATATTATTTTTTTAACATTTTCTCCAAGTCTATCTTTGTATGGTTGCCTACAAATAGCTCTCCAACAAGCGAGTTCATCATTTACATCTATTTGCAGCCGAAATTTCCGATGTTTGTGAAAAGTTTTTCGCGAGGTTCCTAGTGCTCGTGCCATAAATGTTACCAAACGATTCTCTTGAGTACTTGATGAAACCATTTCCATCTGTATTCCTCTACGTAAAATTGAATCATCTTTTTCTCTAGATCTCTTAATTGACTTTATAGCACTACTCATATTTTTTATCACATCTTCCTTCATTTTTTTATCTTTGGTTGATTTTTGAATACCCAATAGTGTCGTAGCTTCTTTTAATTTCTTTAATGATAGGAGACCTTTCAACATTTCAGCCTGAACTGTCACTCGCTCATTTAAGAAATACTTTTCAAAAATGCAGTTAACACGATATCGTATAACATGTTCAGGTTTTTTTATCTCCATATGTGTGACTGTCAACATTTTATAACATCTCATTATCGATAGTGATTTCATCTGTACATATTCGAGAAAATAGTACATACTCAATAAATAACTAAATTAATAAATATATCTATAATTTCAAATATTTTTCAAATTAGTTCATCAAATAAAAATTAAGCTTCAAATTTTACATTAGGAAAATTTTAAATATATCAATAGATCATAATATTTACATTTACATACCTGCTTCAATTTCTGCTTGAGGTTGATTTTCTTCTTCAATATTTTGAGGAATATCTCTTTCTATTTACATTAAACAAAATATTTTTCAAATTAGTTCATCAAATAAAAATTAAGCTTCACATTTTACATTAGGAAAATTTTAAATATATCAATAGATCATAATATTTACATTTACATACCTGCTTCAATTTCTTCTTGAGGTTGATTTTCTTCTTCAATATTTTGAGGAATATCTCTGTCTGTTTACATTAAACACAATATTTTTCAAATTAGTTCATCAAATAAAAATTAAGCTTCACATTTTACATTAGGAAAATTTTAAATATATCAATAGATCATAATATTTACATTTACATACCTGATTCAATTTCTGCTTGAGGTTGATTTTCCTCTTCAATATTTGAGAGGGCTTCTAACTTTCTTTTACGAGATTGTCTCATCTCTTCTCTACGTTCCTCAGAGTCTCTTTTTCGATCATATTTTCTCGTACAAGTTCTTCGATTTCCCATGATAATAGGGTATGAAGTTCAAAAAATTTCCTTCAAAAAATTAGACAATAACTCGATTACAAAAAATATCACAAAAGATTTAATTTAAAAAAATTCAGTTTAAATTTTTTGCAAAAAATACATCCTCCAATACAAAACACTTACTTTAAAAAATTCGAGAGAAAAATGTCTTATAAAAATGAAACGAAGCTCAAAAGATTTACTTCAACTCAAAACACATACATACCTCCAAGAAATGTCTTTGGAATGTACGTCCAAGAATTTTTTTTAAGTTCAAAACAATTTTTTGCAAAATCAGGGCGCCTCCAAGAAATGTCTTCCAAAAAAATTCTTTAAACCCAAAACAATTCTTTGTAAAATCAGTTTGCTTCCAAGAAATGCTCTTAAATCCAAACTTTGAAGAAAAGTTTTTAAACCCAAACCAAGATCTTTGTAAAATGAGATGAAACATGCAAAATGTGCGAAAATTGTGAATAATTTCGCGGGAATTTATATTGTCGCGAAATGTGTTTTAATAGGGGCTCCACAAAAATTTCCGGCCGATGGAAATTTATACAATAGTTCGGCCGAAATTTTGATTAAAAGTTTGGCTGAACTATTAAGTCATTAGATTTAACGAGCCTTCGACGCAAAAAATAGTTCGGCCGAACTGTTAATCAAAGTTCGGTCGAACTAATGCATCACCAGTTACACAAAAACCAGGCTCTGAATACATTTCTGCAACTTTGGACTGATTAAAATCCATGAAAGGTTGTTAATTAACTGTCAGAACCAAGACAAGCATTTTCAAAATTGAATTTACTTTCAGGAAATATAACTTTTATGGAATTTCATAAACTTTTACTAATTTTAATTATTTTTCTAATAAAATGGGTGCAAACAATTTCTGAGGGTCATTGTGATTCAGTGAAATCAAAATTTTGTATCTCACAAAATACATTGTAAAAAAAATTGAAAAAATTATGGGGCATTACATTGGTCCGTCGTCTCTAATGGGTAGCTTTTATATTTTTAGTTTATAACTTATATGTTAAGAAATTTCTTGCGTCGCGAAACATATCCAAAATACGTAGTTTTTCGTATTCGACCAGTTCAAAAAATTCTAGTAATTATGATATGCATCCATTAGCTTTGTAAATATGATGAAGCCAAAGTAGACTCTGTCTAGATTGTTGTAACACATTTTGTTTTCTCAAAAACACAAATTTTCAATGAATACAACATTGCGTCATAACATGACTTCTTATGAATCCTTTGATTGTTAGGAAACACACACTCAAAGAAATGCTAAGTTGACATATCAAATTTGCATAAAAAAATTTCAAAAAATAAGAAATAGAAAGCTAAAAAAATTTCTCACAACTTTTATTTTTATCACAAAATGAAATTCTACACAGAAAAATTGTTATAGTTTGTAGAAAGTTGAAGAACCGAAAAAAATGAAAATTTTTCTCAAAAAAGGGCAAAAAGTGTAACCCAGCTTCACATTTTCAGGGGTGATTAGTTGAAAGAGAGATTTGGTTCAACCCAATCTATGGTCAAGTGGTACATGGAAGTCCCTGATTTGGTTGTATGTCCTCTTGTATTACGTGAGTAGATATATTTGTTATGATGTGGATTTAATAGGTGTTATATCATTATTATTATTTTGGTTATATGATGGTTATAAGCATGGTTTCATAAAATATTGTGGTTATGGATCTATCTTGTTTTTATTGGTAAATGATTGGATATTAAATGCAAGATTTAATAAATGTTATGGAAGCTATTATGAGATGTAATTAGACCTTATTGATGATTTTGAGATAAGCATTAGACCCATATGTTTAAATACGCATTTATGACCTGTAGAGTACCAAGTATTAGCCATCAGTAAATTTTTGTCATGAAAAATGATGGCTAAAACAGGTCTTGAGCCTTCAAGAGGTCATTTTCACAAAAAATTTCTCATTCTTGAAGCCTACTGATGTTGTGTAAACTCAAAAAAGTGATTTTCACTGCTGCTTCATTGAAGGAATCCACCAAGTAACCTTGCTGATGTCAAATAGAAAATGGTTACAAGGTCTAAATTTCCACCATTTCATGCCTCAAAAAAACCCTTCATTTCATTCACTATCATCCATTTCAAATAACCTGTCTCTTCTACTAATAATTCCATTTTCTCCCTTTAAATTACCCTTCATTTCATCAAAAATCCCTTTTAGACCGAGAAAACCCCTTTTTCTGGTTTGAAATTACCCTATTTTACCTATCATAACACTAAAAAATCCTTAAAAACCCCTAAAAAACCCTTAAAAACCTTTTCTGCCCCTTTTAGGCCTTAAGGCCCCTTGGCTTAAGTCCCCTTCCTTAGTTCCACCATAAAACCCTGCACTATGACCAAGCGCCTAAACCCCAAGCCCCCATCGCATTAGATTTTCCTTTGAAAACCCGCGTTTTTCTTGGTAAACTTCTTACCCCGATAGCAATGCCGTGATGAGATATACACCATCGATCTCATAGGATCCAACGACCATCTTTTAACCCGTCAATCGCCTCATCTCCGCCATTTATTTAGTCCCTTCCCTCCGCTCCTGGTCACCTTATCCCTCCACAGGACCGAGCCTCTTACCTAATCCCTAGCCCCTTCTCCTTTTCCTTTATTTTCCCCTCCCCCCCGTTGACAGATCTTGGCCATAGATCTATATGATCTGACGATGATAATTCACCCCCGCCATCCCTTTCCTTCCTTAACCATTTTCCTTCATTCATTTTCTCCCTGCCTTATCACTCCACGAAACAATCTCAACCGTCGATCTATAAAGATCAACGGTCTTTAAACCTCCTCTCCCATCCTTTGATCACACGAACCATATCTATCCATCCACCCCTACAATCAATCTCCGTCGTTGATCTATATGATCCAATGGCCCCGATTAAACTCGACACCCAACCCTTCTGGACCCACCTCCCACTACGCAAAGCATCTCCCAATCTATGCTTGCCACTTGGCTCCCACTAAAAGCCTCGCCCGAGCATCTTTCCATCCGTCGCACTTTCTCGTAGCCGTTGTGTTGAAAATGCAGCAAGATGATGGAGCTTAGTGAAATGAAGTCACCTTCACTAAGTGGGCCTGCAGGCAAATTCTGGCGCAAAGTCTATTTTTAGACTATGTCTATTTTTAGACATATGGAGCATGGTCCGGGGATTCCAGTATGAGATTCTTGGAGCATTGGTCATGTTGGTAAAAATAGATGGGACTCTATTTTGTGACCTATAGGTCGAAGAGGTCGAAGTCTATTTTTAGACTGCCTCTCCTTAAAATAGGGAAGTCAAATATTATTTACCCTTAATAATATTTGGACTATAAACTTCAGTTTACTCTCTTGGAGCACTTTAGTTCGAGCCTTGGAAGTGGCTCATGCATCTGACAGAGGAATCACGTGATTCCCAAGGGTTTGATGGCATCATGCATGGTTGACTTCAGTTAGGACTTCAATGGCAGAAGTTTGGTGGAGTTAATGAGACAGCTAGTGGAGTTGTGTTCTGTTTATTTTAGTTGAACTAGTTGAGATTAGTTTAACTAGCTAATCAATTAATTATGAGTGGAGTGAATTAAATATTATTTAATTCATTAATTAGTAACTCATTATTCAACTCAAGAACACATCAGTTCACTACAATGCATGATCAGTTCAGTGGAGACCAGTGAAAGAGGTAGATGAAAGGGTGGA
Source organism: Pinus albicaulis (assembly GCA_034641835.2). NCBI lineage: Eukaryota > Viridiplantae > Streptophyta > Pinopsida > Pinales > Pinaceae > Pinus > Pinus albicaulis. The sequence continues at coordinate 816,418,886 of CM076573.1, read as the reverse complement.
GTTAGCTATCAGTGGCGACATCAGTTGTGCATGAGATTTGCACCACACTTGGAGGAATTGCCCATGATGATTGCGCTGTCAAGCCAAGGAGATTCGAACATTGGATCTCTATAAGCCAGGCTCAGATTGCACAATTGAGGCTTGAATGGCGGTGAGTTTTGGAACTGTAAGAACTCCGTTCAAAACTCGAGCTAGATTGTGGGTAATCGTATTAGAAAGTACTGAGTACTTGTGAGGAGTATCAGACTTAGTTTGTTACTTGATTTCTCCATTATAATATACACAATAGCTACGGGGTTTTCAGCTATAAGATTTCCCCATACATACCGTGTTAATGTGTATGATGATTTGATGTGTTATCGCTTGATTTATTTTCCGCATGTTTGATGATCTGAGTGGAAGAGATTATGTGTTGCATATAAATTCGAATTGTATGTGATCATGATAGTCTCGGTGGATAATTAATCATTATTCAGCAAATTTCTACATGGTATCGGAGCTATTGAAGTAGAGATTGATCATCACAGTGATTACAAACTTATTTCGGTAGACAGAGTCTGCATGCGGGCCAGGTAGCCTCCGGATTCATCTTTCTTCGGAAAGTGAAAGGTCTGGTAAACGCCCCTTGCAGTCGATCTCTGTGCTAGAAATAATTTGTTCTCGCAGATCTAGAGCGGTTGAGCTTTGAGGTGGAATTCGAAATTTTGCAGCAGTTTTGTTTTCTTGGTGCCGGTGTTGAAAATGTCTTTCAACGGTTTGCGACTCGAATATGCTCTTGAAGGCAGTTCGAATTATGTTGCATGGAAGGATCGCATGGAGGCAGTATTAGAAGATAATGGTTTGAAGGAGTTCGTAGATACAGATGTCCAAAAGCCCACTGATCCTGCTGAAGTCGAAGCATGGCAAAAGAAGATGGCGAAGTGTCGAAGGATCCTATTGGAGGGCGTCAAGGATCATATTGTATCCAGCCTGCATGGAAAGGCTACTCCATATTTAATGTGGAAAGCTTTGACGGATCTATTCCACAGTAAGAGCGACCAAAGGAAGCTGGCGCTCAAAGATAAGCTCAGGAACATCAAGATGGAGAAGGGCGACAGTATCGCCAAATACCTCACGAAGTTCACTCAGTGCAGAGATGAGCTGGGAAGTGTGGGGGTGACTGTCGAAGACGAGGACATGGTTGACCTAGCTCTCCTTGGTCTTCCGAAGGCTTGGCACTCATATCAAGATAGTGTCAATGGTCGGGAGAAGCTGCCGGGATGGGAGCGCCTTTGGGCGGATCTCATGCAGGAGGAGATAAGGAGGACAACTCGAGATGGATCTTCATCAAAGGGAGCTGATGAAGAAAACTGCGCTTTGGTGTCCAAAGCTAAGAAAGGGAAGGGTAAGAAAACCTCTCATTCTGGAGCTAAGGGCAAGAAGCAGGATATGGCGAAAGTGAAATGTTTTCACTGCCATGATCACGGACATTATGCTAACAATTGTCCAAAGAAGAAGAAGAACAAGCAAGCGGGAAGATCTGCAGATGGAGAAGCTTTGGCTTCACAGTTCGAGCTTGACTTTTCACTGATTGCATGCTTGGTTTCAAGTGTGATGGGATCGGTGTGGTTCTTGGACAGCGGTGCATCATTTCATATGACGGGAGATCGGGAGTTGTTCTCAGATCTGGAGGACAAATATTTGGGTGTGCACATCGAGATGGGCGATGATGGTAGATACAGTGCGACTGGTATCGGTACCATATCCTTTCAGAGGGAGTCTGGTAAACCCTTTGTATTGAAGGATGTCATGCATGTACCTGGATTGAAGAAGAACTTGATCTCTGTGGCGATGTTGGAGGATAATGGGTATGATGTGGTCTTCAGCGAAGGAAAAGCCTTCCTGCTCAGTAAGACTACTGGAGAGACCCAGAAGATAGGGGTTCGAACCAAGAACCTTTATCAGTTGCAGGTAGATGGTTGCGCAGCTATGGCATGCAAGGCGGGAGAAGTGGTGAGCCGGGATGATGAGGGCAAACTGTGGCACAGGAGATTGGGCCACCTTCACCATGGAGCTTTGAAGATTTTGCAGCAGATTTCTACTGGGCTTCCTAAGGGCACCCTTGCGCAGTCAGATCAGTGCAAGGGGTGTACTTTAGGGAAGTATGTGAAAGCCACCTTTCACGAGAAGGATAGTCGCGCCACGACGATCCTTGAGAGAGTTCACATAGACGTGTGTGGTCCTTTCTCAGTTGCTTCGACAGCAAAACACAAGTATTATGTGATTTTTGTTAATGATTTCTCTCGAAAGTGCTGGATCTTCTTCATGCAGAAGAAGAGCGATACATTCGCGAAGTTCTATGAGTTTAAAGCACTGGTCGAGAAGGAGTCGGGGAAGAAGGTGATTGCTCTAAGGAGTGATAACAGTGGTGAATTCATCTCGGCTGAATTCAAGGAGTTCTGCAGCGCAGAAGGGATTCGGAGAGAGCTCATCGCACCCCATAACCCACAGCAGAACGGGGTGGCCGAGCGGAAGAACAGAACGATCGTGGGTGCTGCACGGGCGATGTTGCATGATCAGGGCCTACCCCTTCACTTGTGGGCTGAGGCATGCAATACAGCAGTGTATGTGCAGAACCGTTGTCCTCACAAGGTTCTTGGCATGAGTACACCAGAGGAGGCTTATTCTGGCAAGAGGCCCGATATTTCCCATTTGCAGATTTTTGGTTCTCCTGTCTACATGCATGTGATGAAGGATGTGAGAAGGAAGCTGGATCCAACTGCTGAGGTTGGAATATTTGTGGGGTACACTGATACACCTCACAACTATCGGGTGTATGTGCCAGACAGTCGCAAGACTGTTGTGCGACGGGATATAAAATTTCATGAGGAGAAAGCCATGCAGTGTTCGCTTGAGAGGGAGCTACACTTGCATGCAGATGAGGAGCTGTTAGTTCCTAAGGAGGAGCTTCCGGATGTGGATCAGCCACAAGAGGAGGTTCAGGAGGTGGAAGAAACCACCAATGCAGCGCCAACCATCAGAGGGCGCATGCGCACTACAGAAGCTGAGCGACTGGCTCGAGATGCAGAGAAGGTTGTAGGACCACCTACAACACAGCGCAGACAGAGGCAGTCACCGGATCGGTACACTGGATACATGGCTCTTGAGAGTCAATGTGTTGTGACGGAGCCATCCTCTTTTGAGGAAGCTGTGGAGGAACCCACATGGGTAGATGCCATGATCAAAGAATATGATTCGATCGTCAGGAATAGTGCATGGGAGATTGTCCCAAGACCGGAGGGGAAATCAGTGGTGGGTTCGCGATGGATCTACAAAGTGAAGCAGGCAGCTGACGGGAGTGTGGAGAAGTACAAGGCGAGATTTGTCGCCCGTGGCTTCTCACAGATCAAGGGGATCGATTATGAGGAGACCTTTGCACCTGTCGCAAGGTACTCTTCCATACGGACGATCCTTGCTCTCTCAGCGCAGATGGGGTGGCACATTCATCAGATGGATGTGAAGATTGCATTCCTCAATGGAGTTATTGAGGAGGAGGTGTACATAGAGCAGCCTGAAGGTTTTGAGATCTTCAGCAGTGAGTCGCATGTGTGCCGACTCAAGAGAGCACTGTACGGGCCGAAGCAAGCACCTCGTGCTTGGTACACTCGGATAGACAGCTACTTCACCGGGCTTGGATTCTCCAAGAGTGAGGCGGATCCTAACCTGTACCAGATTGTGGTGGAGGGGAAGCTGTTGATCATCGTACTGTATGTAGATGATCTGATTTTGACTGGCGATGAGCAGTTGATACTTTCATGCAAGAAGGATCTTGCACGAGAGTTTGAGATGAAGGACTTGGGCATCCTTCATTATTTCCTGGGATTGGAGATTTGGCAGCGCAGCGGAGGACTGTTTGTTTCTCAGGGCAAGTATGCCCAGGAGATTCTAGAGAGGTTCAACATGCAAGGCTGCAAGCCTGTTGACACTCCTCTTCCCGGTGGTTGGAGGAAGGAGGATGCTACTTCAGCGGAGGTAGTGGATGCCACTGTCTATCGACAGTTGGTGGGGTCGCTTATGTATCTGGTCAATACACGACCCGATATATGTTATGCAGTTAACCAACTTTCGCAAGCTATGGTTAAGCCTACCAAGCTCTTTTGGAAGGCAGGCAAGCATGTATTGCGCTATATCAGAGGCACATCGGGATATGGTCTATGGTACAGATAGGAGGATGGAGCGAAGCTTTCTGGCTTCACTGATGCAGATTGGGCAGTGAGTCCAATGGACCGGAAGAGCACTTCTGGAGGAGTTTTCAGCATTGGGTCGAGAGCAGTTTCCTGGTACAGCAGGAAGCAGAGATCTGTGGCACTCAGTTCAGCATAGGCCGAGTACATGGCAGCTAGCTTGGCTGCATGCGAGGCTATTTGGATGAGGAAGATCCTCGTAGGATTGTTCAGGTTGCATTTGGAGCCTACAGTGATCTACTGTGATAACCAGAGTTGCATTAAACTCTCGGCTAATCCAGTATTTCATGATAGGTCCAAACACATCGACATCAGGTACCATCATATCATAGATTGTGTTCAGTGGAGAATCATGATGCTTTCATATGTTCCCACGGAGGATCAGGATGCCGACATCCTGACGAAGGCGCTCACCAGGAGCAAGTTCGAATTCCACAGAGGCAGGATAGGGGTTGCAGATAATCCATATCTTGCCGAGAGGGAGTGTTGAAAATGCAGCAAGATGATGGAGCTTAGTGAAATGAAGTCGCCTTCACTAAGTGGGCCCGCAGGCAAATTCTGGCGCAAAGTCTATTTTTAGACTATGTCTATTTTTAGACATATGGAGCATGGTTCGGGGATTCCAGTTTGAGATTCTTGGAGCATTGGTCATGTTGGTAAAAATATATGGGACTCTATTTTTGTGACCTATAGGTCAAAGAGGTCGAAGTCTATTTTTAGACTGCCTCTCCTAAAAATAGGGAAGTCAAATATTATTTACCCTTAATAATATTTGGACTCTAAACAGCAGTTTACTCTCTTGGAGCACTTCAGTTCGAGCTACAGAAGTGGCTCATGCATCTGACAGAGGAATTACGCTATTCCCAAGGGTTCGATGGCATCATGCATGGTTGACTTCAGTTAGGACTTCAGTGGCAGAAGTTTGGTGGAGTTAATGAGACAGCTAGTGGAGTTGTGTTCTGTTTATTTTAGTTGTACTAGTTGAGATTAGTTTAACTAGCTAATCAATTAGTTATGAGTGGAGTGAATTAAATATTATTTAATTCATTAATTAGTAACTCATTATTCAACTCAAGAACACATCAGTTCACTACAGTGCATGATCAGTTCAATGGAGACTAGTGAAAGAGGTAGATGAAAGGGTGGAGTTAGCTATCAGTGGCGACATCAGTTGTGCATGAGATTTGCACCACACTTGGAGGAATTTCCCATGATGATTGCACTTTCAAGCCAAGGAGATTCGAACCTTGGATCTCTATATAGACAGGCCTGGATTGCGCAATAGAGGCAAGGCAATTGGCAGTGAGTTTTGAACTAGTAACCTGTTCAAAACTGAGCTAGATTGTGGGTAATTGTATGAGAAAGTACTGAGTACTTGTGAGGAGTATTGTACTGAGTTTGTTACTTGATTTCTCCATTATAATATACACAATAGCTGTGGGGTTTTCATCTATAAGCTTTCCCCATACATATTGTGTTAATGTGTATGATGATTTGATGTGTTATTGCTTGATTTATTTTCCGCATGTTTGATGATCTGAGTGGAAGAGATTATGTGTTGCATATAAATTCGAATTGTATGTGATCAAGATAGTCTCGGTGGATAATTAATCATTATTCAGCAAATTCCTACATGGTATCGGAGCTATTGAAGCAGAGATTGATCATCACAGTGATTACAAACTTATTTCGGTAGACAAAGTCTGCATGCGGGCCAGGTAGCCTCCGGATTCATCTTTCTTCGGAAAGTGAAAGGTCTGGTAAATTCCCCTTGTAGTCGATCTCTATGCTAGAAATAATTTGTTCTCACAGATCTAGAACGGCTGATCTTTGAGGTGGAATTCGAAATTTTGCAGCAGTTTTGATTTCTTGGTGCTAGTGTTGAAAATGTCTTTCAATGGTTTGTGACTCGAATATTCTCTTGAAGGCAGTTCGAATTATGTTGTATGGAAGGATCGCATGGAAGCAGTATTAGAAGATAATGGTCTGAAGGAGTTCGTAGATACGGATGTCCAAAATCCCACTGATCCTGCTGAAGTCGAAGTATGGCAAAAGAAGTTGGCGAAGTGTCGAAGGATCCTGTTGGAGGGCGTCAAGGATCATATTGTATCCAGCCTGCATGGAAAGGCTACTCCATATTTAATGTGGAAAGCTTTGACGGATCTATTCTAGAGTAAGAGTGACCAAAGGAAGCTAGCGCTCAAAGATAAGCTCAGGAACATCAAGATGGAGAAGGGTGACAGTATCACCAAATACCTCACGAAGTTCACTCAATGCAGAGATGAGTTGGGAAGTGTGGGGGTGACTGTCGAAGACGAGGACATGGTCGACCTGGCTCTCCTTGGTCTTCCGAAGGCTTGGCACTCATATCAATATAGTGTCAATGGTCGGGAGAAGCTGCCGGGATGGGAGCGCCTTTGGGCGGATCTCATGCAGGAGGAGATAAGGAGGACTACTCGAGATGGATCTTCATCAAAGGGAGCCGATGAAGAAAACTGCGCTTTGGTTGCCAAAGCAAAGAAGGGGAAGGGTAAGAAAACCTCTCATTCTGGTGCAAAGGGCAAGAAGCAGGATATGGCGAAAGTGAAGTGTTTTCACTGCCATGATCACGGACATTATGCTACCAATTGTCCAAAGAAGAAGAAGAACAAGCAAGCAGGAAGATCTGTAGATGGAGAAGCTTTGGCTTCACAGTTCGAGCTTGAATTTTCACTGATCACATGCTTGGTTTCAAGTGTGATGGGATCGGTATGGTTCTTGGACAGCGGTGCGTCATTTCATATGACGGGAGATCGGGATTTGTTCTCAGATCTTGAGGACAAAGATTTGGGTGTGCACATCGAGATGGGCGATGATGGTAGATACAGTGCGACTGGTATCGGTACCATATCCTTTCAGAGGGAGTCTGGTAAACCCTTTGTATTGAGGGATGTCATGCATGTACCGGGATTGAAGAAGAACTTGATCTCTGTGGCGATGTTGGAGGATAAGGGGTATGATGTGGTCTTCAGCGAAGGAAAAGCCTTCCTGCGCAGTAAGACTACTAGAGAGACCCGGAAGATAGGGGTTCGAACCAAGAACCTTTATCAGTTGCAGGTAGATGGCTGCGAAGCTATGGCATGCAAGGCGGGAGAAGTGGTGAGCCGGGATGATGAGGGCGAACTGTGGCACAGGAGATTGGGCCACCTTCACCATGGAGCTTTGAACATTCTCAGAAGAGATTTATTACTTCTGAGGTACTTTGCGGGTTTCGTATCAGCATGGCAGAACTTAGAAGGCATGGAAAGCCATCTTCATTAGAAGACAGGCTCACCACGACGACCCTGAGAGAGCCACAACGTGGTGCAGTCCTTGACAACAGCTGGAACAAAGCATGTTATTATGGATTTTGTCGGCGATTGGGTACCGGATCTTCTTCATGCAATTTAAGAAGAGTGACATTCGGTTCGTGAGTTTAAAGCACTGGTCGAGAAGGAGTTGGGGAAGAAGGTGATTTCTCTAAGGAGTGATAACGGTGGTGAATTCATCTCGGCTGAATTCAAGGAGTTCTGCAGCGCAGAAGGGATTCGGAGAGAGCTCATCGCACCCCATAACCCACAGCAAAACGGGGTGGCTGAGCGGAAGAATAGAACGATCGTGGGTGCTGCACGGGCGATGTTGCATGATCAGGGCCTACCCCTTCACTTGTGGGCTGAGGCATGCAATACAGCAGTGTATGTGTAGAACCGTTGTCCTCACAAGGTTCTTGGCATGAGTACACCGGAGGAGGCTTATTCTGGCAAGAGGCCTGATATTTCCCATTTGCATATTTTTGGTTCTCCTGTCTACATGCATGTGACGAAGGATGCGAGAAGGAAGCTGGATCCAACTGCTGAGGTTGGAATATTTGTGGGGTACACTGATACACCTCACAACTACCCGGTGTATTTGTCAGACAGTCGAAAGACTGTTGTGCGACGGGATATAAAATTTCAGGAGGAGAAAGCCATGCAGTGTTCGCTTGAGAGGGAGCTACACTTGCATGCAGATGAGGAGCCGTTAGTTCCTAAGGAGGAGCTTCCGGATGTGGATCAGCCACAAGAGGAAGTTCAGGAGGTGGAAGAAACCACCCATACAGCGCCAACCATCAGAGGGCGCATGCGCACTACAGAAGCTGAGCGACTGGCTCGGGATGCAGAGAAGGTTGTAGGACCACCTACAGCACAGCGCAGACAGAGACAATCACCGGATCGGTACATTGGATACATGGCTCTTGTGAGTCAATGTGTTGTGACGGAGCCATCCTCTTTTGAGGAAGCCGTGGAGGAACCCGCATGGGTTGATGCCATGATCGAAGAATATGATTCGATCATCAGGAACAGTGCATGGGAGATTGTCCCAAGACCGGTTGGGAAATCAGTTGTAGGTTCGCGATGGATCTACAAGGTGAAGCAGGCGGCTGACGGGAGTGTGGAGAGGTACAAGGCGAGATTTGTCGCCCGTGGCTTCTCACAGATCGAGGGGATTGACTATGAGGAGACTTTTGCACCTGTCGCAAGGTACTCTTCCATACGGACGATCCTTGCTCTCTCAGCGCAGATGGGGTGGCACATTCATCAGATGGATGTGAAGACCGCGTTCCTCAATGGAGTTATTGAGGAAGAGGTGTACATAGAGCAGCCTGAAGGTTTTGAGATCTTCAGCAGTGAGTCGCATGTGTGCCGACTCAAGAGAGCACTGTATGGGCTGAAGCAAGCACCTCGTGCTTGGTACACTCGGATAGACAGCTACTTCACCGGGCTTGGATTCTCCAAGAGTGAGGCGGATCCAAACCTGTACCAGATTGTGGTGGAGGGGAAGCTGTTGATCATCATACTGTATGTAGATGATCTGATTTTGACTAGCGATGAGCAGTTGATACTTTCATGCAAGGAGGATCTTGCACGAGAGTTTGAGATGAAGGACTTGGGCATCCTTCATTATTTCCTGGGATTGGAGATTTGGCAACGCAGCGGAGGACTGTTTGTTTCTCAGGGCAAGTATGCCCGGGAGATTCTGGAGAGGTTCAACATGCAAGGCTGCAAGCCTGTTGACACTCCTCTTCCCGGTGGTTGGAGGAAGGAGGATGCTACTTCAGCGGAGGTAGTGGATGCCACTGTCTATCGACAGTTGGTGGGGTCGCTTATGTATCTGGTCAATACACGACCCGATATATGCTATGCAGTTAACTAGCTTTCGCAAGCTATGGTTAAGCCTACCAAGCTCTTTTGGAAGGCAGGCAAGCATGTATTGCGCTATATTAGAGGCACATCGGGATATGGTCTATGGTACAAACAAGAGGATGGAGCGAAGCTTTCTGGCTTCACTGATGCAGATTGGGCAGGGAGCCCAACGGACCGGAAGAGCACTTCTGGAGGAGTTTTCAGCATTGGGTTGACAACAGTTTCCTGGTACAGCAGGAAGCAGAGATCCGTGGCACTCAGTTCAGCAGAGGCCGAGTACATGGCAGCTAGCTTGGCTGCATGCGAGGCTATTTGGATGAGGAAGATCCTCGCAGGATTGTTCATGTTGCATTTGGAGCCTACAGTGATCTACTGTGATAACCAGAGTTGCATTAAACTCTCGGCTAATCCAGTATTTCATGATAGGTCCAAACACATTGACATTAGGTACCATCATATCAGAGATTGTGTTCAGCGGAGAATCATGATGCTTTCATATGTTCCCACGGAGGATCAGGATGCCGACATCCTGACGAAGGCGCTCACCAGGAGCAAGTTCTAATTCCACAGAGGCAGGATAGGGGTTGCAGATAATCCATATCTTGCTGAGAGGGAGTGTTGAAAATGCAGCAAGATGATGGAGCTTAGTGAAATGAAGTCGCCTTCACTAAGTGGGCCCGCAGGCAAATTCTGGCGCAAAGTCTATTTTTAGACTATGTCTATTTTTAGACATATGGAGCATGGTTCGGGGATTCCAGTTTGAGATTCTTGGAGCATTGGTCATGTTGGTAAAAATAGATGGGAATCTATTTTTGTGACCTATAGGTCGAAGAGGTCAAAGTCTATTTTTAGACTGCCTCTCCTAAAAATAGGGAAGTCAAATATTATTTACCCTTAATAATATTTAGACTATAAACTTCAGTTTACTCTCTTGGAGCACTTCAGTTCGAGCCTTGGAAGTGGCTCATGCACCTGACAGAGGAATTACGCTATTCCCAAGGGTTTTATGGCATCATTCATGGTTGAATTCAGTTAGGACTTCAGTGGCAGAAGTTTGGAGGAGTTAATGAGACAGCTAGTGGAGTTGTGTTCTGTTTATTTTAGTTGAACTAGTTGAGATTAGTTTAACTAGCTAATCAATTAGTTATGAGTGGAGTGAATTAAATATTATTTGATTCATTAATTAGTAACTCATTATTCAACTCAATAACACATCAGTTCACTACAGTGCATGATCAGTTCAGTGGAGACCAGTGAAAGAGGTAGATGAAAGGGTGGAGTTAGCTATCAGTGGCGACATCAGTTGTGCATGAGATTTGCACCACACTTGGAGGAATTTCCCATGATGATTGCACTGTCAAGCAAAGGAGATTCGAACCTTGGATCTCTATATAGACAGGCCTGGATTGCGCAATAGAGGCAAGGCAATTGGCGGTGAGTTTTGAACCAGTAACCTGTTCAAAACTGAGCTAGATTGTGGGTAACCGTATGAGAAAGTACTGAGTACTTGTGAGGAGTATTGTACTGAGTTTGTTACTTGATTTCTCCATTATAATATACACAATAGCTGCGGGGTTTTCAGCTATAAGCTTTCCCCATACATACTGTGTTAATGTGTATGATGATTTGATGTGTTATTGCTTGATTTATTTTCCGCATGTTTGATGATCTGAGTGGAAGAGATTATGTGTTGCATATAAATTCGAATTGTATGTGATCAGGATAGTCTCGATGGATAATTAATCATTATTCAGTAAATTTCTACACGTTGGATCTTCCCCCCTAGATCCAATCGCCTACCTTTATTTTCGCACAACTTTTTCCGCCGCGGTTTAATGGTCAAAACTCACGCGAGACCAATAGTTTTGCAAAAGCCACGTGTCATATGTTGATTGAATCACGTACCCTTAGGGAAAAACCATTCACCTCCTAAGGGTCGTGCGAAAACCACTGACATTTTTCGCAAACCACCGACCCACTTTTTTCGCGTCAAATGCAGTTTAAACCAGGTTTTCGAAGGTTTTCTCCATAAAACCTCCTCCGCCTGCATATCTCGCTGCCTAATTTCTCCTCCGCCTCCGCCCAAACTCCGAAGTAGTCTTTCCAAATACCGTAGGGTTTATTGACAGGTTTATTGGTTTTTTACAGGGTTCGATGGTAGTTCTAAAGGCCCAAAAGCTTTCTCATTGTACATAATGAAACAACGCCGGAGGTAACTATGTTCATAGCCCAAACAATGGAAAAAACATAAAAATCAGTTACCAGGGGTTAATTCCATGGTTTGAATGGTGCTTTATTAGCACTGATTATATCATGAGACCCTCAACACGCTGAAGACACCTATTTACAACAACAAAAGGCCAAATATGGTTAAGCATAAAGATAAAGGTTCCAAGGCTTAAAATGAGAAAATATTGGATAAATCACAGGAATTAAAGGTTGATACAATGAATTAAAGACAGAAAGGCAGAGAACCAAAGGAAAAGGATGATTAAAAGTGAATACAGTCAGCAGAAAAGGTTTAAAAGGCTCAAAGATGATTATAAAGGCCCAAAAGAAATATCAAGGCCTAATCATCGTTTAAAAGTGATAAATTATGATAGTCAGCAGGAGGAAGGCTTTAAATGCAAAATCATCGAAGCAGTTACTCCTTTAGAAGATCAAAATGCCACCTACAAGATCATTTTCCTTAAAAGACTACAAAATAAATTCACAGTCAGAGATATTTGCCAAAGACAGCTTAGAATTAATTTCCAGCCTACCAAAGGCCCCCAAAGTCAACAAAAGTGACTGAAGTTGTTGAAAGTTAATGTAAAATTGATTAAAACAGAGATAAACATCTGAAATTTTCTCCCTTAGGCTTCCCAAAGGTCGAGAGACAATTACTCTATATTAATTGAACAAAAACTCTTCCTTTCACTCCACCTCCTCAAATTCACCTATAAATATCATGTGAGGAGTTCATTGTAAATGTTGGTTGAATACTTGTTGAATGTAAATAGCTATTAAGGCTACTGAAGCTCTATTTTGTAATTGAAGAAAGATAGACCGAGAAGAGAATTCTGAAGCTGTAAAAGACCCACTGGACTTGAAGATTGTAACTGGTTTGAACATCAAATACACAAGCTAATTTATGGGATCCTATTCTATGTCAAATGGTGATGTGTTTCTTACTGTAATTGTCATTTTTATCTTTTTTTCCATACTTTCCACTATTCTCTGATAAATAAAAGCAAGCATAGATTAGGATTTACTGTCAAGTACCCTAAATCTCACTGATAAATCTTTATCTTTATGTTTTCTTCTAATTGTGTTTTGAGGATAATTAAATAGAGTATAACCAGTGAAGTTTTGGTGAGCCCATGTTTCCTGAGTACAACTTGAAATATTGTCTTTGAAAGTTCTTAAAAAATTCTGCTAATTAAATTTGAGCTAGAGAAGTCTATAGTTAGCCCTGTCCTCTAGTTTATCTCCAACATTTGCTTTGAAAAGATCCCTTAAGAGTATGTCAAAATCAGGCTAGTTTAAAAGTACTTACCTGATCTTAGGCTACTTTTTATGTTCATCTTGAATGTTTTTCCTTTAAGAATATGCTGAAATCAGGCTAGATTAAAAGTTCTTAGTTGATCTTAAGCTATTATTTGTTTAAAAAGTGATTCCAGCTTCTGAGCTAGTTTCTCATTGGAGGAAACTTTCCTTCACTTGAGAGATATCTTTGGAGAGCTCCAGAGCTTATTTCAAACCTGTGGTATCAGACCACACATTTCTCATACCCTCCCAATGCTGTTTCTGCTAGGGAGTGTGTTATTTTGGAGGCAGTGATCATTGCATGGTTTGGTGGCTCCATTGTAGTGTTTCCTTGTGATTGAGAGCTTCATCCTTTCATGGGAGGAAGCCCTTGAGGGTTCTACATCAGATCATATATCTTTCTAGCCTTATATTCTCTTGTGCTTCAGTGTTTCAGTGATTATTCAGTAATTTTCTGAAGATCAAAATTGTATGCAGAGCATTTGACAAGAAACCCTTGCCTGGTTCTTTTGTATTTTGTATGAGGAGAATAGATCTCTGTACTTCAGAATTATTCATTAATATATGAGTAGATCTATTATTATCCCATATTTTTTTTATGTTAAAACCCTCTTTATATTGCGCAATCCATTGATGCAGCAACTCTGGTAAAATGCAGTTTTGGGGTTTTTAGTCATTTTCAGCTACACTAGTGTGGGAGGTCTGTTTAACCCACCTAGTTCCATTTAGTTTTGATCTCCTCTTGTATTTACATGATACATAGATGTAAACAATGGATACAAATGATTATTTCACTGTTTTATTGCATATGTTGTGGGAAATGTGTTTTTCATGCATGATTCATGAGTAGTCCTGAAAGAGGAACATTACAGCGGTATCAGAGCATGATCTCTAGCCTAGCCTGTGATATCTAGCTATCAAAAGAAGGAGAGATGGACAGAAGCCAGAAAGCTTTAGTATGTGCAGGAAGAAAGGAAGACAAGCTTAAAAAGCTTCTTCCAAAATCTATGAAGATCTTTCAAGGAAAGCTGAAGAAAATGAGATTGGAGATGAAATCTCCAATGGAGGTTGAATCTAGAGCTGAATCTAGATTTGCACATGGTGAGTGTGAGAATTCAGCTGCACTCCATGATGCACAGCACAGTCAAATGCCCAGAGCTATATTGAGATGGATGGGAGGAGGAAGAATGCCTAAGATAATGACTCTTAGTGATTTTTTGCGGGAGTATGAATCTTAAACTGAGAGGTTTAGAGATCATGCTAATTTACAAGAGATTTTCAAGATATAGATGGAGAAGGGCCAACAGTAGGATGCAGATATATTTCTTCTATCTACTTTTGCCAGATCACCTACATGTTCAGTTGGAGCTTGGGTGATGGAGCTAGACTCCTATTTGCAGCTGCACCATATTTCTAAAGGAAAAGCCATCAGAGTCGTAGTGTTGCATTTCAAAGGCAAGGCTCATGCATGGTGGATTTTTGAATCTTATTCCTCAAAGAATGCCAACACTTTCTCTTATGCAAGATTCATAAAAAAATTGATGGAGAGGTTTGGTGAAAAAATTCTTTAGACACATGAGCAAGGAAAACTTGAGAAAAAAAAACCCTTGCATGTGATGGAGGAAAATCAATTTTAGAAAACCATGAGAGGAGATGATGAGTTACATTACACATTGCTGGAAGAAAAACCTCCAGTTCATATTCTTGAACAAGAGGGCATGGAGATCACTTTTTCACAAAGGGATCCAATTGTTGATATGTTGCCTACACACGTTGATGAAGGAGAAGGAAACAATCCTGTATTATTTAGAGCACATCCAGTGCCTCATGTAGAGGGGGGAGGAGCACATTCTCGCATAGGATGGATTCTTGTATCTATGCAAGAATTTCCCTAGGATCTCATACATAGAGGTCCAAGCACAATCAGCGAGCAACATGATTGTGCAACATTGCAGTTGGAAGGAGAAGGAAGGGAGAAAGAGCAGCATAATTTGATGAAGATCACACACCCTTATCTATTTTAGAAGGCTAATGCAAGGAAGATACAGATTGATTTGCACAGTGAGGGCAAGGGCAAGGTTTTCCAATCATATATGCAGTCTACTCTTGACATTGATGTCTCAGTACATGGAGGCATTCCACCTGGGAGGCCACCTGATCTTTAGTTGATGAGAGATATATTGTCTTTGGGTTCACCACTCTTGGATTTTAGAGAGGTGAATAGTTTGGAGGAAGAATTTTGCATGGGGGATGTCAAAGTAGCAAATAATAGCATGAGGAGAGCTTCACATGCCAGATCACCAGCGTTGTCACTGAGGAGGATTGATCCTTATTAGAGGTCTCAACTTTTGGTAGAGTACTCCAAGGATCTTGGTGCATGCATGATTCTTGATGACCCAGATGGAGATGACATATACATGGTGGATGATGTGGTCATCTATTCCTATGGTAGGATATTCTTGACTAGATCTTCTAGTCTCAAGGAAAAGCTGCTACATGCAGCACATGAAGACTTCTCTTCTTTGCACTTTGATGCATATTTCCAGTTGATGGAGGAGTTCACTTGGGAGGGCATCCAACATGACTTATATCAGCATATGGAGAGATGCATAGCTCAGATGGTGACAGAGAGGATGTCACAGCTACCTTCCTACTCATTGGGAGTGAGGGAGAAATTCCATTTGAACCAGCTCAAGACTTCAAGTACATAATGGAGGAGGTATCATTTTATGTTTTGTATTGTACTTATTTCCTTTATTTGAGCAACATGATGTAAACAGAAGAGATATTTCTTCTTGCATATTGTATGATGAAGTACTTGCAACTGCTTGTAGCATTGATCTTGGCTATCTTTTTGATGAGCTATGGGGGAAGCCATATGTCTCTTGGTGTGCAACAATGACACCATATTGTAACTTCATGTTTTCATCTTATGAGATGACTATGGAAGAAAACAAGTGGCTGGAAAAGAACTTGTTATTTCTTATTTTTATGCAAGCTAAGGATTTACTGCGCTGGTTCCATGAGAGGGACCATGATTCACTCTCTGGTTGTCATTGGGAAACTTGTTCCTATTGTACCTTTCTTCCATATATTGCTGACATGTTTATGATCATGAGGAGCTTTGTTTGGAGAGTGGGCTTAAGATGGAGGATGCCCATTGGGAGCATGAATCTCCCTACGTTATATGTTGTACCTTTCAGGAGGAACCATGGGAAAAACATGATTGCAACATCACACTTTTTATCTTCTTGTGGGAGGGACCACTTGGAGAACTTGAGGAGGCATTTCATGGCTGAACTATTTTTTGGGACATCATACAAGTTGACCACCTTTTTCTTATTATATGGCTTGTATGAGGGAGAGATGAGGCAGCAAAAAATTTTTTTGTTGCTATGGTTACAATTGGGAGAGTATGGGCAAAATTCTTCCCATACTTTTCATGATAATTCTGAAGAGAGGAAAAGCACATTCATGGTGCAGGGAGGCTACCCTTCAGTATTGGAGGATCATGAGAGACTTCCATGTTGGAAGATGATCTTATCACATAGCAGCATGATGGTGGATGGCTTTGGCATGTGGAATGTCAAAGGGAGAAGACATGGAGCCTTATTCTTAAGGCCTACAATGCTGACACATGGGAGTATGTTCTTTTTGATGGAGTGTTCCAAAGAGTATGTGTATCCCTTCTTCTTGCAGATTTTTGTGAGAGGATCCTCATGGGGGAGATTATAAATGGACCTCAATTTTAGCCTAATCACTATGTATGGTAGGAAATGCATTTCTGTACTTTTTGATTACTCCATTGAGTATTTCTACTTTCCTACCATGTTTGAACAGTGCATTGCTCCTCAAAAGAGCAAGAGTATTTTTGGGTTTCGTGGTCACTTTAGGGCCAATGTTTGTGATGATAATATCCCATCTATCAATGACTTTCAGAAAGTGTATTTTTATTTTATATATGTATAGCTGATACACATTGATGCTTACTTCCCCATGTTGGGAGAACAAACATATACAACTTGTAACTTGCTGTAAGACCACTTGCCTTATGACATTCTCAATCAGCAGTTGGGAGAACTGCGTTGTATCCACCAGAGAGACCATATGTATTATCCAAAATTGCACATAACCTTCAACCATTTTCTGATTTGGATGCCATGTGGTGATGATGTGCCATTCATCTTGAATGGAATGGTTTAGGTTGGCATGACTCATGATTTTGGAGGAAGAGTCCTTGGAGGCTCAATCTTCTTCTTGCCATTGGAGGGAAATCATGTTTCAGCCCAAGATCAGCATACCCTCTACACTTATCATGAGTGGAGAGGAGTAAAGTGTGGGATAGGCCCTCTTGCCTATCAAGTACATTCATTCAGCCCACCTTCATTTCAGGAGCACAAGGTGGAGGAGACTTTTCATGAGTTACCATGTTCGAGGGTGACTCACTTCATTTGGATGATAGAATGGGTGAGGGAGGCCGTCATTCACCATGATGATAATCACTCCTACTTTTTGGAGGCCATCAGATAGCTAGCATGTTTCCATTCACACTTTCCACCTTTGATTGATGCAGACACTTGGGTTTTGCGCACTTGGGAGGAAGCATTGGATGACAGTATATTTGCAAATTCTCTTGATGCAGTAATGGAGGCTATTGATGGGAGGCCACATGAGGAGGGGAGATATTTTTCTCTCCTTATGCACTTGCTTGAGGACAAGAAAATATTTTGGAGGGGAGGACTGTAATGCTCCCAAAATTTTAGCTTCCAAGCTAAATGGAACATTAGATTTAGCAGCAGCTTTAGCTGGTGAATAAATGGGTAGAAAAGCCCATAAGTCTCCTAAGGAGGATAAAAAAACTCCAAGTGTGAAAGGAGACACTCTTTCTAGCTTAATAAAACACCTCCATGTGTGAACAAAGATAAAATGAAGCTTATTTGACCAAGTCCACAACACAATTTTAGTGGAAGAGGAATCCTAGGATGGATAACACAATTTTGGAGGGAAATGTAACTTGGGTTAGAAGTAACCTAAGTGACTGGGGCCAAGCACAAGAAAACTCACATCTTATATAAGGAAGAGGATGGAAGAATTTTTCATTATGTTGTAGATTATTATTCTTGGCTACCAAGAATTGTTGCTGCTTTTCTTAGCAAAGTTGCAGTATTGTTTAGCACTGGGTGTTCCCAGGCGGGAATCCTACCTTTCGCCTTTGAGGAGCTCATTGGGAGAGTTTGTATTCATAATTCCACATTAGGTTTTTAGGCCAAGATGTTAGAAAATTAAATATTACAGAGCAATGCAACACATAAAATATGCGGAAAATACAAGCACACAAAAAACACATAAAACCAGAGAGACACAGATATACGTGGTTCACCCAGTTTGGGCTATGTCCACCCTGAACAACGAGTCCTTCCTTTCTATTATCCAGAAAAATGAAAAAGAAAAAACCTACAGCAGATCTGCTGTAATATCCTCTATTCTTTCTCACAGTCTCCCTCTCTGTTTCTCGCTCCGAGAATACACACAGAATGCACAGCCACAATACAATGCCCTCATAAAAGAGAGGGGTTGCCTTCTAGGGAAAAAAACCCTAATCTAAACATAACTTCTACCGTCAGATCATTTTCCTAATGAATGACCCAGATTGACTAGAAATTACTATACTTTTACAAGGCAATTTTACATATGTTTTTAGCTTCAGGGGCGCTGCCCCTGAAAACCCCCGCCAGGGGGGGGCTCTGAAAGAGCTACCACCACCCCCTGGACCCCTCACGACAGCGATTAATTAAGGGCGGTGTTGCCACCCCTTTTAAGGTACAGGGGTCCAATGTTGTGATACAAAGTAAACAAGATAATCAGGCTCCACACCTGGCAATCTCCCACTTGGAGACTGATTGTAGCAACTCCACCACTGCTTCATTTGCTGGACAATGACTCCTCTTTGGACTTGGCTATTTCTCATCTTCATCGTAATCCTTGAAGACCAATTGAAATTGAGCACATTATTATTTTCTCCCTGGTTACAAATTTTGTTAGCATATCTGCAGGATTTTGGCTAGTGTGTATCTTTTCCAACTTCAACTCTCCATCTTCTAATACTGACCGTATGAAATGGTACTTGAGATGTATGTGTTTATTCTTGGAATGAAATGTTGAGTTCTTTGCAAGATGAATGGCACTTTGGCTATCACTGTATAGCATGCCCATATCATGTTTATTACCCAATTCACCCATAAACCTTTGTAACCAAATCATTTCTTTACTAGCCTCTGTAGCAGCAACATACTCTGCTTCTGTTGTTGAAAGTACAACAACACTTTGGATTTTTGAAACCCAACTGACAGCTGTTCCATCTATAGTAAATACATATCCTGTAGTGCTCCTCCTGTTATCTCTGTCACCTGCCATATCTGCATCAACATATCCCTGTAGAGCAATGTTTGAACCACCAAAGCATAATGCTTGACTTGTGGTACCTCTCAAATATCTGAGAATCCATTTTACTGCCATCCAATGTTCTTTTCCTGGATTATTCATGTACCTGCTTACAAATCCCACTGCATGTGTAATATCAGGCCTTGTGCAGACCATTGCATACATTAAGCTTCCAACTGCTGATGCATATGGAACTTTAGACATATAATCCAAGTAAGTAATTAATTGTTGCCACCCCCCCCTGGACCCTCCACGGAAACGATTAATTATGGGCAGCGTTGCTGCCCCTTTTAAGGTACATGGGTTCAATGTTGTGATAAAAAGTAAACAAGATAATCAGGCTCCACACCCAACACAAGCTTCAGCCATCTTCATCAGCACAAATTTGCCAGAGATTGTGTAGTGTTGTTGGGTGCAGCAGTGGGAAGGGACTGGAATCCCGACTTCTAAGCTAGTTTCTCATTGGAGGAAACTTTACTTCACTTGAGAGATCTATTTGGAGAGCTCCAGAGATTATTTCAGACCTGTGGTATTAGACCACACATTTCTCATACCCTCCCAGCATTGTTTCTGCTAGGGAGTGCGTTATTTTGGAAGCAGTGATCATTGCATGGTTTGGTGGCTCTGTTGCAGTGTTTCCTTGTGATTGAGAGGTTCATACTTTCATGGGAGGAAGCCATTGAGGGTTCTACATTAGATAAGATATCTTTCTAGCCTTCTATGCTCTTGTGCTGCAGTGGTTCAGTGGTTATTCACTAATTTTCTAAAGATCACATTTGTATGCAGCGTATTTAACAAGAAACCCTTGCCAGGTTCTCTTGTATTCTGTATGAGGAGACTAGATCTCTGAAATTTAGCATTATTCATTAATATATGAGTATATCTATTGTTCTCCCATATTTTTATGTTAAAACCCTCTTTAGATTGCGCAGTCCATTGATGTAGCAACTCCGGTAAAATGCAATTTTGGGGTTTTTAGTCATTTTCAGCTACACTAGTGTGGGAGGTCTATTTAACCCACATAATTCCATTTATTTTTTATCTAATCTTGTATTTACATGATACATAGATGGAACCATGGGATCCAAGTGATTATTTCACTGTTTTATTGCATATGTTGCTGGAAATGCATTTTTCATGCATGATTCATGAGCAGTCCTGAAAGAGGAACATTACAACCTATCAACTAAGAGAAAGGGATCCCTTAACTTTAGAAGACATGTAGAAGGGAGATCTTAGTGTGGAAACCAATCTGATTGAGAAGAGAGACATCATGAAAACTGAGAAGAGGGTATCATATAGGGATGAAGTTGCACCTTCCACATTTGACTCAAAACTGGAAAGGATGATGAAGAAGATGATGGAGAGAATGCACATATACGAAAGAACTCAATCTAGAGAAAATCAATCAGCTCCCCAAAACAAGAACCAATCCCAAAACAAAAATCAGAACTTTAAGAGAAATCAACCTCATAACAGAAAAAGAGAGGTTGATCAACATATCAAACCTCCGTTTCAAGAAAATTATGCAAATGAGGATGAGGAAACAAATGAGAAAATAGAGGATGATCACATAAACATGTTGGGAGTAAGAAATGAGGATTTTGATTTCCTCTATGAAAGAAAGCAAGGTCTGTATACACCCTATGATGATAGAAGACCAGAAACTGAATACTATGAACCAGAATTTGAAAATGCCATCATAGGATCACCTAAACAATATGACCTAAGAAGTAAAAAGAATCAAGAAACTCCCAAGAAGAAAACCTCTGAAATTTTTTCAAAAGTAGCCCTGTAACTACCTCCAAAAAGGCAACAGAAAATCATAAAATAGTGGCTGAAAGTTCTGATCCAAACAAGGGAAAAAACATCCAAACCAATGAAAAACAGAGTGGTGAACCTAGCAGCATTAGCATCTCAACTAATGCTCCTGAAAAACCCATTTTAATTGTTGTAAATAGTAGAAATCAGCAAGATGATTTAGTTGATGAATTAGTGACTAAGAAGGTTCAATCAAACATTTTGAAAAATCAGATTCCCTTTAGCCTAGAGAGTGAAATCTCCAAAATTAAAATCTTTGTCCCACTCACTGAATTAGTCACTCAAAATGTATATATATTTCAAGTTTTGAAATCTCTAAACATAAAAGAAATTCATGATATTGTTAACTTAAATGACGATACACCAGAGCTTCTATTTGGTCCAAAGATTGAAGGAAAATTTCAAGAAGGAACTACCCCTCCATTCTATATCAGTTTGAACATCCATGACAACATTTTTCACAATGCCATGCTTGATTCAAGGGAATCACATAATCTCATTCCTAATGTAATCATGGAAAAACTAGGCATTGAAGTAACTAGACCTTATAAGGATTTGTATTCCTTTGATTCAAGCAGAGTAAGATGCCTAGGCGTTATAAAAGATCTCTGTGTTAACTTAGCTCAAATTCCAGCCAAAATTTTAGTGATGGACATTGTAGTGGCTGATATACCCCCAAAATATGGCATGCTTCTCTCAAGATCATGAGGCGCTAAGTTGCAAGGAACTATGCAGATGGATATGACTTATGCCACCATCCCTGTCTTCAGTCAACATAGAAGACTCTATAGAGAATCACACATGAAATATATGGCGAGTAGTCAAGAAAGACCAAAAAAATCTCCTCTTTATTCCATACACACTAACCTTGACTCATTCATTCTTTTCAATGATGAGAATCCCAGTGAGCAAGAGTTAGTCATTGAAATATCACCCAATCTAGGGTTCCCACCACATCCAAAAATAGGGGCAGCCATAGATGAAAAGGAAAATAAAGAGAAGACTAAACAATATTTTTCAAACTCAGAAATTTACAGCAAACAGATCATAGGTCTTGAGGTCCAGAACAGTCATAAAAATAGTGCAAATCATGAAAATCAAAGAATAAGACCTCAAAACATTGGAAATATTGAGGAAGAAAACAAAATTCAGCATAGTGCAAACCCACAGGAACAATACAGTGACAGATTAGACAAACAAAACAGAGAGGACAACAATGAAATAAATGACAAATCTGAAAACAACCCTCTTTGGAGTATGAATTTTGATGGGTCTTGCTCTAAAACTGGTGCAGGAGTAGGCATATGGGTGCATAACACTGAAAATAATCATGCTGAGGGTCATTCCTTTAGATTAAACTTCCAATGTACAAACAACATAGCAGAGTATGAAGCTCTCATTTTAGGCCTGCATTTATTGAAGAAATTAGGGGCCAAAAGAATAAAAGTTCACGAGGAATCAAAATTGATAATAAGACAAGTAAATGAAGAATATAATTCTAAACATCCCAGGCTTAGAGCCTATAGAGATGATGCCATTGACTTATTGAAAACATTTGCTGAATTCAAACTCATTTTTGTCCCAAGGGACCAAAATATTCTTGCTAATGGATTAACATTTGCTGCTATAACTTGTCTAACACCTTATGAAACCAAGAAATGCACTACCCAAGTCAAATATAGACCAGGTCTCCCGGATGATGAAAAATATTAGTAATTTTTTGATGCAGACAAACAAATAGAAGACTTCCTACAATCCAAACATGAATTTGAAGTACAAAACTCAGATTCAGAGTATGAGCAGGACTGTCCTACTAAAGAAAACCCACTTTGTGAAAAAGAAAAGTCTCTTGAGATTGCTGAAATAAATCTGTTAACCTATGAACCCAAACATAAAACAGAAAATAACATAGATTTAGAAAATGAAGACTTAGAATTGCTGCAATCTAAAGATCACAACTTACCAAGAGGACTAGTTCCATTAGAAGAATTTTTTGACTTGAATGATGTTTCCAAAAAGCCAAAAATGGAACCTATTGAAACTGAAGTGGAAGAATGTAACATAGGCAGTGAGGAAAAGCCCAAAATGATCAAACTATCTAAGACACTGCCATCTCACATTAAACTGAAATACATTGAGCTATTTGAACAATTTTCTGATGTGTTTGCATGGAGTTATGAAGACCTGAAATCACATGATACAGAAATAATCTAGCATAAGATACCCCTCAAAGAAAACCATAAGACTTTTAAACAGAAATTGCACAGAATCAACCCTATTCAATTACCTTTGGTAGAGAAAGAAATCAGAAAAATGTATGATGCTGGAATTATAGTCCCTATTAGATATTCTGAGTGGGTGTATAATCTCCTATCAGTTAGGAAGAAAACGGGAGAGATAAGGCTTGGCATTAACTTTAGAAACTTAAACAAAGCCTCATTAAAGGATAACTACCCCTTGCCCAAAATGGATCATATCTTACAAAGGGTAGTTTGTTCTAAAAGAATTTCTTTGCTAGATGTATTCTCAGGTTATAATCAAATATTGGTACATCCTGATGATCAACTCAAAACAACCTTTACTACTCCTTGCGGTACTTTCATGTATTTGAAAATTCCCTTTGGTTTAATGAATGTTGGTGCCACATTTCAGAGAGCCATGGATATAGCATTCTCAGAAGAAATAGTTTACTTCGTAGTGATCTACTTAGATGATATCACTGTCTGTTCAAAAACCGATGAAGAACACCTAATACACTTGAGAAACGTCTTTGAGAAATGTAGAAAATATGGGTTGTCCTTAAATCCAAAGAAAACATTGTTTGGTCTCCAAGAACATAAACTTCTCGGACATATCATATCTGAAGAAGGAATAAGGATAGACCCTAAGAGGATTGATGGTATATTGCAAATCAACCATCCTAGAAACATCAAGGAACTACAATCTTTCATTGGGAAGATTAATTTCTTGAGAAGGTTCATACCCAATCTTGCTGAACTCCTTATAAACATGAAAAATATGCTTAAAAGAGAAGGAGTTAAATGGACCTTAGAAGAAAAGAAATCATTCGAACTGGTAAAACTAGCGCTCACCAAAACACCAGTTCTTATCAGTCCTGATTTTTCAGAGGATTTCTTGATTTTTTCATTTGCATCCGAACACACAGTAGCTGTTGTCCTATTGCAGAAAAACCAGAATGGACAAGAGTAGCCCATTGCATTTTTTAGAAATGCATTAAGAGTTTCACCTTTTAAGTACAACATAATGGAAAAACAATCCTTTGCCTTGGTCAAAGCCTTAAAATACTTTAGAGTTTACATTTTACATTCCCACATTATAGAATTTGTGCCCCATTCAGTTTTAAAAGAAATCTTGACCCAAGATCCGGATGGAAAAAGAGGAAAGTGGATTGATGTAATTTTAGAATATGACTTAGAAATCAAGCCCACTAAGCTCATAAAAGGTCAAGGAATAGCAAAACCTATGGCTGAATCCAACTTTGAAGCTCTTGATATAAACGTGTTTAATGCATTAGATGAACAGGAGGAGTTGACAACTCCAATTATTGAAGATCATTTTCTGAATTCATCTTGGTATGCTAACATTTGGTATGTTTTGCTGAATCTTAATGCCCCTCCTATTTTTTCTAAAATAAAGGAAATATTCTTAAAATTGAAAGCTGTAAATTACTGCATTTTGGATAAATGTTTATATTGGAAAAATTCTAGTGGATTATTGCTTAAATTTTTTCCTAAGAATGATGCAAAAAATATCAAGCATGAGTTTCATGAAGGAGAATGTGGAGGCCACCTCTACTGGAAGTCAACAACTAACAAAATCCTTAGAACTGGTTACTACTGGCCCACTCTCTTTCAAGATGTCCATAAAATGATTACTTCTTCTCACAAATGGAAAATTTTTGAAGGCAAAAGAAAACTGCTTCCCTTACCTCGGCAACCAATCACTGTTGAAGCTCCTTTTCAGTAGTGGGGTCTAGAATTCATTGGGGAAATCCATCCTGCCTCGTTTTCCCAACATAGATGGATTCTCATAGAAACAGACTATTTTACCAAGTGGATAGAAGCCATCCCATCTAGGAATGCCATAGATTCAGTCATCATTTCATTCCTTGAAAACCATATACTGTCTAGATTTGACTATCCTAGGAAGATCATAACTGACAATGCTTCTGCATTTGGATCTAAAAATATGGTGGAATTCTGTCATAAATATCAAATTATATTGGGTCATTCTACAGCTTATTACCCTCAAGGTAATGGGTTGGCAGAATCATCAAATAAAATTTTAGTAAACATTATCAAAAATTTGTTGGAAGATAACAAGAAATCATGGCACAGTAAGCTAGTACATGCTTTATGGGTGGACAAATTGATAGTTAAAAAGTCAATTGGGATGTCTCCTTACCACCTAGTTTATGGAAATGATGCAATATTTCCAACTAGTTTAGGAGTTCTAGTCATGAAGCTGATCCAAGAAGTACAGTCTGAAGACAATGATATGACAAGAATAATACACCATACTATACATCTACAAAAAACCAGAGAGGAGGTATACATCAAAGCACAACAACTACAAGAAAACATCAAGAAGTTGTTTGAAAAAAAAACCAAGGCCAGTGATTTTAAGATTGGTGATAAAGTTTTAAAATGGGATTCAAGGAGGGAAGATAAGGGCAAACATGGAAAGTTTGATAATTTATGGCCAAGCCCTTATATTATTCAATCTTCCATTGGAAGCAATGCATTCTTTTTACAAGAATTGGATGGAGCTGAATTTTTTTGGGGTCCTGTCAATGGCAGGATGCTGAAACATTACTTATGTTATCTAATATCCTATTTTTTAGAGCTTTTTGTTCATTGTATATAACATTGCTTTGAATTTGAAAAAAAAGAGAAATACAAAAATAATAGAAAATAGAAAAAGAGGGCAGAAATAAGAGAAGAAAGGTACAGCCCCATACCAAAAAAGAAAAGAAAATATGAAAGTGTGCAAGCTTAAATGCCACTACCAAAAGAACACTACTATTTAGTCATACAGCCTAATCATGACTAGATATATTCAAATTTACTGCTAATAGGTTAGTGAATCAGATTTTCCAAATTGTTTAATCTTGGCTTATCAGTAGATTAGATTAGGATAGAAAGACAAAGGTTCAAACATGCTTAAATCCTGAACCTGTAAGTTTGATAATAGAAAGAGTGGCTCTAATCAGACCAAAATTTGAGCCAAAGAAGAAGAAAAAGAATGGTTCTAATACACTGAAAACTTGAACCAAGAGAAACGAAAAAGATGACTCAAAACAGATCCAAATCTGAGTCATAAGAAGAATGAAGGATATTCTAAATTTTCAGATCTAAAGCCTTCATAGTTTTGCTTTAAATTTTCTACAAATAAATTCTATGTGCAGCTTGTACATATAGCCATAGACATCATAGCAAGTCAGACAGTTTAATCCTGACTTATTTGTGTTTTAAATTTTCTGTTTTAGAAAGTAGAGAATAAAATTTGTCAGACAGTTTAATCCTGGCAGATAACAACTCAAGTAGAGAATTATGAGTTCAATTGCTTAATCTGAACTCATGGAATAAATAAGGGTAGATTTAGACTAGTTTCCTGCTTTCAATAAAAGAATAAAGTGTTGATGCAAAAATTTTGCAAGTCCAAGTGCACCTTATGAAGAAAAAATGTGAGGAAAAGTAGGCTGTGTAGGTAGAATGTTTGGGAGAAATTTGTTTGCTGATATGAAATGTTGATCATATTTTCTAAGTAGCATGATCAAGGAAGAAAAGGTTTTCAATGGACAAAGGCACAGAGATCAATTTCTGAAGTTCTTGACACCTCCAAAGGAACTACCATCCCCAAGTGGAGCTATTGTTAGCCATCAGTAAATTTTTGTCATGGAAAAATGATGGCTAAAACAAGTCTTGATCCTTCAAAAGATCATTTTCACAGAAAATTTCTCATTCTTGAAGCCTTCTAATGCTGTCTAAACTCAAAAAAGTGATTTTCACTGCTGCTTCATTGAAGAAATCCAACAAGTAACCTTGCTGATGTCAAATAGAAAATGGTTACAAGGCCTAAATTTCCACTATTTCATGCCTCCAAAAAACCCTTCATTTCATTCACTATCATCCATTTCAAATAACTTGTATCCTCTGCTAATAATTCCCTTTTATCCCTTTAAATTACCTTTCATTTCATCAAAAATCCCTTTTAGACCGAGAAAACCCCTTTCTCTGGTTAACTTTTCCACCCCTTTTAGGCCTTAAGCCCCTCGCTTAAGTTCCCCTTCCTTCTTTCCACCATAAAACCCCGTGCTGGTGACCAATCGCCTAAACCCTGCTTCCCATCGCATTGGCTTTTCCTTTGAAAACCTACATTTTTCTTTTTGTAAAAATTTAATTTCGATAGCAATGCCCTAATGAAGATATACACCAGATTCCATAGATCCAGATGGGCTCATTTTTTAACCCATCAATCGCCTCATCTCCACCATTTCTTTAGTCCCTTCCCTTCACTCCTGGTCACCTTATCCCTCCATAGGACTGAGCCTCTTACCTAATCCCTAGCCCCTTCTTCTTTTCCTTTATTCCCCCCCCCCCAAATGACAAGTCTTGGCCATAGATCTATATGATCTGACGATGATAATTCACACCCGCCGTCCCTTTCCTTCTTTAACCATTTTCCTTCGTTCCTTTTCTCCCAGCCTTATCACTTCACGAAAAAATCTCGACTGTCAATCTATAAATATCAACGGTCATTACACCTCCTCTCCCATCCTTTGATCGCCCAACCCATATCTATCCATCCACCCCTACAATCAATCTCCGTCGTTGATCTATATGATCCAACAGCCTCGATTAAACCCGACACCCAGCCCTTTCGGACCCACCTCCCACTATGCAAAGTATCTCCCAATCTGTGCTTGACCCGATTCCCACTAAAAGCCTCACCCGAGCATCTTTCCATCCATCGCACTCTCCCGTATCCATTGGATCTTCCCCCCAGATCCAATAGCCTACATTTATTTTCGCGTAACTTTTGCCGTCGTGGTTTAACGGTCAAAACTCACACGAGACCACTGGTTTTGCAAAATCCATGCGTCATCTATTGATTGAATCATGTTCCCTTTGGGAAAAACCGTTTACCGCCTGAGGGTCGCGCGAAAACCATTGATGGTTTTCGCAAACCACCAACCCACTTTTTTCGTGCCAAATGCAGTTTAAACCTGATTTTCGTAGGTTTTCTCCATAAAACCTTCTCTGCCTGCATATCTCATTGCCTAACTTCTCCTCTGCCTCCACCCAACCTCTGAAGTAGTCTTTCCAAATACCGTAGGGTTTATTAACATGTTTATTGGTTTTTTACAGGGTTCGATGGTAGTTCTAAAGGCCCAAAAGCTTTCTCATAGTACATAATGAAACAGGGCTAGAGGTAACTATGTTCATAGCCCAAAAAATGGAGAAATCATAAAAAGGAGTTACTAGGGGTTAATTCCATGGTTTGAATGATGCTTTATTAGCACTGATTATATCATGAAACCCTCAGCATGTTGAAGACACCTATTTACAACAACAAAAGGCCAAATATGGTTAAGCATAAAGATAAATGTTCCAAGGCTTAAAACGAGCAAATATTCGATAAAGCACAGGAATTAAAGGTTGATACAATGAATTAAATATAGAAAGGCCGAGAACCAAAGGAAAAGGATGATTAAAAGTGAATACAGTCAACAGAAAATGTTTAAAAAGCTCAAAGATGATTATAAAGGCCCAAAAGCATTACTGTTGAGGTATAAAAGGTGTCTTTTTAACTCCTATTTATCCTACATTAATTATCAATCCAGGTATGACTTTTTATCTCAAGAGTGTACTCAGTCTGAGGCTGCAATTCAATCTCAGATTAATGCTCTTCAATGTGCAGTACAATGTCTCAAATACAAGAGTAAACGGATGCTTGAAAATGAAATATAATTACAACAATATGAAACTCAATGTTTTGAAGTTCAATCACTCACTCAACAATCATCAGTCAAGGATGCAGTGGTAATAACTCTTTCCTCTGTCAACTGATGTAAATGAAATCAAATATGAACAAGGTAATCAATATGAGAACGTAGGCAGTAACAACCAATGTCCTTTACAGTTGATGATCTTATACTCCACACTAAAGCAATTAAATGGAAATGGTAACTGTGTTAAATCACTAATGCTGCTAATGAAAATAGACTAAGAAAGCTCTCTGTAATAACACTACAAAGAAAAGCCAAACTCTTGCAAGAAAGGAATGAATAGTAAAGCTAATTAACAGAAATGTACAGCAAATCTGTTTACTGGAAATGAACAACAAATTCTTTCTAATGGAAATGAACAACAATCCTGAATAGTGAAGCTCTGTATCTACAAAGGATAACAATACAAATTATAAAGGAATAAATAATCTTGTTATGTGGAAAGGAACAACAATGCAATTCGTGATGCAATACACCAATTTCATAAATCATTAAACAATCAAGCTATAAATCAAGATAACTGTGAAGCAATGCGGTTAAAGGAAATGAAAACTAATGCAAACCATCACGTGACTCGAATCAGAAAGTAATGGTACAGATAGCAGGTGGATCCACCAGGGTCAGGCCCTTAGCCGCTAGTGAAGCACCGCCAAACTAATCGAGTATCAAATAATGGAACTAGAATCGAATTATGTATTAATAATATGTAGCAGAGTTTACAAGAAATTGCACTTTGTTTTAATTAATGAGAGTCGATGAAAAATCATGAAATTACAAAAGGAAATCTGAATAATCATCATATGTCTAATGATGTGATTTCTACAAGCACTATTCTTTTATAATAGCCAGTGGATGAAACAAGAAGTATAGATAACTTTGAGCAGCGATCCCTCAGGATCAAGAGATCCCTCAGGATTCGCTCTATCTTCCATCTCCAGCTATCGTTTTTTCTTCTTGCGATGATGCTGCGTTGTTCCTTTCTTTACTTTGATTGTGCGCTCCGATCTTGATCTTCTTGTTTGGATACGGAATTTTGTTGAAGGGACAACAGTTATACTTGCCTTGTCTTTTCCTCCCGAATGGTGGCTTCCCACTTCATCTAGTTCCTATATAGAAGAAAAGACAATCTTTAGTTAATTTCACAATAAGCACTAATCTCCTCAATTCTATTATAATTCTTCAATATATTATCATTCTAGAATATAAAGGAGTCATGATTAAAGGTAAAAGATAAAGAAATACATGGCAAATGCGTACCCTTTCCAATGCTCAACACACCCCCCTGCTTACCTTTTTTCATGTCCTCATGAAAACCATAGTTTACATGTAAAGCAGTTAGAGAATAGGCTGGAGAGGGTTTTTCATTAAGTGGTATAAAACCATGATTTGTAGCTAAAAATTCAAAAACATGCCCTCTCTGCCCTTCAGGTAATTCATATTTGGCCTTATAGTCTACTGCAGGATACCAGATAATAGGGCTTCGAAATCTACAACCTAGCCAATACAGGCCCCTCAAGATGAGGTTACTATAGATAACCAGGCGGTTGGCAGCTAACTCAAAATTTTTGTAATTGAATGGCTCTCTGTCTTGAATATTCCGATTGGAAATATTCCATCAGAGTTTAGCTTCTACTACGGCTTGGTCTCTGATGGATAGAAAATATTCTACCCCATCTAGTATGATTGCTTTGTGGATGGGTCCCAATGTTTGGATCACACCCTCTTTTGTCATTAAGCTTTTCGGCCTGGCCCATAATTGTAATGGGTGTCTTGGTTCACCCCTAACCCAAAGGTCTAACCCATTTTCTTGGCTCTGAAAAGTGTTATAGGCCTTGAGCCATTTTGACTGGTTAACAGCAAATGAAATGAATGCTTGATATTGGATATCACCCACAAAAGGACTGAGATTTTTCTCCATTTCCTCTACCAATAGAAAATTGTGCAAATAAAATTCATAGAGTAGGCACTGAAATTTTACTCCATAGAGTTTGCAGCAGCTTATAAAATCATCTACAGTTTTTAATTCTATAGGTTTTCCTGCCTTAACAACCTTAATTTTTAACTACAAATATCTTTCTAACAAAAACAAAGCATAATTTTTGGCGGGGCACCTACATGCTAGAAAATCTGTGTATAAAGAACAGAGAGTATCCATTTGATTCCTGACTGTTTTTAATCTATTCCTTACCTCTTCAACTCTCTTTTGCCTTTCAACATTTATCGAAAGCTTCTGCCTCTGATGCATTGATGTCCTTTAATTACTGCTGTAACTCTTGGTATTTCTTCTTGGGAATAGTCTCTTCTTCAAGATTTTCTCTAGCCCTATGAGCCTGTGCCAGATCCTCCTGGAGTTTTTCTATATCAAGGTCATTTAAAAAAATATTTTTATTGCAGCCTTGTGCACTTTTGGTTGAGGTAGCTGCGTCTGGAATAGTTGCATGTTGTTCCTTGCCTTCATGAATGGATATGGGCTCGGCTTGAGTCTCCATGGCCTTTTCATTCTGGGGTTCTGTTGGGATGGATGCATCCCCCGCTTTTGGGGTTCTTTTAGAGGTATTTACGATTTTTAGAACCCTAATCCTCTGCCTGAGTTGTTTTATTAATTTTTGGAGCTTTTGTCGTTCCCTCTGCAGCTTCTCAAGTTCATTTGTCTTCTTCTTCTTCTTGGAAGGAACAACTGATCCTTTTTCTGTACTTGGTTTCTCGGCTAGGGTTTGTTCTTTAGTGGCCGTGCCCTAAGCCAGGCTTGCTTCTATGCTTTCAGTGATCACATTCTCCAAGCCAGGTTCCTCAGGGGAAGTAACCCTAGTTTTTTCTACCGTTTCCTGAGGGGTTTCTTCTTCAGCCTCTTCATCACGCATTTCCTCAGTCGTGTCCTTATTGATGACAGAATGTTCCTACAATTGTTCTATCTCAATATTGAGGTTGATCGGACTGTGGGGTTGTATATATTCACTCATATCGGCCAAAATTTGGGCCAATTCGTCCTCCTGTAATGGATTCTGCGGTGGGCTTGCAATGGAGGTTATGGGAGGTTCTGCTTCCTCCCTTTCTTCTTCACTGGTATGGTTACTTTATTCTTCTTCTTTATCTTCTCCTCCTTGAAGTCGCGGGGGTTTCTCTTCTTCCTGATCTTCTCCTCCTTCAAGTTGTGGGCATTGCTCTTCTTCAGAACTAGGTAATTCCACGGGTTGGCTACTGCTACCGTGAAGGCTTCCCAACATTCCCCTAGTTCTTCTTAATCTGGAGGATTGTCTATGTTTCAGAGGTTTGTTTACTATGTTGGTGACTCTTTTTCATTTTGGGGCAGGTAAGGCTGTTCCTCCGTCAAATGAGAATACCAATTCTTCCCATCTAGTCTGCTACTTGGAAAAACTGTAACTAACTATTAATCGAATTAGACAGTGGTGGCTTACTACCATCCCTGTATGATAGGATTTCCTTATGCTCCGAGCAGCTTCATGTAGTAAAAAATTTAAAAATGTAGGAAAATTCAAAGCGCATTTATTTTTTAGTACTGCTAATAATTTGAGGTGGCATGGTCTTACCACATATTTTCTTCCGTCGCATGTAATGTAGCTTTGCACTACTCTAGCCAGTTCTATCCATGGTTCTCCCAGAGATGTCGGTTGGAATCCTTTTCCTTTGATGATCAAGGTTTGTCCTTCGTCCCGAAAGATGTTCATGGCCTCTTGAAGTTTCAATTTTTTATGGGTTCATATGGGTCCAACTACCGGTAGACCAGATACCTCGGTAATTACTGCATTTGTCACTGTTTTTGCCTACCTCTTACCATGGAATAACTCTCCTACAAGTTATACAAAAATTTGATGGCCATAGTTTCATGGGGTTGTTGCAGTCATGTAAGGTATGTAATCCATCCTTCTCTCTCTAGAATTTATCATGCAGCGTCGGAGACTGTTAGAACTTGTGGTTCGCTACATACTACTAGTCCTCCCATTTCTTCTAAATCCTGCACACTGTTAGTTCTACACAATAATACACATAAATGGAAATGGAACAAAACCCCATGCATATCAGAAAAATACTGTTAAAATTTTTATTTCTGGGAATTGATGAACATAGGGAATTGACCCATATGCAGGCATATTTAAAAATCACCCGCGCCTCCCAGCAACGACGCCAGAATATTGAGGTATAAAAGGTGTCTTTTTAACTCCTATTTATCCTACATTAATTATCAATCCAGGTATGAATTTTTATCTCAAGAGTATACTCAGTCTGAGGCTACAATTCAATCTAAGAGTAATGCTCTTCAATGTGCAGTACAGTGTCTTAAATAAAAGAGTAAACAAATTCTTGAAAATGAAATCTAATTACAAAAATATGAAACTCAATGTTCTGAAGTTCAATCACTCACTCAACAATCATCAGTCAAGGATGCAGTAGTAATAACTCTTTCCTATGTCAACTGATGTAAATGAAATCAAATATGAACAAGGTAATCAATCTGAGAACATAGGCAGTAACAACCAATGCCCTTTACAGTGGATGATCTTACACTCCACACTAAAGCAATTAAATGGAAATGGTAACTGTGTTAAATCACTATTGCTGCTAATGAGAATACAGTAAGCAAGCTCTCTATAATAACACTGTGTTAAATCACTATTGCTGCTAATGAGAATAGAGTAAGCAAGCTCTCTATAATAACACTCCAAAGAAAAACCAAACTCTTGCAAGAAAGGAATAAACAGTAAAGCTAATTAACAGAAATGAACAGCAAATATATTTACTGGAAATGAACAGCAAATTATTTCTAATGGAAATGAATAGCAATCCTGAATAGCGAATCTTTGTATCTACAAAGCATAACAATACAAATTATAAAGGAACAAATACTCTTGTTATGTGCAAAGGCACAACAACGCAATTCACTAATGCAACACACCAATTTCATAAATCATTAAACAGTAATCTATCAACTAAGATAACTGTGAAGAAATGCAGTTAAAGGAAATGAAAACTAATGCAAACCATCACACAACTGTAATTGGAAAGTAATGATACAGATAGCAAGTGGATCCACCAGGGCCGGGCCCTTAGCTGCTAGTAAAGCACCGCCGAACTACTCCAGTATCAAATAATGGAACGACAACAAAATTATGTATTAATCACATGTAGCAGAGTTTACAAGAAATCACACTCTGCTTGAATTAACTAGAGTTGATGAACAATAATGAAATTACAAAAGGAAATTTGAATAATCATCATATGTCTAATGATGTGATTTCTAAAAACGTTGTTCTTTTATAACAGTCAGCGGATGAAACAAGAAGTACAGATAACTTTGAGCAGTGATCCCTCAGGATCAAGAGATCCTAAGGGATTCACTCTATCTTCCATCTCCAGCTATCGTTTTGTCTTCTTGTGCTGATTACGCACTGTTCCTTTCTTTACTTTGACTGTGTGCTCCGATCTTGATCTTCTTGTCTGGATGCAGCCTTTTATTGAAGGGACAGCAGTTACACCTGCCTTGTCTTTTCCTCCCAAATGGTGGCTTCCCAATTCATCTAGTTCCTATATAGAAGAAAATACCATATTTAGTTAATTTCGAAATAAGCACTAATCTCCTCAATTCTATTGTAATTCTTCAATATATTATCATTCTAGAATATAAAGGAGTCATTATTAAAGGAAAAAGATAAAGAAATACATGGCAATGCATACCTTTTCCAATGCTCAACAATTATCAAGGCCTAATCAAGGTTTAAAAGTGATAAATTATGACAGTTAGTAGGAGGAAGGCTTTAAATGCCAAATCACTGAAGAATTTACTCCTTTAGAAGTTCAAAATGCCACCTACAAGATCATTTTCCTTAAAAGACTACAAAATAAATGCACAGTCAGAGATATTTTCCAAAGACAGCTCAGAATTAATTGGTAGCCTACCAAAAGCCCCCAAAGTCAACAAAAGTGACTAAAGTTGTTGAAAGTTAATGTAAAATTGATTAAAATGGAGATAAACATCTGAAATTTTCTCCCTTAGGCTTCCCAAAGGCTGAGAGACAATTACTCTGTATTAATTGAACAAAAACTCTTGCTTTCACTTCACTTCCTCAAATTCACCTATAAATATCATGTGAGGAGTTCATTGTAAATGTTGGTTGAATACTTGTTGAATGTAAATAGCTATTAAGGATGTTGAAGCTCTGTTTTGTAATTGAAGAAAGATAGGCCGAGAAGAGAATTATGAAGCTGTAAAAGACCCATTCGACTTGAAGATTATAGCTGGTTTGAACATCAAATACACAAGCTGATTTATGGGATCCTGGTCTATGTCAAATGGTGATGTGTTTCTTATACTAATTGTCATTTTTATCTTGTTTTCCATACTGTCCACTATTCTCTGATAAAGAATAGCAAGCATATATTAGGATTTACTGTCAAGTACCCTAAATCTCACTGATAAATCTTTATCTTTATGTTTTCTGCTAATTTTGTTTTGAGGATAATTAAATAGAGTATAACCAGTGAAGTGTTGGTGAGCCCATGTTTCCTGAGTAAAAATTGAAATATTGTCTTTGAAATTTCTTAAAAAAGTCTGCTAATTAAAGTTGAGCTAGAGAAGTCTATGGTTACCCCTGTCCTCTAGTTTATCTCCAACAGTTGCTTTAAAAAGATCCCTTAAAAGTATGTCAAAAGCAGGATAGTTTAAAAGTACTTACCTGATCTTAGGCTACTTTTTATGTTCATCTTGAATGTTTTTCCTTTAAGAATATACTGAAAGTAGGCTAGATTAAAAGTTCTTACTTGATCTTAATCTATTCTTTGTTTTCAATGTTTTCTCTGAAAAGTATATCAAAAGCAGGCTAGTTTAAAAGTACTTACCTGATCTTAGGTTATTTTTGTGTCTTTACATTAAGAACATGCCAAAAGAAGGCTATTTTAAAAGTACTTACCTGATCTTAGGTTGTCCTTCATTTTTCTTGTGTGTTTTTTTCTTTCACAACACTTTTTTATGTTTTCCATATCACAAATCAATCTAAAGAATCCTTAGACATAGATGACTTCTCCATGGAAAAAGCTTGAAACTTGTTGTGCAATTAAATCATCTTGTGACTCCATAGCCCAATGGACTGACACTTTTTCTAATCTATCCTATTAGCTGAATCATTATTTCAACCTACTCACATCTTTACCCCTTAACAGAATTTCTTCATTTTGATGATATTCTACCCAACCAAAACAAACAAAACCCTTGTACTTCACAACTACCCTAAAATCATATCATAAGCCTTAAAGATCATATCTTTGAAAACACTTATATAGAGATATCCCTCTCTAAATCTAGGAGGGATAGATCCTAGGATTCCAAAGTGGTTTTGATTTAGGCTCTGCAGTATTTGTTCTTTCCAATCTTGCAAATTACAGAGGCCTAACACTAAGTACACAAAGTGTTTGTATAAATGAGTAATTTGGACCTCCAACTTCCTGAAGACATAAATTTTGCATATGATCTGTGTTTGACTAACATTATACCTCGTTTCAAATATCTCCACAAAGAGGATGAAAACAAACTGGTAATCTAGTCTTGAACTTTTTTGGTCTCTCAATTTTCTCTAAAAATGTTGGTTAGGTCCCTAAAATAAACGGAAGTTTAGAATGCGAAAAACTGCCAAAAATAGTATGTTGTGTTAAATTTAAGGAAATAAAACTAAAAAGAATAGTGTTGGGTCAAGTTAGGATGATACCACTATGATCATGTTTCACTGGGTGTTTGCAGTCATTTCTCGACACGTGGACCCCATTTTCCATAAGTGCATATTGGAAATTAGATCTCGTATAGTACCTTTCATCTCATTTTTACCCTAGTGAGCTTGTGAATTTGGGTAAATATGGGAGAAGGTGATACATAGTGGTATCAGAGATCCTAGGTTGAAAACTTGGGATGGGAAAAATGTGCTTATCATGCATGCATGCTTGTTGTATATGTGCTTGTCATGTATGCATGGTATTGGTCATTGTTGTAGTTATGTCATCATGTATAGGTTGATGATATTGGTGTCTTTGGTATGTTGGTTTCATTATATATATACATATTTTATGCTAATCTCGACTGACTGGTGCAGACGAGATAACCTCCCTTTAACTTCATTGAGGTACATGTGCTTTTGTTTATATTTGGTTATTTGACATGGTTGTTGGCCCTCATTTTTTATCCAATTTTGCTTATTAAGTACACTTAATTTCCCTTATATCCAACCATATACCATCCATATACACCTTATTTTTACCAATATATGCATATTCAGTTATATAAATTATGTTTATAAATTTTTAGATGTTTTTACAAAAAATGGATTTTAAGTGCATTTTTGGATAGAACTAAAAACACCTGTAATGGCTTCATTGAAGTAATACTTGCAAGACACTTGGGCACGAGATGAGCACATATTTAGAAATATTTGGAACCAAGTATGGACGTGTACCTATTGGTTTGGTCAAAATGAGCTCAAATAGGCTCGGTCAAATTTGGTCAAACATGACCTATCATTTAGGAAATCCCTAGGAAATAGGCAAAATTTAGTATTTTGTGGGATTTTCCAGATTTTGAGTGATTGGATGGATGAGGTCGACCAAGATAGATGGGATAAGGATATACATGGATTTTAGAGAAATTTTAGTCAATTTTGTTTCATATTTTTCTATTTAAGCCAAGAACATTGAAGGCATGAACATGTAGAATTTGTCATGATTTCACTTTGATATTTCTGAACTTTGTGAGTTAATTGAAGAAACCAGTTCTTTATTATTTTTTCTGTTCTATATGGTGAATGATTGATTGAGTTCCAGTAGCTAAGAAGTACTTTTAGTGTGCAAGGCAAGAGTGGATGGCCCCCACACCGAGCTAGGTGCACTTTTTGGTTAATTTAGTTGAAATTTCATAAAATAGTTTTGCTTCATGTTTAAATCAGTTAATTAGATGTATAATTATATGCTATGTTTTCTAATGAATCTTAATCTAAATTCTTATCTTCATATGAAGGGTCAAAGTAGTGTTTAAGTTAAACTATCCTTCTATCCGATAAGAGAATAGAAACTAGAATTCATCTTCCTTGCTTTTGTTTAAAGTGAGTTTCTGAATTTCTAGTTTTCATACAATGGCATTAATGATGAATGAATTTATAAAGAAGGACAACAATGACCTCCTTAGTTAGAAGCCTCTTCTATTATTCTTTCATGCATCTTAATATATTTTTCATTAGTTATATTTTATTTTTGTTCATGAAGTAGTATTTTGGAGAAGGTCAACCTGGTTCTCCTAAGTTAGGAGCTTCTTCTTCTTCTTATTACATATTGAATTCAAAATTATTTAGTTAAGTTTTATATTTGTAATATGCATTTCCTTCAAATTCAATAATTCATCTTCTAAAATTTACTGTAGTTGAAATCCATATATTTTGGACATGCTTCCAAATTTTACAAACTCGGATTGATAATTAAATACTTGTGTTAGTTTACCCATTAAATTGACCCAACATTTTTGGCCCCTTTTTTGGGGAAGCATATTTCAAAGTAGTCAAATAATAAGATAAAAAAAAACATAAACACATCAAAAACAACAAAAAAATATTTTTTCTTTGAAGTTATGTTTCTTTATGCCTAGAGATAGAGATTATAAAGGTAGATTCATTAAAAAATAACCCCCAACAATCCAACCATCCATAGGGGTAGGAATACTAGGACTAACAACACCAGTTGTTGGGATACCTATTCTAGAGGAGTTAGAGGAAAAACAAAGATCAAGACAAATATTTTCTCTAATCGAAAGATAGACCTTGTTGGCCTTGGAGGTAAAAAGAAATCAATCACCAAAAGAAACTCCTTTCATAGGAAGACAAAAGGAAAGAAAACCAATTGTTGAATAATTAGAACAACCTGTCCTTGAACAAATTGAGAGAGTTGAGGAAACAAAAAATCAGCCTCATATTGAAACATTAAAAAATTTGAACTGGAAATGACTAAAGAAGGAGAAGGATCTAATATGCCACTTATGACTCCTTAATATATACTTGAATATGAGAGACAATATAAGGAATGGAAAAGAAAAAGAGAGGAAGAAAGGAGATTAGAAGAAGAGAGAAAGAGAGAGGAATACATAAGAATAGAAGCACAAATAAGAAGAGAGGAAGAAGCAAAAAGAGAAAATGATAACAAGAGACTACATGATAGCAAAAAAGAAAATGATAATGATCAGGAAGCTAGTTTTGGCTTCCCAATTTTAGACACAAGAGAAATATTATGAGAAGAAGTGAAAATGAAAAACATTCTACCTTCTATATTGACCAACTTTATGGAATTTCAATAGAATATCCTGACTCATTTATGTTCGAATTTGATATCTTATGCAGAACTTATGGATACATAGATGACACACACAAGCGTTGTCTCTTTTGTGCTACTTTGAAAGCAACAACATTAAAATGATTTATGGGTTTAGGAGAACATACCATTGCTTCTTGGGATGATATGAAAATAGTTTTCTTAAAACGTATCAAGCCTACTGTAGGGCTAGAGACTCAAAACAAAATATTTTTAGAATGACACTAAAATAATATGAAATTTTGGAGGAGTACTTAGAAATATTTATTTACAATCTACAAAAATCCAAACAACATTCTCTAAATCTCGATACCATTCACACAATTTATCTTAAGGGTATTAGAGATGAATACTTAGATATTTTCAATGTGATGGGAAAAGGAGAAATCTCAAACCTACCATTTGATGAGATTTATGAACTTTGTCAAAAATATTCCAGGGGAAGATAAAAAATTGGAAAAAGGGATGTCACATCAAGAGCTTCCAAATCTGCAACACGTGGAGTAACACGAGTAGAAATAAGAATTTTCCTAGAAAATTTTAAAACTGATCTTTTAAGCACTTTGGGAACACAAGTTGATGTCTTAAAGGCAATGAATAAGAAATAAGTACAAGATAAAATCTTAGCAATCTTTTGTCCAATGTGTAGGAAGAAACATTCACTTTGAGAATGTCCCTTGGAAGGTATACAAGTGTGTGGAATTTGTATAGAGAATCATGCAACTGAAAACTATCCAAAATTGAAAGAATTGCAAATGGAAGAAGTACAAGAGATATATTTTGTTTACTATATGGCACCAAGGAGATATTGGCAACCAAGGATGCCTAAAAAATTCCCTCAACAAAACCCCCAGAATTATCAGTATCCTCCTCAAAATTCATGGAATACTTCAATACCATAGTAGGCTTGGCCTCCGCAACAATATCAAAACCAACCTACACAAGGTTGGAGAGGATATAGTTATGGAAATTTTGAGGCCTCTAAATTTCGTTGCCACAACATGTGGGAAAACCACCTAGTATGGACCTTAAAGCAACTCCTTTTGCATTTGGTGTGGTGGCTCCAACTGGGGATAGTGGGACTAGTTTCCCAATAAGGATGATTTTGGGGTCTGTTTTTATTATATAACATGCAATGGAAAATTATTCTAATCTATCACATGCATCTATCTAACACTATTTAATTATACTATATATACCTAAGGTGTTTCATCATTTATGTGATCTAAAGAGATATCTTTCAACTATTAGTAATGTAGATTATTTAAGAGTTGAAAGAGATTAAAATTATGCAAAATGATTCTTCTAAAAAAATATTTTGATTAGAAGAATTGTGAAAAGTATATCACGTTTATATGTGTGATTATATATCCAATAAGATATCATAGACAAATATTAGTATAGAATTTCATTTAACATTCATCTATAATGACGTTTCAATATATATAATGCAATAAAAATATGTCTGTCAATCTAGAAAGCAAGACTTAATACAAGTGAATAGAAGTACCATATGTATGAAGCTGTACTCATGTAAACTGACAGTAGATATCTTCTCCTCTTCACTTTAAATAAATTTAAAGATTACAATAGTGCAACATCAGTTAAACAACTTCAAATGTCAAAAGATAACATACTGTGTTCCATTAATTCATAAAAGCATTCACAAACTTACAAAAGTGCATCCTTTGAGAATGTTTTTGACAAATTTATGGACATTTCTCTAAATGCATGAGGGGGGTTTAAATACTAAACTAAATATGTTTAAAAATATATTATTACATAAAAATAGAGAAGGTTTCAAACAACCATCCTCTTAAGACAAAATTTAACTACAATCTAGGAAAATAAAGTAATGATAGAACTTATGAATTTCGATCTTTCATTTGGATTTGATCCCGAAGTTGACAAATATCTAGCATGGGTTTGAGCTGAGCTTGCTGAAAAATCCTCGATCTGACCTGTCCCTTGAATATCAAATTTTAGAGTGCTAGCTGTGATCTTTTTTTTCGAATCTGTTAAAGATTGCAGGGTATGGTATTGATGATAAGGTTTGATCAGAAAATTCCAAATATTTTCTTGATCAAACTTATTTACTTTTTTAATTGTTTCATCCTGCATTTCTACCTTTTGTTTCCACTATGTTTCCATATGTTTGACTTCTGAGAGCACTTCAGATGTGCACCCTTTGATAAGTTCTGATTTCAAAATCTGTTCACATACAAATTCAGTAATCTCCTTTAATAATGATTTCTCTGCTTTCTTTATCTGTGCTTTCCAATCCTTAAATAATATCTCCTTGTGGAATTTACCTACCTAGGGTAGATCAACTTCCTTGCCTGAGTCTAATGATTTCCATTGAATGTGTTCATTGATTTTCTTTTTAATTTTCTCACACTCAAGTTTCTGGATAGCTACTTGCTAGATCAGTATCTCACTTGAGTCACAATAAGAGCTAGTGATAGAAGCTTGTTGGAAAAATACTTCTTGTTGTTGCTTTAACTTAGCATTCACATCCAATGCTTCCTTTATGAATTTCTCTAGCTGTGTCTCACTTTGTAATATGCTAATTGCTGCTTCCAGTTGTGTTTTATTCTCAATGAGTTGTATTTGATGCTGCAAATTTAACCTTTCAAAATCCTAATGAAATTGGGAAATCTTCAATTCCATTTGCTCGCTGGAGTTAGAATTTTATTTATCTAACAGTTTCTCTAAATATTGTATTTTATCTTCTCTCTGCTTCAGTGACATTTTAATTTTCATGGCCTTATCAACAATGGCAGTAGAATATGCCCCTGCAAATTGTGATAGTTTGGTTAAATTTTCAGTAGGATCAGGTAGAGAATCCTTCCATAAAATGTCAACATATTCATTTGTAAGATTTTAGTCTGCATCATCAATTCTTCTCCTTTTTATCCTCTTGACTATAGCCTTAAGACTAGGACTGCAGAAGACATCCAGCGAAGGGATTTCCTCAACTTGTAACACTATATGCTCTGTAGGATAAGCTAGAATGATCTCTCAATCATGAATTTCAGGAACTTGTTATAGTGGAGTAATAGTTTCCACTAATTTCTGAGAATGTTTTGGTGTCTGAAAAATGGTAGCTTGATTAGTATTTGGATTTGTTTGAGGAGTTTTTATTTCCTTAGGAAAATTATCCCATTCACTCTTCAAATCCTTTGGTTGAGACTTTTCTGATTGATCAAGTGTATCTTGACTGTGCTGAACTTCTAGGGAAGATGATTTTGTTCCATTACTTTATCCTTTCTATTGCATCTCAATCTCTTTGATTACTTGATTGATTACCTTTCTTGGGTTCTCATTTCTGTTTTTGGATTCATTTTCAGAATTATCCGAATTCTGAGATTGATGTTCTGATTGCCTTGACTCATATTCAAACATGTGTTTAAATTCATTATCCAAGCTAATACTTGGAGTAGGTCTGTTGACATCTTCAATAGTCAATAAATCCAGAGGAATACTTTCCACTATTTTACTTTTGTATGTTTGGAAAGCTTCCAAATCATCTTGATTGAGTCAACCAGATGCAAACTTAAGTATATATGAAAAATTTTCAATACTTTGAAAGAAATCATCGAATCTATCTATCTCTTTCAAAAAAGGCTTTACTTTAAGCTCTGCAATGAAGTTATTAATTACATCATTGGGGTCATATGGTCCTTTTGGCATTACATCCAAATTCAACAAGTTAAAATTTGACACTTTCATGTAGGCATAACCAATATCAAAAAGTGAAAAAGTACCACACTGTAAAGGAAAATTAGGCCAAATGGTATTCTTAGCATCTTTAAGTTGTTTAGAAATACCATTTACAACAAGTTGGTAAAACATTTGTCTAGCAAGTAAATTATCAGGAACATAATATGGCAGGATGTGAGGAAAAGCATAACTACGAAAAACCATGATTTAGGTGAAACTTTCCTCTGCAAACCATCTAGCAACGGGAAAAATATCTGTACTAGCCTATTTGGAAACCCTAGGGGCTTTCTCATTGAATATCATCTGGTGCATAGGCAACATGACTCTATGGAAAATTTTGTGAAAATGCAAATGGAAGTCTGAATCCCAAAGGTCTCTATGGTAAATATGGATTGGAGTAGGGTCTTGGGCCGTCCATTTCCATCCTATGGTAGGAAAATTAGAAGAAAAGAAAATTGTGTCCATGACATAGGCACTCATGTAACAGGGGGGTATTTCTATAGATGAAACATTTCTTTTAGTCCTATACTCCATGATATTTTGGCTAAATTATTGGATAGGATATTTTCCCAATTTAAAATTAAGGAATTGATGATTGCGCCAATTAATGGGACCTAATCTATAGAAAACCTAGTGGTATTAGGTTTTGCAAATAATATACATAGCATACCGGCAACATAGTATTAAGGGGAAGGAATTTGTGCTATTG
Source organism: Pinus albicaulis (assembly GCA_034641835.2). NCBI lineage: Eukaryota > Viridiplantae > Streptophyta > Pinopsida > Pinales > Pinaceae > Pinus > Pinus albicaulis. Next base: position 816,374,861 of record CM076573.1, on the reverse strand, counting down.
GGCATGTACCGATTTTATCTCGTTTAAGCTTGCCTTGGTGATCCTTCTATTCCTTTATGACTTTCATCAGGTCTGGATTTTTTGTTCTAAAGGTTTGAAGAAAAGCTTTTTCATAGTTCTGTTGTAGGACAGGTAAGTGGAACACTGTCCTCAAATCTTCTGCCCTAAACGAACCAATATTCTCTCCCATTTGAATCCTTGAATGTTCTATCTTCTACATTTAAGTGGTCAATTGCCCACTTAACCATATCTATATAGGGGAGAATCTTTGGCCTTGCTACTACCTTATGGATGAATAAGCATGAAACGTTGAAATAGGTCAGTTCTGATGGAACTGATGTGCCTGATATAGAAACTCTGATTATGACCCTTGGCTTTTCATCCTCGAAAAACTTGTACATTGCCTCCCATGAAGAAATTCTGCATTACTTGTTGCAGGTGGTATCTAAGAATAGGGGACACATACCTGAGTCTTCGGTAGATGATGCTTGGGAAATATCTTTGCCTCTCTTTCTCATTTCTATTTTCCTTGCTCTGTTAAGCTGTTTCCTGGTTTCAAGGGAACAGAGAAAACATTAAAAATATAGAGAACATAGAGGCAGATAGAATTAAAAGAAATTTGGCATTCAATATTTTCAAAACATGCTCGAAGTAGATATGAATCTATCAAATTCTTACTCCTATTAAATGTCGTTAATCACCGATAATATTTTTAAATCAAATCTCTTACATCTTCACGTGAAATTTCTATCGATCAATTTAAGACGTTAGATCTCATATTTAGTTTGATTTGACATGAATCATTTCGAATGATTGAGAAATTAACTACCAGTTCATCACATATCATAATTTATATTTATTTCCATTTGTGATGTTAAACATAAATCTCACGAAATGCGATCTGCGCAAATCAGACATTGCAATTTTGATGCGGTAATAAACTTTCTTTTAGTTATGTCTTGCAAAATGTGAAATGCGCATTAAGAAATCAAGCTGCTGTGGTTTATCAGACTTTGGAGCTTTATTTTTATTTCTTTATTGGTTCTTTGGGTTTGTTTAATAGCAACTTTCGCCGAATTTATTATAATTTTGATTGTTTTATTAGGTGTGATGCGATTTTTATTTATAACGGTTTTTAAAGCTTTTGCACATAAGAGTTTGGTATAAATTTGGAAATATTTTAGCGCATATCACAACCTGCAAGGTTTAATATGTTTTAAAGTAATTTAAGCTTGTAAGCTATGCGAATTGCGTTGCACGCTAAGGAATGAAAGCGGAAAAGAAAAAGAAACTTTATTTCCTAAAGTTTTTTTACTTAAGCTAAAAATAAATAAAATAAATTTCCTAATTTTTTTTAAAGGGTCCCCATTTAGTAAAAATAAATGGGGGTTGTTGTATAGCACAACAGGAAACCAACCACCTCAACGAATACACCCTCAAAAATATCAATATCAACATCCACACCAACAACCATACCCTTAACAACAATTTCAATACCAACAATTCCAACAACATCCTCAACCAATGCCATTTCCACCACAAAATCATGCACCAATGCTAACTTAACCTCAGTAGCTTCAACTGCCTTCTAACCAACCACCTCCTAGACCAACACAACTTCCAGCTCATCCAGTAGCTAATACAAGTAACAAAGTGTATAAACCAGCATACAATTTTGAAGAATCAACATACTTTTCTACATATTATATTCTTCCCATAAAATATGTCTAATTAATGTATGGGAAAGTGTTACATATAGATTATCCACCAATCATAGAAGAAAAAACTGAGCAAGGAGAAAAAAACTCAAAAATATCATCCAGAAAATCAAATTCAGAAAGGAAAATCTATTATGACTCAAACACCACCCTATCCAGAGAGGTTAGTACAACAAAAAATTATAATTTCTCTGCCTGAAATTGATATTTTGTATGAATTGAAGAATTCTTATGTAAAATTCCTTTTTTACGAGAAATAAAAGATATTTCAATTTATGAAAAAAATAAAGGAGTTATGCATCAAGAAAACTGGCAGAAGGAAAAGAGAGCCACGCACAATCTGGGTCATTGGTAGATTAGTTAGTCTCATGTCTACAAAAACAACAATTGAAAAATATATTGGCCCTGGGATCCTTATGGCTACCATCTCGATCAATATTTTTTCAGTTCCAAACACTTTAATTTATTTGGGAGAAGCTATAAATTTTATGATTACAAAAGCTATAATTAGACCTACCACTACAACTTTAGAGCTTGCAGACAGATCTAAAGTTATATTAGAAGGAATATTAGAAGATATCATTGAATCTCTGGATTCATGGGAATACAATGTAGACTTCCTCATTTTGCAACCAAAAACAAATATAGGAGGCCATCCTTTAATTCTAGGCAGACCATAGTTAGTCACAACAAATGCCTTCATTGGATGCATATTGGGAAGTATGATTATTGCACATGGGGATGAAAGGAAACATGTTACAATCTATCCTCCAGCATAATATCCTTCTTTACTATCATGGCTTGATGAACAAGAATAACAGGAGACTCAATCTGTTCTCAGTATTAATCAAGTCTATAATCTTAGAGAAGAAGAAGAAAATGAGGATCTATTAGACCTTTTCATATCAGAACCTCATATTTCATAGCAGCTTAGAATAACACAATATGAAGCTGCAAGTCATCTTTTAAATCAATGTTTCTAGGAAAACTATACTATTCAATCACTACAAAATTCATTTGAAAGTATTTTTCCTATTAACTCAATTATCAATTCACAGAGTAAAATCAATGAAATCAGTCCTGGAAGGAGTTTGAATATTGGTAATAACTTACAATCATCACAAGAACAAGAGGTAATAGCACTTTTATAGAAATACTCAAAATATTTTTCCTGGGATAACATAGACATGCAGGGGATTCCTCCAAAGACATATATTCACCACATCTACACTGATGATCATATCAAACAAGTTAGGCAACCGCAACGAAGAATGAATCCTATGATGTGTTAGCGCTCAAATCTACCTCAGGCTGAAATGAGGTAAAACTCAAGGCCACATCAAACCACGCTCAGCCTCGTAGCTAGCCCTACGAGGACAGGAGAGGGCTCTCTCCGTCAATCTCGATAAAATGAACAATAGGGTGCGAGATGACTTACAATGGGAACTGATTTTAGGCTAGTAAAGAGATAGGTATGTTTGATTTTGATTTTTTTGGGTTTTCGCTGGAAAAATGGGAAAACAAATTTTGGGTCCGGGGATAAGGTCAGACCTTTGCAGATTTCGAGTTGGGGCGAGGTAGGTGACTGTCTTGATGCTTTTAATTGGATATACGGACGGATCAGACCGACGAGGAGCTGAAGAGGGAAGAGAAGAACTTGGATCCTCTTCAAACAGTAGAAAACATATAGAACTAAATGAATTCAAAGGCAGAGCACGGTAAACAATGGATTCAACCTCATCTACTCATTCAATTTAGTTTCAGAAGCATATGAAAGGAATGGCATACATTAAACATGAAGAAATTACAGTAAACAGAAAGAAAACACCATCAAGAGCAAAACACCACAAGGATCCCAACAAGTGCCGCAAAACCTCTGATCTTTCCTTAGCCAAAATATGAAAAATATGTACAATGGTGCCAAAAGTTTCCCAAGAGTCCAACCTATCCAACCTCTGAAAAGGATTGAGAAATTACATCATATAGAGCATCCTAACCCCTTTCCATGCCTCTAGGGGTCGAATTCCTTCTTCAGGGATCAGTTTCAACCAAATTCTAATCAAGGAGCTAAAATCTAGGCAGCTAACAACTTGCCTCTAAAAGAGTGGAAACTGATTCATTTACATGATTTTCACTTTTTTGAGAGTGAATCTTCTAGAATAGGTAAAAATAAGTAAAAGTTACAATCCAACCATCAATTTACATCATGAAAACCCAAAAATTTTATCCACAAGCTAAACTGGTCCCAACTGGCCGAAATTCTGAGCTGGAAGTTGAAAATTTGACCAAAAATCTCTATGGGTAGCGCCCCTGATTTGTATGGGTAACGTGCCTTTCAACCTGACTTTGAAGCACTGCCCGACATCCAAATTGAGCTCATGATAGCTCGTTGGAAAGCTCTGGATGTTGGCTATCCAACCCAAGTGGAATTTCCCAATTTGGAGCTCATTTTCCCCTCCAAAAATTCATTCTCCCAGAAGTACGTCCTGCTGGTGCAAAAAGTGGCAGCAAGGTGGTTTTCATGATGTTTTTGAGCCTTTTGACTGTCCAGAATCTGATGAAATTCTTCGACCCTGCCTGAGCATGCATAAATTACCATGAAAAATCCAAAAATGTAAAAATTTTCTTCAGAAAGTGTCCCCATCGTATGGGTAGCGCGCGGCGCGCTACCCATAGAACTGAAAAATCTGTTTTGAGGCATAAAAAATCACAATTGACAAAATTTTCTCCAAATTTGCTCAAATTCGGAGCGAAGACCCTTCATCATGTATCATGCCCAGCCAAAAAAGCCTCGGCCAAAATCCGAAGTGGATCAGGCCTTTTCCGCCGTTTTAGTGCTCTCCTGGTGCATGCAGTTCCTGTGGTGAAAACACTGTCTCGGTTGTATGATGTGTTGTTGTCAGTCATGGTGTTGCAATGTGTATGTTCAGCCTTTTTAAAATGAGAAATGAGACCTTGGTGTCTTTTTCTCCAATCGCCAAATGCGTGCCAAAGGGAAATGAGGGATTAAGAACCCCTATAAGTGAGATAGGAATGGGATATGTTGATGGGGGGTAGTTTTTAAGGACAGGAGTGAAATGAAATGGCAACATATCAGTGATTCAAGTGGAATCAAGGACAAAGAAACAACCTTTGAATGTTATGGAGATTAGGCTTTTGTCAATGGAGGAATGTAGTAGTAAGTAATAGGGTTTGGGATTTCACATGGGAACCAAAAGTATAAAGGGATATGAGGATAATGAATATGGGGAAGGGACGACGATATGATCACATGGTAGTGATAGCAGTGATGGAATACAAAGAAAAGGTTGACAAATGGAAAGAAGTTAGCACCAACACAATCTTCAAACTTTATGCATAACCCTAGGAGCAGATTTGGTATAAACGTAGGGTTTGATGTTCACCATATCAAACACTTGTTTTCTTCACCTTCGAAACACCATAATCATGTCCAAAATTCACTGAGCAAACGTAAAGAACCTACTTGCAAGTAGTTGGAGGCCATTTGGCATGAATCTGGACGAAGGAGAAAAAATTTTTTGGCTCTGAAATTGTATGGGTAGCGCCCGACCCAATGGGTAACGCGCAACTCCTATGGGTAGCGCGCACTTTTCTATGAGTAGCTACATAGTGCATTTTGCAGGAGGCTTTTGGAGGCCTTCCCGGTGTCCAAATTAGGCATGTAATAGCTCGTTGGAAAGCTCTTGAAGTCTACTTTCCAACCCAAGTAAAATTTGGAAATTTGGAGTTCATTTACCCTATCAAAAATCAAATCTCCCAACACTACTCCCAGCAGGTGCATCAATCCTCTTGAGGCAACGATATTTTTGACATTTCTCCAAAACCATGATACCTGTGTAAAAAGTGAAAGAGGTTTTTCTTCATTGGATTTTGTGGACAAAAACCTCTCTCAGTTTTCCAAAATTCATCTTTGATTGCTCTGAAACATCTTTTGAGTGAAACCGATCCCGATGTGTGAAACAAGGGATTTTGTCGAAATGAAGCGAAATGAAGGGGATAAGGGGCTTCTAAATTCTTGGGGAAATTTTTGGAAGTAGGGAGGGATGTTAGGAGGTAGGGGAAAGTGGAATCACAGAGATTGAGTGAAGGGAAGGGGTCCAAAAGGGCAAAACACAGGCCTAGCCTAGAAAATTGCCAAGTTGTGGCAAGAAACTAGGGTTTGTGCAAAAATGAGGAATTTGGGGAATCTGAGTGATGGGAAGTGTTTAATAAGGTATATTAAGGATAGGGGAAGGTGTGTGAACATCAGGATACAAGTTTTTCTAATGATTTGACCATCCAAGAGAAATTACCTCCAAAACCCTAGGAGAGGGAAATGGACCTTGCCTAGGCATAACTGAAGCATGAACAAGCTGTAAAATGACCCAATGGAACTTGACATGATGATGAAAACCCTTTGAATGATAATAGACTCAGCTGAAAGGTGACATGGACCGACATTTGGACAACTTTGACAGGAGTAAAAGCAACCCCTAGACCTAATGCCTAGTGACCAAATTTTGCTTGAAGGCTCACTGAAATGACAAAATTTGACCTTGACACTTTAAGATCACTTTGTAAGAGCATGTTTGATCACTGGAGGAAGGCTGCAAAGGCTGACACTAACATTGGCTCCAATGGGGATGGTAGCTCCTTGGAGGTGCCAAGAACGGCAGATCTTTGGGAGAGCAGACCAGTGCCTTATCCATTGGGCAATGGAAACAAAAACTCAAACTGAAATGCATGACTGAAAACTGATGAATTGACGACACAAATTGACTCTCACTTAACTAAGAACTGACTCAATACTTAAACACAACCGACAAACTGGAAATATGCTCAAAGTAGAGCTTATTCAATACAACCTACTCTAATTGTGTTTTACACCACCCGATCAAGTGTAATGGAACAGCCAATGCAACCATGTAAGCATGCTGGCTGCTGTTTGATTTCTTCCCAAATGCTTGCTTGTGAACAACAAGAAAGAACTACTGAAAGGCAACTCCCATGGAAACTTTGAACCAAGTGGACTGCTGATAAACTTGCAAAGCACAAATTGACTAGATGACTGCAAGAATACTGTGAATGGATCTTCATAAACATAGCTCTGGTCCAGATAATCTCCATACCTTGATCTTAAAATTTTCCTCACATCTGTGGTGCTTTTCTTTGGTGAATGCAGCAAGCTGTCAAAAGGATCCTGAATTTTATGAAAAACCAAACTCTGTTGCTGATTCCAGATAGAAAAAAAGTCTCATTCATCAATCTCCTCATATGAATGGAAATCTTGACATGTGCTATGCAATGAACAATCTATTAAACAAGACAATGAAGGTGACCTTTGAATAAGATTATCATCAAAATTCTTTTCCGGCACATGGTTAACTAATGAAGGACAACCTTTACTGCAAACATCATCCAACACACGAGCAATAGGATCATCAAAAACTTGAGAAGACGACTGCACTGTATCCCTTGAAACTGTATGACATCCTACTGGCTGTTCATCTTTTCCTTGAGATATATTACAAAAATTCTGCCTTATAAACTGAAATGCTTCGAAACCAAAGGGTATAGAATTTTCCTGCGTCATCAAATCATGTATTTCATCTTCCACACCTTCATCTGTAATCTGATCTTCAATTTCATTTGGTGGCTGCAAATCTGATGCTACAAGCTGCTCAAGAATTTCATTATCTGTCTCATCCTCAACATTAACACTGAGAGATTGCTGATTTCTTATAGGCTGCTCATTTGAAGATTTACTATGCAATTTTTCTCTCAAAAACTGAAATGATTCAAAACATAATGGTACGGAGTCACCTTGTATCATTTGATCACATGTACCAGCTTCCATGTCTTCAGCTACAACTTGAAAATCAATGGCTTTCGAGGGCTGAAAATCTGAATATGAGAAATCTTGAACAAGGTTTTCATTGCGCTCAAGATGGTCCAGATCAAGACTTGTTGACATTAGATTTCTGATTGCATGGTAGTTGTCTCTGATGAACTGAAATGAATCAAAACAAAAAGGCAAAGATCCTTCACTTACTTCAAAATTTGCTGCACTTTCCTCATCATTTCCATAGCTGATATGCATCGGTTGATCACTGTACTCAAGCTGCTGAAAGTGAACTTCCTCCTCGCACAAACTATCTGCTGATTCGTCTGCAAGATTAGCTTCTGTTTGGAGAACATAATCATCATCATACTGATCAAACTGAGGCAATTCATCATCAAACATAAACATCATATCAACAGCTCTCTCTTCTTCACAATGATCTATAAAACAATCAGTATGACAACTGGGATAAGAAACAAAATGTTTTGGGTCAGCCGCTTGTTCTTGAATGTCATTTTCATTTTTTGCAGTCATTTTCCGCACCATCTCTTCTACTACGTTTACGAAAATATCAAGCTTTTCCTCTGAAGGTGTCAGCTGCTCTGAAACATTCTTCTTTTCTTCTTCCTTCAACCTTGCCCTTAAGATCAGCAAATGAGCCTCTACATTTACTGCACTGTTCTGCATCTCGTGAAGTGTTGCAATATTATTTTCTCTCAGCTGAAACTCCATTTCCGGATCAAAGGCACCCGGGTAGTGCAAGAGAGCAGATCTAGGAGAAGGTCTTATATCAACTGGCATCGAATAATAAACTTGGTTAAATCTAGCAGAAAATTGTTGTACTGTCTCACCTGGCAGTCTTTTCAGCTGGTTAAACTCCTCTATAATCAACAAAAAGTTCTGTCCGATCATCCACCTGTCAAGGAAAACTTTGACAAACTTCTGGAAATCTGTGATGCTCGCATTAGGCAAGGCTTTGAACCAACTCTTCACTTGGCCTTGCAAAGAAAGAGCAAAAAGCCTAATACTAACATCTTCTTCATCAACTTCGAAAAAATCTAGAAAAGTCTCAACATTCTGCACATGTTGCTCAGCATTGACATTATTACATTCACCATCAAATCTTGGTAGATATAGGTCATAATTTTTAGGGAAAGCATGAAGAACAGAAGGTAAAACAAGAGGTTTGTACCGATCTGGAATTTTACAAGGTGTAGGGGTATGTACAAGAGCTGTGGGATCAATTTTATTTTCTTTAGGCTCATCACTCTGAAGAGAGTCATCATAAGATGTGGGAAAATTAAGGAGACCAGGATCAAAGGGAAACTCAAAATTTGCACTTTTTGAATGGGTCGAGTGAAGATTTTGATCACCTTTCTCATACAAAAAATTCTGAAAAACTTTGAGGACAGCTTCAAGACCAGCAAAGAAGTAATTTACAAGAAAGCAGATTAGATTCTGAATACCATTCCACTTTAGATACCTGAACTTTGTTTAAGATCCTTCCATTTTCTTAAAGAAAAAGTCAGTCCTCCAGACTTTGAATTGGAGTCACCAGGTGAAATATTTCAGCCTTCTTATGTCTGATCGTTGTCCACCATCAAAGATCAGATCTGAACTTGATACATGTACTGGGGAAATTTATAAATCAAGGGACACA